>CM021106.1:621015327-621401216 GCA_007115665.2 Sequoiadendron giganteum
CCTTCTTCCTCTCTCTTCCCCCTAGTCTCCCTCTCTCTCTCTCCTTCCCCTCTCCCTTCCCCCTCCTAACTCTCTCTCTCTCTCTCCCTCTCTCCCTTATTGGGGTTACCGTATGAAAACGTTTTAGATTTAAAGTCTAAAACTAGTAGTGCCTTAGTGACTTTCATTTCTAAATCACTCCAGAAGCACTAACAACTATGCCATAAAGTAGAAATAGGCACAATAGTTCTCCCCCATTGATCCTTTTGAGAAAAGCACATGCAAACTTAAACCAAATTCAACACCATGAACAAAAAAGCAAATGAACACACAGATTTACATGGGGAAAACTCTTTCAGGTAAAAAACCCCACACTCCAAAAGATAGAACCATTGTATTATTCAACAACTAAACGGTTACAATACAATATCAAGATCATAGCCATTACAAGAGTTACATCTTGTTCATCTAGAGAAATACAGGAAACAACATAGATCTCCAACCTTGCACTGTTGCAATGTCTTCACAAGACATACAGTGAAGGTTACCTTTAGCTCTTCAGCCCATTTCCACAACCAACCTTTTAGCTGACATAGCCTAGTGGCCACCTCAGGTTCACATCTGCCCAGGTTCCAAGTGTCTCAGTGTTCGCGATTACAATGCTCTGTGCATACTGCTCAAACACACACTCTCCGATCTCTGACCAAGCTCACTAATCATGTATCTGACGATTCATCGATCATTTGATCTTTTGATCTAATCTCTATCAGCTTGCTCTGCTTTTAGCTTCAGCTTCTTAGCTTTGGCTTACTATCGATCAACACCCGACCTCGCCTTCCAACTCAGCATCAAGCAACATTCCATCAGCCTCAGGCCAACCTCTCAGCTTCTTGTCAAAATCACATTCCCACCAAATGGCCATAAGGGTCTCATAATACCCCACCGACAAGCTTCACCATCTTGGGTTATGTGCATCGCCCTAGCAACTGACATCGAGCTGCCCTACAATCAATTCATAGTTAGATCAAACCCTTAAGATGTGCACACAAGATTTCGGTCACTAGCAATTGATTTGCAACAACGATGCAAAATCAACCAATGAGATTTCACCACATGTCACATTGCCATTCGTCCGCTGCTTGCAGATTAGTCGCCTTGAGCTCCATCGCTAACCATCAGTCAAACCGCTGAGGCCAGGCGGTCAACAACTTTACTACTAGCCAAGGGAAAAGCCCTCATGGTATGGAGGTTAGCCAAACAACTGCCAACAACCAGAGAACCCTATGCAACCGCCAGCCAAACATTCCGCGGTCAGGAGGCATCCGCCTTTGCAAACACAACCACCGCTGTAATCGGGCCCATCGAGACAAATGTCCACCGCTTGTGGACTTTCAGGGCATCGAGGAGAGAATCTCCAATATTCCCTCAAGCCCACCCAAAACCAGCTTTTGCTGCTGCCACACGTCCATCATCCTTTCGCTTTGTACAAAACACACTCGGGTCCCATCGAGCCAAGTGTAAGCCGTTGGAGCTCCTTCAGGGAATCTGAAGCGATATCCGCTATATTCCCCAAGGAACTCCCAAGATGCTGATAAGTGTCCATGACCCACCAACACAACATAAATGATTAGGACCCACCATCCTTCTGCTGTGCACATGGCTTAACTCACCGCCACACGTCTAACACACAAGCAATTTCGCTTGGGCAAAAAGTTCTCAGCGCTACTTGCATCAGGATGGCGCGGAATGCTACGAACACTATTGGATCAAAGCCTCCACAACCATTGATCAGGTTCTTCGCCGCTTGGTCCAACTTCAATCACTCAATGCATATCGACATATCGGTCAGATAGGAAATGTCACTCGCCGCCTTACCGCATCAGCCCATCGGTGGAACAACACAAAGACTCCTACCGATAGTGATCGCTAGCTGATAAGAAATGCCACCAAGCCAGACCCATCGGGCCATCACCGGAACACCACCAAGAGTCCCACTAACTGGATAGAGTCTCGGTGACAAGGAAAAGGTTGAACACATGAAGTCCCACGGACCAAAGTGGTACAAGCCAACGAGATTGAGGCACATATTTCCAATAATCTCCCACTTGACGAAGACTTGCTGGCTTCCTCCAGGACCCAAACACAAAGAATCTATCCACCATGCTTTCACACTACAAACAAGACACCTGCAATGACATCCGAGATGTCCACCAACACAAGCAACAATTCCAACCATCCTTCATAGGAAAAAGGAACAAGCCAAGGCAAAATTGCACCAATCTCTAGAGCACAAGCATCAAATCCTTCAGACAGAAAAGGGATCATACTGTCACCACTCCACTATGCTCACTAGCCATACAAAAGCAACACTACAACAAATTCAAAGCTCTCTGATCATGAACAAAAACATGAATCCATTCTCCAGAACAAGATAAACCAATCAACTAGAACAACAACCACAAAACTGACTGCCCCCATCCAACTGATCAAAACCCATGGGACTAAAAATAGCACACACAACTCATGCTAATCCATCCAATCACCCATACCTCCAAGGTATATGCACATTAGTAAACTCATGCCATCACATATCCACCCATCAACTGCAAAATACGTGCACCATGTGCCAACCAATCAAGAAGACCAAATAAATCCAGGAGCTCCTACTACATGGGCAATGATTAAATGAATGCAAAGAACTGGAATGAGTGCATTCAACGCGTCTCTTCATTATCATCCTAGCAAACAAAGCACTATCACAAGTGATCTAGGCATACCAAGTCCACCAATCATGACACATAGAAGAGCATAACCATGTAGTACCAAGGAAAATCCATAACGATATGCAAAACTGCAAACCAAACATGCCCTTCTACACACACTTCTAAATGCTAGCTATGTCTAGTATGACCTCCTTCACATCCCAAAGGGAAGCCTCTCAAAGAAAATCAAACTAGCCCATATTCTTATCTCCAACCAATTTTCAAAAGCACCAGGAGATAAACTATGCTATCCACCTCTCACTATGGATCCTCCAGAAACATAAACAACAAATCAAGATCCATATCATGAAATCAAGCATAAAAACACATCTGAAAGATATAATGGGAAAATACCTCTCAAAAGAACATCACTGCCGAGAGGACCAAAGGGAAAAAGATGCTCCTCCAGGATATAAAAACCGCCATAACTTATCCAAGAACAATCTCCTTATCGGTCTCTGTTGAACTCGTGTTCAACCAAGGTGCAGGCTACTTGGACTTTCAACTGTAAACAATAAAAACAACCTCACCTATTTCTCCATGTATCCATGAACACCAACAACTGATCATCTCATGCTAAACTCCAATCTGCATTACTACAGCGAGCATGAAGTTCTCAAGAACATGACCAATGCACTCAAAACACAGAGAAACACCAGACCACTGTCAAATCTCCAAACCCAGGTATTAGGAACTTATCATGACATCATGATCTTACCATCACCCTTAGGAGATCCCATTCTCTAGGAAAACACACCAAGGTGTTAGAACCACTATTCTAATAACAAGAAAAGATGAAAAGCAACATTTAAAATGACATAAGAGCAACCTTTTTTTTTTCTTTTTCTTTGAGAGATACAAATTGCTACAAGATAAGATGATCCACTGTTTACATTCATTTAGTAATAACATAAACACATTAGCATTCTAATATTTAATTTCAAATAAGAGCATTAAGGTAAGAGATTAGAAAACCCTCATCTGGTTAGCATTTTCCAAGTCTCGGCCAACTATCTGCATGCGAGGGAAAACATTATCTGAGTGTTTTTCCTCCATCCATGAACATGAACAGTTCCCCGTGCACCTTCCCTTCTTATGAAAGGTAAAGTGGAAAGACCCTCGAAACAACCATCTGAGCTCTGGTGGAGAAACCCTATCTAACTAGCTCTACCTTGCAACTAAGGATTCCTTCCTACTAAGCAGGCATTTCTAGCTAGTTAGGTATCTGAGTTTTGTGTGAGTACAAGTGAAGTTAGAGGCACCTGCTCTTACTATGGCCATAGCTTGTACTACTATACAGTCTCATCCACCCTGCTTGACTTGGAATGCACAACTGACCTAGGCCTTTCGGGTGATTTTCTTTTCACCCTTTCTCTTATAAGGACACATGTCCTAGGGCATAATCTCTAACCTTTTTAATAAATATAACAAGACTTACTTTCCTTGGCTATCTGCCACGTGCGTTGCAAGAACTAAGGCATCCTCGGTCTCGAAACCTAATACTAAAACGTATATCTTGTGTCAACTGTGAATGCTCTCTTTGTGTAATATTTCTTTTACTTGCATGTATTCATCTTAAGAAGTTTTAGAAGCTATTAAAACCTCTATATGCTTTACTCCTCTATTGTATTAGTGTTAAGGGAATGTATTTTGCACTATTGGGTTTCTAGATCAATGCATGTTTTTCCCTTCAAGTGGTGTTAGAGCTCTCGGTGAGCTCGGCGACCAGGTTTGACCGAGTTGGACTCGGTGTCAGAACTCGACAAAAAAAAAGGTGTGGACACACGGCTCAATGTCATGTGATTATTGGCTAAAGGCCAATGTAGTAAATGCAACAGGTGCAGGTCAACTCAGGGTGGCGAAACAAGACCCGATTTGGGTAATGACAGTTATGGCCTGGGTGGCTCGATGCAGGAAGATCGACATGGGTAGATCATTGGTGTGATTTGATCAGAGATGATTGTAATTTTTGATCGACAGTTATCTGATAGAATTGAATGCAATGTATGACTTATGTAAGTTGAGTATGTGATTGTAGAGGAAGATAGTTCAAACTGTATGTTTGTGAGAAGAACGTTGTAACATACAAAATTTGATTGTGTTGCTGAGAGCTAAACAGAGAAGTCTATGATTTGTATGTAACTGGTTTTGTTACTATAATACAAAATAGTCTTGACTTTGTGTGGTGGGTTTTTTACCTGAAAAGGTTTTCCCACGTATATCCTGTGTCAACTGTGAATGTTCTTTTTGTGTAATATTTATTTTACTTGCATGTATTCATCTTAAGAATTTTTAGAAGCTATTAAAACCTGTATATTCTTTACTACTCTATTGTATTAGTGTTAAGGGAATGTATTCCACACTATTGGGTCTCTAGATCAATGCATGTTTTTCCCTTCAAGTGGTATTAGAGCTTGGACAATTGTGTTATCCTTGTAGGAAAGATTAGTTTTTGTGCTAATACTGTTTCAGTAGGAGTCTTGCATTGTTGATACCTGTTTCTATTTGAGATGACAAGTACATTTGGTAGAATTGATATTGAAAAATTCAATGGAAGTAACTTTGAGTTATGGAAACTCAAGATAGAAGACTTGCTTGTGGATAGAGACCTCTGGATTGCTATCTCTGGAACTAAGCTACAAAGTACAACACAAGAAGCTTGAGATCTTGTTGATAGAAAAGCAAGAGGTTTGATAAGACTAAGTCTAGCTGATTTTGTTCTCCTAAACGTTCATGAGGAGCAGTTTGCAACTTCTTTGTGGAAGAAGCTTGGTGATATTTATTAGGGAAAGTCTCTGGTAAATAAGTTATTCCTGAGGAACAAGTTGTACTCCTTGAAGATGGATGAAGGTGCATCTATTGTAGACCATCTGAACTCATTTAATATGAGTGTCACTTAGCTGGAATCTGTAGGTGTAAAGATTGAGGAGGAGGATCATTGCATGCTCCTATTGTGTTTATTACCTGACAGTTGGGATCATCTTTTGATGGCCACTGGAAGCACTACTGCTACTTTCAAGATGGAAGATGTTGTTGCCTCATTGCTATCTGAAGAGATGCAGAGGAATTCTTTAGAGATAGCCAAAGAGGCTCTTGCTGTTCATGGTAGACCAAAGGAGAAAGACAAGAAGTCAAAATCCAAATCTGCAGGGAGATCAAAGTCTCCTGGTAAAAAGTTCAAGGTGAGATGCTGAAACTGTGGGCAACCTGGTCATATCAAGAAGGACTGCAAGGAGAAGAAGAAGAAGAATACTTCTAATAATGAATCTTCTCAAAGTGATGCAAAATCCTTCATTGTAGCATCCTTGACAACTGAGGCATTAGATGATGTCTGGCTGGTTGACTCAGCTGCATCATTTCACATGACATTCAAAAGAGAATGGTTCTCTAAATACAAGAAGTATGATGGTGTACTTGGCAAGTGATTCAACATTGAAGATAATTGGCAGAGGAAGAATCAAAATTCAATTTCCTGATGGGAGAGTCAAAGGTATTGGTGGCGTACTTCACATACCAGGTTTGGCTCGAAATCTTCTCTCTGTCAGTAAGTTAAATGATGCTAGTGTAGAAGTTTCTTTTTCTAGTAAAGGGTGTAAAATGGATAGAGGTCCAATTGTGCTGGCTAAGGGTGTTCGTACTGGCACTCTGTACAAGCTAAATGCACATCCTGTTCTTTGTAACAGTGCCTCTGTAAAGTCTTGTAATTCTGCACCTGTAGAGAAAGATGATGACTCCTCTCTGGCTGCAAATGTTATGGAGGTAAAACTCCCAGCTGAGAAGACTATGCTATGGCATCATAGACTTGGTCATATTGGTGAGAAAGGTTTAAAAACTTTGAAGAATAAAAACCTTGTAGAAGGGCTTGATGATTGTAACCTTGAGTTCGATTTCTGCGAACATTGCATTTATGGAAAACAACACTGTGTTTCTTTTTATTCTAGTCCTGACAATTTTTTTTGTATACTAGATTATGTTCATTATGATGTTTTTGGTTCAATTAATGTTCCTTCGTTATCAAAGTCTAGATTTTATGTTTCTTTTATTGATGACTATTCGAGAAGGGCATTTGTATACTTCATGAAAAGTAAATCAAAAGTGTTCAGTCTGTTTAAAGAATTTAAATCTTTGGTTGAAAATCAGATTGGAAGGAAAATTAAGTGCTTGAGGATAGACAATGGTGGTGAATTTAGTTCTTCAGATTTTGAAAGGTATTGCACTGATCATGGTATCAAAAGGCACAAGACAACGCCTTATACTCCATAGTAAAATGGAGTTGTTGAGAGGTTGAATAGGACATTGATGGAAAAGGCAAGGAGTATGCTGAGTGGTGTTGGTCTGGAGGAGAAGTTCTGGGTTGAGGTTGTGGCTACAATATGTTATTTGATAAATAGATCTCCTTGTTCAGCTCTTGTTGACAAGACACCTTTGGAAGCATGGTCTTGTAAGAAGCCCTCTCTAAGGCATGTCCGTGTGTTTGGCTGTGAGACATATGTTTATGTGCCAAATGAAAAGAGATCTAAATTGGATAACAAAGTTGTCAAATGTATTCTCATTGGCTATGGAGTTAGTGTAAAAGGATACGAGCTTTGGAACCCTGTTATTGAGAAGGTTTTGTACAGCAGAAGCATGATATTTTGTGAGCTAAAACCTTTAGTTAGTGATCAACAGCTTGGGACAAATCAGAGTGACAAGAAGAAGGATGCAGTTGAGATTCCCCAAACTCCAGAAAGGGAAGAACTGCATGGTGTTCCTGAGACTGAGGAGAGCTCAAGCAGCTCTGGAAGTTCTGATGATGAAGATCAACCTCAGCTTGTAAGAAGATCTACATGAGAAAAAAGACAACCTAATAGGTATGGTTTCTCTATGTTAGATTCAAATTGTGCCTATGCTTTAATTACCAGTACTGATGAACTTAGGAATGTAAAAGAAGTAATCAGCATGACTGATTCAAAGTCTTGGTTGGAAGCCATGAATGAAGAAATGGATTCTTTGAAAAATAATGATACCTGGAATTTGGTACCACTACCTAAAGGGCGAAAACCTATTGGCTATAAGTGGATATTCAAAAAGAAGACAGGTCTTGATGGTAGTGTTGAGAAGTATAAGGCTAGACTGGTTGCAAAAGGTTTTTCTCAAATTGAGGGAATTGATTATGGAGAGATCTTTTCCCCTATAGAAAAACTGACATCCATCAAATTTTTATTGTCATTGCTAGCTGTGTATGACTTTGAAATTGAGCAAATGGATGTGAAGACAACGTTTCTCCATGGTGAGTTGGAAGAAGAAATTTACATGTCCCAGCCTGAGCATTATGTTGAAAGAGGTAAACAAAATCTGGTTTGCAAATTAAACAAATCTCTCTATGGTTTAAAGCAATCTCCTAGAATGTGGTATCAGAAATTTAACACATTTGTGTTATCAATTAGGTTTGTGAGATCAAAATATGATCATTGTATTTATTACAAATCTGAAAATGATCATGTGCTTGTTATCACCCTATATGTGGATGATATGTTATTTATTGGAAATAGCAAGACTATGATTTCTGACCTCAAATCTCAGTTGTCTCCAAAGTTCGAGATGAAAGATCTTGGTGTAGCAAGGTACATTCTTGGAATGGAGATTACTAGGGATAGAACAAGTAGAAAGCTTTGGGTCAGTCAGAGTAAGTATGTGAAGACAATTCTAGAGAGGTTTAACATGGATGACTGCAAGCAGCTTGTTGTTCCAATCATGCATGGAACTAAGCTGTCAGTTGAAGACTGTCCAAAGTCTACTACAAAGATGGAGGACATGACCAGTGTGCCTTATGCAAGTGCTGTTGGCAGTTTAATGTATGCTATGGTTTGTACAAGACCAGACATTTTTGAAGCAGTAGGAGTTCTAAGCCGATTTATGGCAAATCCAGGAAGATCACATTGGGATACTATGAAGAGAGTTTTTAGGTATTTGAAGGGGACTTCAAACTATGCATTGTGTTACCATGGCAATATGGTTGCTTCACATAAATCTCTTAGTATCCAAGGTTATGTTGATTCGGATTGGGTAGGGGACATTGACAGCAGACGATCCATCAGTGGATACACTTTCATGCTTAATGGTGGAGCTATCAGTTGGATGAGCAAGTGACATGCTATAGTTGCTTTATCCATGATAGAGGTAGAGTACATGGCTGCAACTCATGTGTGCAAAGAAGCTGTTTGGCTAAGGCATTTGTGTTCAGACATTAGATTTGATGCTGGGCAGATTACAATCTATTGTGATAGTCAAAGTGCCATTTGTTTGGCAAAGAACCCGAATTTTCATGCTAGGACCTAGCACATTGATGTGTAGTATCACTTCGTAAGGGATACGGTTAAAGATGGCAGAGTCAGTCTGGAAAAGGTAGACACCTTGAAGAATTTTGCAAATGCTTTGACAAAGCTTGTGAGTACAGACAAGTTCAGATGGTGCGCAAAATTGATGGGCCTTGGGGCTTATGACAGATAGTGATTTTTCCATCATTTTGGGGTTGGCTGGAAGAGTTCGCTAAGTGGGAGCTTGTTGAGAAAGAATGTCTCAACTTCTAGTCTGAAGCCAAATCTTTCAAAGTCTTGGCAAAAAAAATGTTCTTTTATGCCTTTTACTACCATATCGCGGCGGTCTTTTTTCAGTCCTAGCAATACCGTGGTGAAGGGTCTGGCGATTATCGCCTTACCGCGCATAGTTCTTTTCCCTACCGTAGTGAGCGCAGTGTTTCCTTCTCTGTGGCTGTTCTGGCTCTGGTGGCTTGGCCTGGTGCGGTAAGACCGCCAACGACTAGTTGGTAGTTACCGCCATACTGCAGCTAGCCAAAAGGCTAACCGCGGTGGCTGCGGTAAAGCCGCCAGCGGCCTAGCTGGAGATTACCACCATACCGCGGCTAGGAAAAAGGTTGACCATGATGACCGCGGTAGAGCCACCAATGGCCTAGCTGGCAGTTACCACGGTAAGACCACCAACAGTCTGCTTGGCCAGTTACCGCAGTGTGCCTTGGGGCCAGCTATGGTAGCGCGGTAAAGAGGATGGCGAGCTTGGTAGGCTTACCACCATACCGCAGGGTGAGTTCGGGTGGACCGCGGTAGTGCGGTAAAGACTATGGAGAGCTCGGTGAGCTAGGTGACCAGGTTTGACCGAGTTGGACTTGGTGTCAGAGCTTGACAGCGAATAAGGTGTGGACACGTGGCTCAGTGTCGTGCAATTATTGGCTAAAGGCCAATGAAGTAAATGTAGTAGGTGCAGGTCAACTCAGGGTGGCGAAACAGAACCCAATCTGGGTAATGACAGTTATGGCCTGGGTGGCTCGATGCAGGAAGATCGACGTGGGCAGACCATTGGTACGATTTGATCAGAGATAATTTTATTTTGTGATTGGTGGTTGTCTGACAGAATTGAATGCAATGTATGACTTATGTAAGTCGAGTATGTGATTGCAGAGGAAGTACGAACTATACGTTTGTGAGAAGAACGTTGTAACAGACAAAATTTGATTGTGCTGCTAAGAGCTGAACAGAGAAGTCTATGATTTGTATGTAACTGGTTTTGTTATTGTAATACAAAATAGTCTTGACTTTCTGTGGTGGGTTTTTTACCTGAAAAGTTTTCCCATGTATATCCTGTGTCAACTGTGAATGCTCTCTTTGTGTAATATTTATTTTAATTGCATGTATTCATCTTAAGAAGTTTTAGAAGCTATTGAAACTTGTATATGCTTTACTCCTCTGTTGTATTAGTGTTAAGGGAATGTATTCCACACTGTTGGGTCTCTAGATCCATGCATGTTTTTCCCTTCAAAAAAAAGTATCTCCAATCCGCGGCCAAGGCATAATAATAATATTTTTAGACAATATTAAATTTAATTTAATTTATAACCCACTATATATATAAATAATATATTTATATATATAGGTATATAATTTATATATATTATATATATATTTTTAATATAACAAAATATTCAATAACGCAGAGGTTAAGCCAAAAGGTGAAGTACCATCACGGAACACGGAGCCAACAAGGTTAAATTCATAACAAAGAAGTTAACTCCCAAAAACTCTAAAATTCTCAGACGACAGAACAACTCAACGACATAATCGAAGACCAACATCTAGGGTTCAAACTATTCATTTCTAGGGTTTCAACTTCCCTGACCACTCTTGAATTTAGATGGCATTTCAAGAACATTTCCACAATATCTCTCTACTCAGATGATGTTTTCCCTCTTCTGAGGTTCACGGTATGATTGTCCTGCAACCATCTCCAAACAAGAGAGAAATTAGTAAGACATCCAAGTATTATCTCATTGCAAATCCTCAATCAACGTAATTCTTGCAAAATAACCTACTCATTTATTTTAGGGCATCGTACATAACAAGTACTCTATGTCTAGATCAAATCACATGCTTTTATTGCCCAAACAGAAAATATTCACAAGATTTCCACAGCATGAACTGGAATATAAATTGCATCATTCATCATTCAAATAACAAAAAAATTAGAGTGTTTTTAAAAGTCAGTAGGATGGGATGTAACATATTTCCCCCCTCAAGAGTCATCATCCTCGATGATTTAAAGTTCAAGTACTGAAGCAAAAGAAAAACAACATGAAGAGCTGATAAAGGAATCTCAGAGTCCTCCAAGAGATGAGGAAATCTTTGTTTAATGTCCTGGAATTCTTCGTAGGTGGCACCATCCTCGGTGTACTAGTCCCATTGGACCTTGCATTGAATCACTTCGTGGTTACATAAGTGGATCTTACACATCTCGAGCATCCTGCGAGGCTCTATTGACACCACTCCTGGGTCCTGCACTTGCAAGGAATTCCAATCAATGACATGATTATTACCAGGGATATATTTCTTTAAGTAAGATACATGAAAAACATTGTGCATTCTAGAAAAGGCTGGTGGTAGAGCAATCTGATAGGCCACTGGATTTATTTCCTCCAACACTTTGAATGGTCCAACATATCTGGGCGCTAGCTTCGAAGACTTCCCAAACTTAATGGTACTCTTCTGGGGTTTAACCCTTAGCAACACCTTGTCTCCAATGACAAACCTTTTGGGAGTTCTCTTTGCATTAGCATAGCTCTTCTGCCTATCATTTGCTTCAACCAACCTTTTCCTAATCACTCTGATCTATTCTTCCATTTCCAAGAGAATTTTAGGGCCAAGGCTAATCTTATCATCCAACCTGTCCCAACTTATAGGTTTGCCGCACTTGCGCCCACACAATGCCTCAAAGGTTGCCATCTTAATTGCTGAATGATATGAGTTGTTGTAGGCAAACTCAATGAGCGGAAGATAATCTTCCCACTTATACTGTTGGTCCATGCAATGAACCCTTAGAAGATCTTCTAACACTTGATTTACCCTTTCTATTTGAGCATCAGTCTCTGGGTGATAAGCTGAGCTTATGTTTAACTGGGTACCGAGAGAGGTAAATAATGTTTGCCAAAATCTCGAGGTCATCTTGGCATCCCTATCCGATATGATCTTTTTTGGCACCTTGTGCAACCTGAAAATTTCTTGCATGAATTTTCTGGCTATTACTGGTGCCCCATTAGTTAGGTTTCCTAGAATAAAATGCGCTACTTTAGTAAGCTTATCCACTACCACCAAGATGGTATTATGCTTGTTCCTGGACATTGGGAGTCCTTGAATGAAGTTCATGCTAATCACCTACCACTTCCAACCAGGAACCTCATGAGGGTATAATAAGCTTGATGGATGAAGATGTTCAACTTTAACTCTCTGGCATTCTAAACATTCTGCTACATATCTTGCAACATCCCTTCCAAAAATATAATGGGCGTGTGTTCGCCACCAAATTAGTTACTCTGGGATGTCCGGAATAGGGTGCATTATGAAATTCATGAAGAACCAACTTCCTTAATTCCCTGGAGTCTGGAATATACATCCTTCCCTGATATCTAAGCACACCATCAAAGTCGAACTGGAAACCATCATACCTGAAGTCATTCAGATCCTTCAAAAGGGATTGCTTAACCTGCTGGTAATATACATCCCCCTCTAAAGACTAGAGTACCAGGTTCTAGAGGTTTGTTCGAATCGAAAGAAGAGAATTTATGTGCCTCCTTCTACTCAGGGCATCCGCTACCCGATTTTCCTTACCCTTAATGTAGCTGATTTCAAAATCATAATCTGAAATTAACTCGAGCCACCTTCTTTGTTGGGAGTTCAAGTTTGGCTGAGTGAAAAGGTATTGCAACCCATGGTGATTAGACTTCAACTCGAAAGGCTTTCCTAACAAATAATGTCTCCAGACTTGTAAAGCATGCATGATCACAACTAACTCGAGGTCGTGAGGGGCATAGTTTTGTTCATAAATTTTCAATTTTCGAGACTCATAAGCAATAAGTTTTCCATCTTGCATGAGTACACCACCTAACCATTTTCCCAAGGCATCTGTGGTTACAATAAAATGCCCATCAGGTTTTGGTACTTGCAATATCGGTGCTAAAGTCAACTTTTCCTTTAAAAACTCAGAAGCTTCCCGACACTCGTCTGTCCAATCGAATCTTTTCCCTTTTCGCTGAAGGGAGGTGATGGGACATGCAATCCAAGAGAAATTGGCTACAAATTTTCTATAATACTCAGCCAATCCCATAAAGCTTTGTACCTCCGGCACATTTCTTGGTTCTGGCCACTCCAAAATGGCCTTGATTTTAGCCAAATCTACTGCAATACCATCCGCGGTAATAATGTTCCCCAAATATTGGACCTCCTTCTGAAAGAAGGAGCATTTAGATAACTTGACAGATAGTTTATTTTGTCTCAGCCTTTGCAGCACCATACATAAATGGTTCAGGTGCTCTTCCTCATTTTTGGAATAAATCAAAATATCATCCAAGAACACTAGAATAAATTTATCTAGGCAATCCCGAAATACACTATTCATCAAGTTCATAAAGGCCACTGGGGCATTTGTTAATCCAAAGGGTAGAATTGTGAATTCATAGTGTCCATACCTGGTTCTAAATGCCATTTTATGAATGTCCTCCTCTTTAAGCCTCAATTGATGATATCCTGATCGAAGGTCGATCTTGGAAAACATCATTGCCCCTCGCATCTGGTCAAAAAGGTCATCGATACGAGGTAAGGGGTATCTGTTCTTGATGGTTACCTTATTGAGCATTCAGTAGTCCATACACAGTCTAAGCGTTCCATCCTTCTTTACAAAGATAATGGGCACCTCCCAAGGTGAGACACTAGGTCGGATTAAGCCCTTATCAAGTAGTTCCTGCAACTGAGCTTTTAACTCCATCAGTTTCGAAGTTGTCATGCGATATGGGGCTTTAGATATTGGTTCTGCCCCAGGTTGAATATCAATGGTGAAGTCAAAGGCTCTTTTGGGTGGTAGAACAGGTAACTCTTCAGGAAAAACATCAACATATTTCTTTAGATAGGGGTACCTATTCCATTTAGATTCCTCCTTCTCTGAGTCATTCTCTCGACTCACCTTTGCAATTTTCTGAGATTCAAGAAATATCAAATCATCAAGGATAGTCAGCTCTTGGGTTTCACTAGGTTCCACTACCTCCTCCATTCTGATTGCAAAAACTTGATAACCTTTGAGTCTGGCCCTCTTTAGTTGCCTAGCCAATATTTTCCTTACCTGGACTGGCCTGGCAACCCCCTGTATGCTCACCTTATGCCCCAAGTCATCTAAACATTCTATAGTTTTGGAAAAATAGTCTACTTGGGCTCTATGCCTCGACAGCCAATTAATTCCGAAGATTACATCGTAAGTTCCTAGAGGAGCTACGTAGAGATTTACCTTAGAGGAAAAGTTGGGAAATTCAATCAAGGCCTCAAATAAGCATTGCTCTACCTATGCCTTGGTCTGGTTGGCATATTCAACTGACCAAGTGTTTTGCATATAACTCGCCCTTCTAGATATCTTATTTAAAAATCTAGGTGAAACAAAACATTCTGTAGCTCCTGTATCAATTAGGATAGATACTGGGGTTCTGTACAACTTACTTGGAACCTCAATTGGCATGACCTGGTATTTGGCTTGATGATTGCCCACTGCCGCATGTATGCATTGTTGGAGTGCAGTCTTTTGAGGAGTTAAGGGATTTCCTCGGTGAGGTGACCCAGCTGTCTTTGTAGGGCATTGGTTGGCATAATGTTCCTTGCCGCAAGTGAAGCACCACCCAGGTGGTCCTCTTCTCTCAGAAGGTTTTTTGACATCCTAACTTTTCTTATTATAATTATTTTGCTAATTTCCACCTCTTCTATCCCTTCACTCTCAACCTTTCTGCTCACGATGGCCTCTTTCATTCTTGTTTTTAGCTTCATGCCTGTCTCCTCTCTTCTTGAAGGGCTTCAGATCTACATACAACTTATCCTTTTTCTTTTTTTCCCTGTCTACGGCCATAGACTGTAGCCTTTGTTCCTATTTGACTGCCTTCTCATATGCCTGGTCCATTGAAGTAGGGCCCAATAAATCCACCTTACCACTTATCTGGGGTTTCAGCCCCAAGATGAACTTCCACACCCCAAAATATTCATCTCCATGATATTGGGGTACATATTTTGAGAAGCCAGATGAACTTCTCCTAGTATTGATTTACTGACAGCTCCCCCTTAATTAAGTTATGAAATTCAACCATCTTTTGGTCATAGAAAAGCTGAGGTAGCCATCATTGTCTAAACATAGCCACAAACTCAGCCCAAGTCAACCCCTTAGTTCTAGGCCCTAGTTCCATTTTATTACTTGTCCACCAAGTGGATGCTTCCCCAAATAATTGATAGGCTCCCCATAAAGCCTTTTTATCCTCAGAGTATTCTCTAATCTCAAAGTATTTCTCCATTTCCATGAGCCATGCTTCGGCGACATATCCAGATTCTGCCCCATCGAATTTTGAGGGCGTTACCTTCCTCATATCCTGAGATAGATCTAAAGTCATCTGATCCTTTCCTGCATTGAGAGAATCCTTTCTGACCATCTCATCCTCCTGCTCACTTGGAATAGATTCCTCATGGTGGCTTCCTGTGTCACCCCCGAGAGAGATTTCCTTATTGGCTTTCTCAGATTCAAGGTGGGTTACCCTAGCCCTCGTATCTTGCAATAATTCCAAAAGCTGATCAATTTTATTTTCAAGGTTGCCCGACGACTGTCTCACTCCACGCCTTCCCTTAGGGTTACTATGAGTTTGCATTGTTAGGAATTAATTATGTCCTGATAGATACAGGTAAACTTGAATTAGTTCCACATTCATAAATATGCATTTTGGCTCACTTACAACAGTTACAGATCAAATTAGGCAACATAAGTGTATACTTCGCTATTAGATGCAAGATTACATTTCCATACTTAGAGGTACTTCACACATGCAATTTACAACACTGCTTAATGTTTTATTTATCCACACTTGGATCACATAAATAGGTTTAGGTTTCCCAAAATTCATGGGGTTAGAGGTGTATAATCTTTCGATTCATCAAAACTTATTACAATAATTTCCGGGAAAGGACGTGCATGAAGGGGCTCCTCATCGCTCCTAGGTTTTTGGTCGGGTTGCTGCAGCTACCCTCACTCGGTATACACTGAGCTAGGGTAATTTCTTGTCTAGGTTTGCTTGGATACTGGCTGCCACTTTCTCTAACCAATTGATTTAGCCTTTACGTCACAGATTCTTTCCATGGTGCAAGAGAAGGTCTCATTGTCCCGTAGCCAACCTTCACCTTCCACATTCATTCCTTCCACTAATTTTGTTAGTGCAACCTGCTCTTTCTTGCACTGTAGGTAGCGAGCGTTGCCTGCTATGGACTTCCATGCAGTTTGCTTAGTCCTTACCATGTCTGGTACATATTGTTCATGTTAGTTTTATAGAACATTTCAAGTTTTGCATGGTGGACTCATAGGCCCTAGCATGCAACCACGCTCTGATACCACATGTTAGAACCATTATTCTAATAACAAGAAAAGATGCAAAGCAACATTTAAAATGACATAAGAGCAACCTTTTTTTTTCTTTCTTCTTTGAGAGATACAAAATGCTACAAGATAAGATGATTCACTGTTGACATTCATTTAGTAATAACATAAACACATCAACATTCTAATATTTAATTTCAAATAAGAGCATTAAGGTAAGAGATTAGAAAACCCTCATCTGGTTAGCATTTTCCAAGTCTCGGCCAACCATCTACATGCGAGGGAAAACATCATCTAAGTGTTTTTCCTCCATCCACGAACATGAGTAGTTCCCCATGCACCTTCCCTTCTTACGAAAGGTAAAGTGGAAAGACCCTCGAAACAACCATTTGAGCTTTGGTGGAGAAAGCCTATATAACTGGCTCTGCCTTGCAACTAAGGATTCCTTCCTACTAAGCAGGCATTTTTGGCTAGTTAGGTATCTGAGTTTCATGTGAGTACAAGTGTAGTCAGAGGCACTTGCTCCTACTATGGCCATAGCTTGTACTACTATACAGTCTCACCCACCTAGCTCGACTTGGAATGCACAACTGACCTAGGCCTTCCGGGTGATTTTCTTTTCACCCTTTGTCTTATAAGGACACATGTCCTAGGGCATAATCTCTAACCTTTTTAAGAAATATAACAAGACTTACTTTCCTTGGATATCTTCCACATGGAAACAAAGTTCAAGAACTAGGGCATCCGATAAGACACACTCTTTAGGCTACCTGCCACGTGCGCTGCAAGAACTAGGGCATCCTTGGTCTCGAAACCTAATACTGAGCCAAAATAAGAAACCAAGGTTTTAAGATTCGATTAACTAATAGTTTACAGTCAGCCCCTTCTATGGCTACAAACCAAATCTATTTCATGCCAGGCACCTTTACAAACCAGTTAATTTCTAAAGGCTTACTCGGCTAGCCTACTTAAAGCATACACAAGAGACATTCACGTACCTAGTTTTTGTTTTCTACTCCTAGTTACGAAAATTGAGTCAACAACCTAAAATATTAGGATCGACACAAGAGCACATTGTTCTTGTCCACTTGCTAACCTTAAGAAAGGAAACTTCAAATCAAGCTCAACATATTAATCCACCTTACTGCGAACTCTACTTTTAAGAGATACAATGGAATTAGGAAGAAGTAGATTCAACAAGACTTAGGGTCTATAAAGATTACTTTCTTGATATTCATAACAAAAGAATTGCACACATCATTCTTACATGCCTCAGCTAGTAGCTTAAAATACTTCACAATCCTAGAAGGTTTAAAATAAACAACTATTCAGCAAGTAAGAGAATGGATAAGATTCCATTTACTAAACCGAAACTCTTAGTTAAGCAGAAGTGAATACCAAGACTCAATTAACGAGTTCTTAAGGTAGTACATGCCTAATAGTAATTAGTTGGAGCTGATAATCTCTTTGGTAAAGACGCAGTCTAAAGATTCTCCTAGTTCTGAACTCCTAGCTCACATTTTCTTCTTAGCAAGACCAAGACCTGACTTCTTATAGCTTGAAGGTACTGTGGATTCTTTTCTAAGCAGCTTCGTTCGTCCTCCTCCAAGCTTGTATCACTAGCTTGCCTTACTATTCTCTTCTGTAACTTCAGCCTCTCCTCTTTGTTTTTTCTCTAGAGCCCGATACACACGATCCACAACCTTCCAAAAACCGAATGACACCTTCTGATAACTGCCGGCACTAAGATAGTCTTCCTTCCCCAAGTGACGATAGCTTCTCAGTGGTTATAGTAACTACTTCCCATCGTTCCGCACTCTCCTCCCAGCTAGTTGTGACTCCACTAAAATAAATGGCAACCGATTTCATCCAAAATCGGGTATCTTAACAGTCTCACTAATTAGTAATAAAAGAATATTAACAAGCCTTTAAACCAAATAAATTATAATAGATTTTACCAGAAAAGAAGTATCTCCAATCGACATCCAAGGCATAATAATAATATTTTTAGACAATATTAAATTAAATTAAATTTATAACCCACTATATATATAAATAATATATTTATATATATATATATATATATATATATATATATAGGTATATAATTTATATATATTATATATATATATTTAATATAAAAAAATATTCAATAATGTAAAGGTTAAGCCAAAAGGTGAAGTACCATCACGGAATATGGAGCCAACAAGGTTAAATTCATAACAAACAAGTTAACTCCCAAAAATCCTAAAATTCTCAGACGACGGAACAACTGAACGACATAATCAAAGACCAACATCTAGGGTTCAAACTATTCATTTCTAGGGTTTCAACTTCCCTGACCACTCCTGAACTCAGATGGCGTTTCAAGAACATTTCCACAATACCTCTCTACTCAGATGATGTTTTCCCTCTTTCGAGGTTCACGGTATGATTGTCCTGCAACCATCTCTAAACAAGAGAGAAATTAGTAAGACATCCAAGTATTATCTCATTGCAAATCCTCAATCAACGTAATTCTTGCAAAATAGCCTACTCATTTATTTTAGGGCATCATACATAACGAGTACTCTAGGTCTAGATCAAATCACATGCTTTTATTTCCCAAACAAAAAATATTCACAAGATTTCCACAACATGAACTGGAATACAAATTGCATCATTCATCATTCAAATAACAAAAAAATTAGAGTGTTTTTAAAAGTCAGTAGGATGGGATGTAACACAAGGTCTCAAGAGCAATGCATCATGCCAAAAATCTAATGCACAAACAAGAATATACCATGACATAAAGCAAACAAACTCTAAACCAACATCACCTGTTAAGCACCACCAACACCTCAACCAAAGACTCACAAGAGTCCTCCATGGATCCAGGATGCTACAATCCTCAAATAGTGCCCATGCAAATGCGAAAGAGCTCTTCTGTAGCAACAAGATCTAAGAGCTCCACCCAAAACATTTGCAACACCAAAGAAGATCATTCACCACCAAGTGATAAATACATAGTCATTGCTAAAGCTCCCACTGAACATGGCACCGAGCTTTCCAAGCACCATGACCAACCATCTACTAATCTGAAAAACCTCCAAGTACAAATGACAACATCGAGCAGTACCAAGGTCTTCGAGCCACACATATTGCATTATCACTGTCAAAAGCTTACACTAACCAGTGTATCAAGCTTTCCATGATATCATGATACACATGCTACAGGTCCCTCGTAACCAACTATCCAGGTACCCAAACACCATTCCTCCTCACATCTCAAAATAGCTACACCAATGCACAAGTGGCCACAAACAAGGCTAGCTAAAGGATCTGCACCACCACCGAAGCAACCTTGTGGATATTGATAGTCCAATTCTGAGTTGAATCACAACAAACATGTAGGTAAAGGCAACCCACAACATTGCACAACTCATAGATGCAACTAGTGAAAATCCTTCCAAATCTATCATAACACTGGAAACTGCACAACTGAGATCTCAAAGAGAAAACCCATGTAGACAACATAACTCAAACACCAGATCAAGCTCAGATCTGATTCACCAATCACGTCCACAACCTAAGCACCATAGTCTAGGAAACCAGCAAGCAAACACCACAAGAATGTTGAATGAAAAACACATACCAACACTCCCATGTAGAGAAGACATCACACCTCCTCAAATATGTCGAACTACAACTATCTCATCCAGTCACACCCCAAAAGCTAGGGTCTAGAAAATAGTTTAACAACTCCACAAATCACAAGTTTAACTTGACCATGCAAAACCTACAAAACCACCATGTTTCCAAAACTCACATACACATCCATATCCACTACACATCTGGATGACTCAGGAGTCTACACACAATCATCACAGTTAACCAAAATAGTGAACACATATGAATATGCATCATAGAATTTTTAGGAAAATCTACAAAAAACCCTTCAGAACCAAAGACATGAATCTGAAACATGTGAGTACAAGGTACAGGTAAAAAGGCACTCCATGCCTACTCTAGACCAATTCTAAAAACTACAACCATGCACACACATGTGAGAGAGCCAGGCTATTTAGAAGTTTTAGACCACCCAGATCAACTTCATAGCCTTCATGCAATCAAAGCAATAGATAAAATGACTTCAATGCTAAGTTAGAACACCCAACACAAGCACAATACTCCATGGCAAAACAACAACCTGAGAAACTCTATACCATCATGGAGCCTCTCACACAAACACTCAGTATGAACCACACTCTATTGCAACACAACTATAAGCATAAACTCACACCCCTTGCATTAGGATCATTTGTTGCCAAACAGGAGCCTCATACCACATCACCATAATATGATCAACTCCAAAACCTCCTATGTCTTTCATGCTACACGTTGAATCAAAAGAAAAGAAACTCTTACTCATCGGAAAGATCAAGCATCAACTGATTCCTCTAGATTTCCTCAAGCTTGTCAGGCTCAGAAATCCTCGCAAGAGAAAAAACCCAGAACTTTGGTAACTAGGAGAAGGCTATGATACCACTTTTTGGTATCATGAACAAGAATTGAACACCTTTAACCAGCTTTGATACCACTTGTTGGGGTTACCGTATGAGAATGTTTTAGATTTAAAGTCTAAAACCAGTAGTGCCTTAGTGACTTTCATTTCTAAATCAGTCCAGAAGCACTAACAACTATGCCATAAAGCAGAAACAGGCACAATAGTTCTCCCCCATTGATCCCTTTGAGAAAAGAACATGCAAACTTAAACCAGATTCAACACCATGAACAAACAAACAAATGAACACACATATTTACCTGGGGAAAACCCTTTTAGGTAAAAAAACCCACACTCCAAAAGATAGAGCCATTGTATTATTCAAAAACTAAATGGTTACAATACAATATTAGGCTCATAGCCATTACAAGAGTTACATCTTGTTCATCTAGAGAAATACAGGAAACAACGTAGATCTGCAACCTTGCACTGTTGCAATGTCTTCACAAGACATACAGTGAAGGTTCCCTTAAGCTCTTCAATCCATTTGCACAACCAAGCTTTCAACCAAAACAACCTAGCGGCCACCTCAGGTTCACATTTTCCTAGGTTCTGAGTGTCTCAGTGTTCATGGTCACAATGCTCTATGCATACCACTCGAATACAGACTCTCTGATCTTTGACCAATCTCATTGATCATGGATCTACCGATTCGTCGATCATTCGATCTATTGATCTGATCTCTATCGGCTTGCTCTGCTTTCAACTTCAACTTCTCAACTTTGGCTTACTCTAAATCAACACCTGGCCTCGCCTTCCAACTCAACATTAATCGATATTCCATCGACCTCAAGCTGACCTCTCAGCTTCTCATCAGAATCACATTCCCACCAAATGGCCATCAGGGTCTCATAATACCCCACCGACAAGCTTCACCATCTCAGGTTGCATGCATCACCCTAGCAACTGACATTGATCCAATTTTCAATCAATTCGCACTCAGATCAAACCCTCAAGATGTGCACACAAGCTTTTTGTCACTAGTCATTGATTTGCAATAATGATGCAAAATCAACCAATGAGATTTCACCATGTGTCACACTACCATTCATCCGCCACTTGCAGATCATTCGCCCTGAGCTCCATCGCTAACCATCAATCAAACCTCTGAGGCCAAGCGGTCAACAGCTCTACTGCCAGCCAAGGGAAAATCCCTCATGATATGGCAGTTAGCCAAACAACCACCAACCAAAAATTTCATGGTTAGGAGGCATCCGCCTTTTCAAACACAACCACCGCTGTAGTCGGGCCCACCAAGACACGCGTCCACCACTCATGGAATTTTGGGGAATTGAGGAGGGAATCTCCAATATTCCATCAAGCTTGCTCAAAACTAGCTTCCGCTGCTGCCATGCGTCCATCATCCTTTCGCTCCACACATAACACACTCGGGTCCCACCAAGCCAAGTGTAAGCCGTTGGATCTCCTTTGGGTAATCTCAAGTGACATCTGCTATATTCCCCAAGGAACTCTCGTGACGCTAACAAGTGTCCATGGCCCACCAACATAGCATAAATGCTTGGGACCCACCATCCTTCCACTACACACACCACTTAACTCACTGACACACATCTAACACACAAGCAATTCCGTTCAGCCAAAATGTTTTCAGTGGTACTTGCATCAGGATGGCGCGGAATGCTACGAACACCATCAAATCAAAGCCTCCACAACCATCGATCAGGTTCTTCGCCGCTTGGTCCAACTTCAATCGCTCAAAATGTATTGGCATATTTGTGGGACATGAAATGTCACCCACCGATATGAGATCACCTCATTGCATGGGCCCATTGGTGGAACAACACAAAGACTCTCGTCGATAGCGATCACCAGCCAATAAGAAATGCCACCAAGCCAAACCCGTCGGACCATCACCAGAACACCACCAGGAGTCCCGCTGATCGGAAAGAGTCTCGGCAACAAGGAAAAGGTTGAACACATGAAGTCCCCCAAACCAAAGTGGTACAAGCCAATGAGATTGAGGCACATATTTCCAACATCCCTCTCTCTCCCCTTATTCCCCTCTTCCCCTCTTCCTCCCCCCTCCTAGTTCTCTCTCTCTCCCTCTTCCCCTCTCCCTTCTCCCTCCTAACTTTGTCTCCCTCTCTCTCCCCTTCTTACCCTCTTCCCCTCTCCCTGCCCCTCCTAATTCTCTCTCTCTCATTCTTCCCCTCTCCCTTCCCCCTCCTTCTTGTCCTAATTCTCTCTATCTCTCTCTCTATCTCTTCATCTCTCTCCCCTTCTCCCCCTCTCCCCCTCTTAATTCTCTATCTCCCTCTCTCTCTCTCATCTTCTTCCCCTCTTCCCCTCTCCCTTCCCCTTCTTAATTCTCTATCTTTGTCTCTTTGTATTTCTCTCCCTCTCTCACCTTCTCCTCTTCCCCTCTCCTCCCCCCTCCTAATTCTCTCTCTCTCTCTCTCTCTTTTTCTCTCCTCTCTCTCTCTCTCCCCTTCTCCCCCTCCCAGTCTCTCTCTCTCTCTCTCTCTCTCTCCCCTTCTTCCCCTCTCCCTTCCCTCCCCTCCTAATTCCTCTCTCTCTCTACCCTCTCCCTTCCCCTCCTAACTTCTCTCTCTCTCCCCTCTTCCCTCTTCCCTCTCTCCCTCCTAATCTCCCCTCTTCTCCTCTCTCTACCCCTCTCCTTCCCTTCTCTCTCCTTCACCCTCCTAACTCTCTCTCTCTCTCTCCTTCTTCCCCTCTTCCCCTCTCCCTTCCCCCTCCTTCTCTCTCTCTCTCTCTCCCCCTTTCCCTCTCTCTCTCTGTCTCTCCCTTTCCCTCTCTGTCTCTCTTTATCTCTTGTCCACCCTCCACCTCCTAATTACTCTTGGGTCTACGTTTGCAAAAAATTGATATTCGATTTGTGGCACCAAAATCTTACCGTTACAATACATTTTTAAATAAAATCCGATATTTGATTTGTGGGCCATAGAAAAACCTTAATTGTTCCATTTTGGGCATCCCAATGGATTGAACATTCTGATTGCATGCTTTACAAGTGATAAAAACATGATTTTAGATAGGAAGAGACAAAGATAATTTTTTTGGAGAATCTTCTATTCAAATTTGTCATAAGCAATCATTTTTTTAGCATCTTTTTGGAGGTATAATGGGGAGCAACAGTCATCAGAAGCAAAAATGTAAGAGAAAGCTTACAAAAGAACAAATTGAAGCATATAGAAAAAGACATAGAGAAAGTCATAGGAAGAGAAGAGAAGGTATGTCAAATATTTATGAACCTGAGCCCTTTGGTATTTCAAGTGAAGAGGAAATTGAATATGTTCAAGGTGAAAATGTTGAACATGATATTGAAATTGGGAATCCTAATGTTGGAATTGATATTGAAAATGTTTAAGGTGAAAATGTTGGAATTGAAGATGTTGACCATGATATTGAAATTGGGAATGAAATTATTGAAATTGATATTGAAAATGTTCAAGTTGAAAATGTTGGAATTTAAGATGTTGAAGATAATATTGAAATTAGGAATCAAATTATTGAAATTGATATTGAAAATGTTCAAGCTAAAAATGTTGGAATTGAAGATGTTGAACATAATATTGAACCAAGTGTAAATTATGTTTCACCAAATTACATGGGAAATGAAGAAAGACATATTCCAAATTCAAGACCTTCAAGAGCCCCTAAATGGTTACTTGAAATTGATGAGAACATTATAAACAATTTTGAAGGCAAGAGGTCAATACGGACCGTTCGGTTGTGCGCTAGACAGCTTTTCAACGAATATTTTAGCAATAAGACATTGACCGAGCAATGCCAATTTTTTTTACAATTGCTAAAGATACAAAATATGAGACCTTTGCTAGCCAAATTGAAGATTTGTGTGAACAAGAAGACTGAAAAAAATCTATTATTGTCAAAAATATTTTTAATGCTCTCAAGTCTATTGGAAAAAATAACAAGAAAAAAGATAAGAGAGCTGCTTGGAGAGTCATTACAACCGCCCTAGTAAGCCATCAATTGAAAAAGGCTCGCTTTATGAGACAAAATTGTATTGATTTTGACATAAATCATAAAAATTTGGTTAGAGCACTTGCAAGAAGAGAAAGAATAGATGATCCTCTTCAAAATGATACATGGGGATTTTTTGGGAGGCTTCCACATGTTGATAAGAAGCTAACCGATAATGTAAAGCAAGTAATTCAACAATTTTGGCATGATAACTCTAGAGTATCACCCAATGGAAAGGGTGTTTTAAAGTTAAGAAATGGAAATTGAGACCGTACACCGCATCCTAAACATTTCTTTGAATCAAGCCAAACAATTTTGTTCAAACAATTTATTGAAACACATCCAAATATGGAACTCTCACAAAGGACTTTTGAAGGTTTGAAGCCATTTTATTGTGTGCCTCTTAAAATTCATAATACTTGTTGTTGCAAATACCATGTGGAGTTTTCAATGTACCATGAACTATTATGCTATATCCATTCTACTTTGCATACTAATGAAATGTTGTAGGAGTGTGGTGCAATGCATCTTCCGAAATCATCAAGGGACTTGCTACATCTATTTTTATGTTCTAGAGATGATGATTGCTTTTTCTATAGAAATGATTGTTTAAATGTGAAGTGCTCACAATGTGGTGGCTTGTCAATGTTTGTTCAATGTTTTCATGAGGGTTTTGAACATGAATTTGGAAAGAAGCTTGTTGAGAAAAAGAGATATGAGATAGTCAAATATACTTTGTAGAGTGGAGGTGAAGGTTCTAGATACAAGTTGGTTACAAAAGAATCCAGTGTTGCTGATTTTATTTCAGATTTTAAGGACAATCTTTTCTACAAGTATGCAAGGAAGAGCCATAGGTCTCAGTGGTTGGATCATCAATTTAGGATGTGTAAGGACTCTTTTACAATTGACACTATTATATTGATGGTTGATTTTGCAGAAAACTACACATTGCAACCACAAAATGAGGTACAATCTCACTATTACAATTCCATTCAGATTGATATTTTTGTCCATATAACATATAAACATGCACCTAATAGTACAAAAGAGGATCACAAGATAATCAGTGAGTATCATTTTTATATGAGTGATGATAGATCTCACTCATCCGAGTATGTCCAACATTGTTTTGAGAATTTTATTGAGTTCTTGCATAAGCATGATATAGTAGTGGGTTGACATCTCATTTGGTCAGATAACTGCATAGGTCAATTCAAGAATGCTCATATGTTTTATTGGTTGAGTAGAATGCATGTAGAGAAGGGTGTATCTCATATTTGGAGTTTTTTTGAAGTTGTGCATGGGAAAGGGGAGCATGATGGAGCAGGTGCATGTGTAAAGAGAGCTCTAGTTAAGGAGCAATTGAAGATTTTAAGAGAAAAATTCAGTGATGAACGTTCTATTATTGATTGGTGTAGTTCAACACTGTCATAGGGAAGGACACTTGATTCAATAGTGCATAGATTCTTTTGGTTGGTTGAGGAGGGTACAGTGGGAGGTAGATTGGATTGTCATACAATCAAAGATTCTACAAAGATGCATTCATTTCGAAGCTCAAATGCAAGCACATGGACCATTTGGACACAAGAGTTGTCTTATTTTTGTTAAAGTTGTATTTAGTGTGAGTGGGATCAATGCGAGTCAAGTTAGTGGGTGGATACGTGGGTTCCACAATATATAACTCCTTTATCTCAAACAATATCTATGGAAAATGACACAATGGAAAGTTCAGTTGATTATGACCGTCTTTCAGATCTATTACAATCAGGACATGTTTTTGTAGTTGTTGCACCACAAGGGAATGAAGAGAGATCAGAATATTGGTTGGATCGATGCGTGCGGGTAAAGGATAAGCTAATAGAACAGATGGAATATGATGATGGGTTCATGTATCCTACAGGTTCAGTTGTGGTTGTAGGAACTTAGTTGCGAACATACATGATTAGAAAGAATGGCATACCTACATTTGAGGACTACGAGAAACACAAAACCATTATCATGTATTCACACCTTGTTATAGCAATAAATCTTAAGTTGTTGAAGCATCACACCAAACCAAAGACAAAAAAACTATGGACACTTAGTAATGCTGATCATGAAGCAATATTGGATACTCTTAAGCAAAGAGATGACCCTTCAGGCACACTTGAATAACATATTCAAGAATAGAAGGTACAATGCTTAGGTTCATTATGCTTAAGTTCACTAGTGTTATTTATTTAATACTTGAAAACAATAATTGTTTGGCTGATGGGACAGTTAGGATACAATTGAAGAAGCTGAAATTAAGGTAATGCTCTGATATAACTATTGAAGAAGCTGAAATTAAGGTAATGCTCTAATATAACTTTGAAGAAGCTGAAATTAAGGTAATGCTTTGATATGGATACAATATTTTCAAAGCTTTTAGTTCCATATGCATCTTTTTGCACTTTTTCTATCTATAATCCAAATAGAGAATTCTCTTCAATTTATTTTCATTTAGTCTTATTATTGACACATTCTGCTACTATGGTAAACTATATTTTCAATGTCTAGAGTGAAGAGAGGAGGATTAGCGAGCATGTTTGAAAGACAAGAGAACTAACAGTTACTCCATCCAATCGAATTTTGAAGGCAACACATGATCTATTTCCTTCCCCTAGAGGGAAATATGTTTTGTACTATATATTTTGTACTATCGATATATACATGAAATTTTATGTCCATATGGCTCCTTTGTACTAAGCCTGTATGGCTTTTTTGGATATATTGTATATACTTTTATCAATATATATCAGTGTATAGCCTTACGACTTTTTGATTAAAAAAATATTATTTTACTACTACCATTCTTGAATCTCCCTTATGATGCATATTGTGTAAATTGTATGCTTGAATGTTATAGGCATGTATTTTTGGTGCAGGGGCGCCATGAAAGTTTGAATTTTCAAGTTTTGGAAACATGGTCTAGTATTAGGTATATGTTAGTGTTTGAGTCTTTTTTGAGGTCTAAGAACATAAAGGGTTTCTGAAATGTATTTGAGTAGTGAGTTTGAAACTATATTGGGGAGTTGAGGTCCAGAAACCTCTGTTGGACACCTACAAGAGAAACTAGGTGAAGTTGTAAAGTGGTGCAGGAGCACCAATCAAATGAACATTTCTCTAGGAGGAGTCAATATGTTAGATCTAGGTGTGGTGAGTATTTTTTATTCAATAAGGTCTTATTATACCATTTACATGTATTAGGGGTGGTTTGGAGTCATCTTGAGTCATTTTGTGTCAATATGTCAAAAATGCAAAATAATACAAAGTTGTAATGCAAAATTTCCAAATGTTGCAAAATGGAATATGAATAGTCAAATGATCAAAATTGTGTTAGGAATAAAGTTATTTATGTGTTTTATGGTCCATTGGGACTATCTAATTTCATTTGAATTGTTTGGAGAGTCATTGGAGTGAAAAATGTAAAAATTGCATATTTTGTAAAAATTGTCATATTGAAAGTGCAAAAGGTGGAACACCAATGGTCATGTTGGTTTAAAAGGTTGTTGATTCAGTTTAGGAGGTTGTATCTGGTAGGAAAAGTGTTAAAAATGCTGTAGAAACTTGAATGTAGGGTTGAATCATACTTTTGTGAAGGGAAATCAAATAAAGTTCCTTGTTTTTGCTAATTTTTTGCGTTTTTTCCAGAATTTTTTTAGTTTCAAGGCTCTGTATGGTTCTATACATTAATTTATTGGTTTCTAATGATTTAAATTTGGTGGAAAGTATAGATATCTCAATTTTGGATTTGGATTCAAGAAATTTTGTTGAGTTTTGTGCATTTGGTGGCAAAATTACTATAGGCGAGTGAAACTTGTGTTTTGAGGGTTTAAAAATGCTTAAACAGGCCATCTCATCTATTGTACATGTTGTGGCTCAATGGGATAGCCAAATAGGTTGGAATAGGTTGGAATAGGGTTAATAATGAGTTTTGTGTGCAGGGAATGTCTTTTGGTTGGTTTGGCATGATGCCCTAGGTGATAAATAGTACATTTTTGGGTGAAATTGGGTGATTTGAGTGAGCAAATGATAGAATTCTTGGGGGAAGTAGAGATTTCTTTATCTTTTGAGTTTTTTTAGGTATTTTATGAAGGTTTGGAAGTGTTTATTAGGTTAGATATGCCTTGGAAGGTTGTTTTTCAATAAACCCCCCATGTAAAGTGCAACAAATGAGGATTTCATGGCAGGGTGCTTTGGGAAATGTGTCTTCACAAAATAATTGTGGAATTTGGGGTTATGTTGGCTGGTGAGTTCCACCCAATATAAATTTGGGTGGAAAGGAAATTTTAAGGCATAGGTCCTTTGTAAAAGTGACCCAACTGGGGGTCTAAAATGATGAAAAAGACTGATTTCATGGTGTTGGTCCAAAGGGGTGATATGTCCATTTGATATATGTTTGGATTGAGACAAATGGGTATTTGAAACCATAAATAGTTTGTGGATTTTTTAAGTGGTCTGGAAGTTATGCCCTGGTTTTGGTGTTTGGACACCTATAAGGGAGGCTAGTCAAATTGGTGAAGTCTGACAAGATAGGGTTATAAGCCCTAAAACCTTGGTTGATTTGGAGTAAATTGTGATTGTGGTTGTGTTGATCCCCTGCTCATTGCATCATAAAGGGTTGGTGCAATAGGTTATTAAGAGTTGCAAAGCTGGTTCAAATCTTTCAAAGTCAAAGCATTACTTCACATTGTATAACTAATAACTAGATGTTGATAGATGACAAAATTTAAATTACAATATAGTTTCTATAAAGTCAACCTAAGAAATTATGCAATTACTTCACATTGCATAACTAATAACTAGGAGTAGCTACAAATTGCATTTTCTTATCATGGCATTCTATGAGACTAGATTTCTTTGAGGTATTTTTTCAAATAGTTCACTACCTTGTCTATGTTGAATGTATCCATTTTGAGTACGAGCATGTTGAAGTTTGCAACCATTTTGCACTTTGGACTCTTAAGGGGTTCTACCAGTTGAATGTAGCTCAGAGCCATTCCACATGTTTGAATGCAAAATAGGACCATTCCTAGCGTAAACGCACTCACCCAGATGCATTGGAATAGTCCGTTTGGTCACAGGAGTTGCAACCAACTACTTGCATTTGACAACTTTTTCCCCAAGTGAGAATTCGCCACCATGGGAAAAGGCCTTTGAGATAGTGAAAACTGAGAGAGGTTATTGTAGAGGGTCCCAACATGATCCCATAGGGCAAGACAAGAAGTTTCTAAGCATCATGGTGTCTGAATACGAGCATGCTAAAGTTTGCAGCCATTTTGCACTTTGGACTTTTAAGGGATTCTGCCGGTTGAATGTAGCTTAGAGTGATTCTGCGTGTTTCGGTGTGAAAGAGGACCATGCCTAGCATAAACATACCTACCCAGATGCGTTAGAACAGTCTGTTTGGTCACAAGAGCTACAAAATGAAAGTTGCACCACTTTGCAACTTTCAACTACTTGCATTTGACAACTTTTTCCCCAAACGAGAATTCGCCACCATGGGAAAAGGCCTCCAAGATAGCAAAAATTGAGAGAGGTTATTGTAGAGGGGCCCAACATGATCCCATAGGGTTAGACAAGATATTTCTAAGCATCACAGTGTTCGAATACGAGCATGTTGAAGTTTGCAACCATTTTGCACTTTGGACTCTTAAGGGATTCTGCTGGTTGAATGTAGCTCAAAGTGATTTTGCATGTTTCAGTGCATAAGAGGACCATTCCTAGCATAAACATACCCACCTAGATGTGTCCCAACCATTTACAACCACTTTTTAAATAATTTGTTAATAAAACTTCATTTTTGCACTTTCTTGCAAAAGTTGCTTGACAACATTTTAGCAACTTGACAACTTTTTACATTTTTTGACAAATGATCCCAAATCACGTAAAAATGACTCTAAATGACTCCAAATGGTAATGTATGACCTTATTATAGCCAAGAAATAAATCACAAAATCACATGTACTTACTTTGGAACCATACCATCAAATTGACCTTGAACGCTAGAAAAGGGGCTCTAATTAGCCCACTTTAACAAAGGAACCCTCATTCAATGTTTCTTCCCACTCAAAGTACCATTAGATAGTTCTCAAACTACCTCCAAAAACGCAAATTCTTTAGCCACTGAGTCAAAAATCGTTTCTTAAGACCCTCTTTCATGAAACCCTCATTTTTCACCAAATAAGCAGGGGTTTATTGAAAAACCCATCTCTAGACCTCATTCAACCTCAAAATATTTTCAAAAATTCTTATTTCAACCATTTGCAACCACTTTTTAAACAATTTGTTAATAAAACTTCATTTTTGCACTTTCTTGCAAAAGTTGCTTGACAACATTTTAGCAACTTGACAACTTTTTACATTTTTTGACAAATGACCCCAAATCACATAAAAATGACTCTAAATGACTCCAAATGGTCACGTATGACCTTATTATAGCCAAGAAATAAATCACAGAATCACATGTACTTACTTTGGAACCATACCATCAAACTGACCTTGAACGCTGGAAAAGGGGCTCCAATTAGCCCACTTTAACAAAGGAACCCTCCTTCAATGTTTCTTCCCACTCAAAGTACCATTAGAAAGTTCTCAAACTACATCCAAAAACACAAATTCTTTAGCCACTGAGTCAAAACTCACTTCTTAAGACCCTCTTTCATGAAACCCTCATTTTCCACCAAATAAGCAAGGGTTTATTGAAAAACCCATCTCCAGACCTCATTCAACCTCAAAATATTTTCAAACATTCTTATTTCACCCTAAAAAAACTTAATTCACCTTCAAATTATGGTGCCCCAAAATTTTCAAACATTTCCTTCTTAAAACCTCTCAATTTCACTCATTTTCACTCTTTGTTCAACTAGGGCTTCAAGCCCAAAAATCCAAATGACCTACCCTGCCTTTGCAGACCTTCTATCACATCAAACTTCACTTGATACCACTAAAACAACCAGGTTCTAACCATCTTCCAAACTATTTCTTTAATCTGCTACTTCAAGCTATGCCTCCTAGGCCTAAATTCCTACTTTTTCCATAGAGGAAGCATGGAAATCTCCACCAAATGTATTTGCCACAACTAGATATCTATTCCTACACCTAATCTTATTATAACCAGGCCCATTCCACTAAATCACAACATGAACAATAGGTGGAATGGCCTCTTAATACATTTTGACCTTCAAACCCTTAACTACAACCTTAAACAAGCAACTTCAAAGAATGCACTCAACCTTCCTTCAAAGGCAATGTGTCTACTGAAAATATGGTGTCAAGTGAGATGGTTAGTTTGAAGTCAAAAAATAATTTGAAAGTAGGTGTGAAGGTTGACACAGGTTTCAAGACTAAGTTGGTAGTAAATTGGTATGCTAATGTCATGATAGGGTCCATTGTTTGTCCATTGGTTGGGAATAATGTTGCAAAGCATGAAGGTTTTGTAGGTACAGTAGGTACAAAGGTACTTGTTGTTGGTAAGATAAAAGGATTGATGACATTGGTTTTGTGAGTTTTTCCAGACCATTTAGAGTTTGTTGGTGGCATTGATTGAGTTCTTTAAGCCCGAGTGATGTGAGTTTCAATAAACCCTTGGTGTTTTGCATGAAAGGTGAGGGTTTGTTGGATCAATGCCCTAGAAGTCTTGAATCTGAGAATAAATGTTGGAATTTGGTGTTTTGTCACACAAATAGTGACTTTCCATTGATTTTTGGCGAAATCAAGGAGTTTAGGAGGGACCTCCTTTGTAAAAGAGGGCTAATTGAGTAGCCTAAAATAGGGGAAAACTAAAGGTTTACAAATTTGTTTCAAGGAAACCTTATAGGATATTTTGTTATGTTGTGTTAGGAGTTGAAGTTTCTTTTAAATGATGTTTTTTAGGTCTTTGTATGGCCTTCTCCAAAATGAATCTTCAAAAGTTGTGTTTTGAGGCTACAAGCCTTTAGGGTGTGTTTTGGTGATAAGTTGAATTTGTAAGAGCATCTTAATCTTGTTAGATGCCTCTTAAAGTCCATTTGAAATGTCCTAATCTCTTGGTGTAGTTTGTAACCTCCTTTCTTACATCAAGGAAACACTTTTTAAGAGTTAATTAAGCAAGGGAAAACATGTTTGAAGGTGTTGGAGGCATTGAAACAATGAGGAAAGGTTTGGAGGTGAGGTTTTCAATAAACCATCCTTGAAACTTGTCAAAAGTGAGGGTTTTGAGTTTTGGAGTGTTGGTGAGTGTTTCTGATAGCAACCTAGGTTGAAAACCCCTCACTTTATCAACTCAAAAGGTTACAAATCACCTTTCTACTTACAAACTCAATCTTGGCTTATTTTCCCTTTTTCACTTAGACACCCTTGTAGGTCTGCAAACCCAATTTTACCAACTTAACTCTCAGTTTTAATTAACAAAACTTTCAAGTGACCATCATTCTAGGCACCCATTAAATCCTTCTACAACATACATCAACCCCACATATGACTCTTTTGGAACGACTTCCACAAATCATTCAAACTATGTTGCTCAACCTAGCCAAATAGGCCTAATTTACAAAGAAAACACCATTGAATCACTTCAAAAACCCCAAAAATCAATGGGGAAGCACTCACCAGGTGACAAAACCACAAATTTTCCAACTTATCTTTAGGAACTCGCCCTCTAAGATCCTATTCAATAAAACACTCAAATTGCTCAATTTAGGCAAAGGTTTATTGAAAAACCTACTTGTAGAATTCACCAGACCATCCTAGTGCATCCAAAACCTTCGAAAAACCCTGCACAAACTTAAAAGGACATGAAAAGTGACTGCCCTCAAATATATCTCACATTTACCCCCTCTAACCTCTCCTTTTCATGCAAAAACACCCAAAATGCCATCTAGGGCACTATCAAAATCATGATCCTGACCTCCCTTGCACATGAAATGATGCAAACATGTTTATTAACCCTAACTAATCCTATCCACTGAGTTATAGATGCATATAGTGGCTGGAAGGCTTAATATGCCATTTTAGATGCAATCAAAACCCTTAAACAAGGTATACAGACCGACCCTTAGTAAATTGCCTCTCAAATGCACAAAAAGAAATGAAAATGCTTCAAACCAAGTTTGTGGTGAGGTTAACCCTGCTTTCCATCAAATTCAATCCATTGGAGTGGAAGATTACCCTGTATGAAACCGTACAACACAAAGAAACTTCATAAAATCTGGAAAAACTCAAGAAATTGCAAGGAAACAATGAAATTTTATTGCTTCTTCTCAATGAACAACTTCTCCAACCATCCCTTCAAGTTAACAAGCCTATTTAAAGGTTTTCCCACCAAATTCAATAGTTACAACTACTTTTCAAACCCAAATGACCATTGGGCTTCCTCTTTACAACCTTTTGGCATTCTTAATGACAACTTTTCATAATCTACAATATTTTGCAACTTCCTCGTTGTAATGCACAAAACGACACCAATGACTCCCTAATGACCCTAAAACATCATGTAGTGTGAGACAATGACATTTGTGTATTTAAACTTTAAAGTTAAAATGTTAAACTTTACCGTTGTTCTTGTCTTCAAAGTTGTTTAAACTATATAATATAACCATAATATAACTAAGAAATATATGATATAATTTAACCATTATTCATTATTTTTGATTGTGAACTATATAATATAACCATTATTTTTTATGATATTGTACATTGATATTTAACCATTGCTCAAGATTAAATTTTCGAATAGTTTAAACATGCACACGAGGAACAAATTATTTCGATTCTCAACTTCTATATATCAAATTATCCAATAATCAATTGTATGTCCATATACAAAATTGGAATCAACACCAACTCAAACAATTTTTTACAAAATGTGGCATATTCCATCTCGATATCTACTGAAAATATACATGCCAAAATATCTATCTTATCCTAAACTACTAGTGGGTCATCAAAATGCAGCCTCTTTGAAGCACTCTTTGGCTCTGAAGGAAATTGCACAAGAAAAATTCAAACCATAATTGAGATTAGTTATATTATATAATTTAAAATCAAATAATTAACATCAAAATCAATATACATTGAATTATAATTGAACTCTAAAATTGAAATCTTGATTACCTCATATATATGTCTCTTCAAACCGTCAAGAGTCCTAGAATATACCCTTCTCAAAGAACCAATCATATCAACTTTTGAAATGACAATCTATATATGTGAACAAAAATATAAAATTGATACAAGTTAGCATGCAATTGTTAGTAATAGGAACATATTTACCAAACACAAAATAAAATAAACACATACCTCTTTAGGCATCTCTTTTTCTTTATCTCCTTTAGGTGTTTCGAGAACTCCTCCTTGAGGTGTTTCAACACCTACTCCTTCAAGTGTTCCAACACCTACTCCTTTAGGCATTGTGACACTTGTCAACAAGGATGTGTAGCTCATAACTGCCTGTACATAAAAATGACAAGTATATGAACCTACCAATCTATGTTGATGTATGTATAATCACTATAAGATCTTAAAGAACTTAATTCAATTGAATTTGAGTTCAATTACCTTTCCCTTATCTACCATTGCACCTCCAAAGTCTGGACAGTGCTGCACCTCGCTCACTCTAGGTGTTTCCTACAAGAGGAAAATAAGATAAACATATAAGTTAATATATAATTTCATTAATGACAATTCAAATGACAAGCAAGTATATAATAAAAAAATGTAAATGAGTGAGTGTGAAAATATATACCACGTGCATGTCGAGGCCAAATGAAATGGCCCTGAGGGTGCTATCAGTAACCTATGTAAGCTCCTCCTCAAACATCAACTGTTAAATAGACCATGTAAATAAATATTAGTACTTGATACTATATCTTATTAATATTCATTTCAAAACAAATGCAAGTTATGAATTTACAACTTAAATCTTACCTGTGTAACTATTCCAACGTCCTCCTCTCTAACAGGAGAGGACTTTGCAGGGTGTGCTCCAATCTCCTGTGTATGATCTCCTATAACATCCACATCATGGAGGTCATAATCAGATATGTCCAAGGGATGCTCAATGGGATATACAAGAGGACCCAAGCATATCTGGTGGCACACAGTGTAAGTATGAGGCACATAGATATGTGGACCTAAGGAGGATGATGCAGCAACATTGGATCCATTGCCAACGTCACCAACATGTGTCTGAGCTACTGTAGCAGTATGGGAAACAAAAATATCACTCAAAGAGTGAATATCCTGAATAGTCTGTGTGGCTGCATTCTTGATAATATCTGGATAACGTACTGGAGGTGGCTAAGGAAGGGGAGGAGGGGTAACATATGGGCCCTAGACTAATCTAACTGCCCTGGTCTATCCTAGGGCATACCTCCACCTACACCCTAGAAGGGTTTAATGTCAAAGTAATTGACATGATGCCCTAACACAAACTCAACGTATCATTTTTTAATAAAGTAAAATGGTACATCACTATTGTTGCTGGGTGGTTTATCAAAAACCATGCACCAACGATCACAAAAGTTATCTGCAATGTCCTTATTCTTGCACCATTTTATAGAAAATTTTGGTTTATTAACATTAACTGGCAAACCGGTTCAGGGGTTAACAAATAAAGAGGCTATTTGGGATTTTGTTATTCCGAGATCTTTCACATCTTCATAAGACAATCCACAAGAGTAATATTCCCTCATGCTTTCTTGCCATGAAAGAAAGGAATTATGTTGGGTGGAGAGGGTTTCTATATTTTTAATTATTTCTATCAATGTGTTTGTCATCTTCCTTAATCAAGGGATTGTCTTATAAACATCACAAATTCCCCTCAATTGCTCAGATTTTTCACCAATTGACTCTTCAATTGATGGGTGTAGAGGTGGTGGAGGGTTTGGCATTTGTGGGTTTTGATCTCAGCCATAATACCTGATTGAAGTTCAAAACTAATTAATCTAATTGAAATTACACAATATAAATGAAATTATTGTAAAAAACCCTAGTTTTTAATAAAAATCTGTAAAAAACTCTAATTTTTAATAAAAAATTGTTAAAAACTAGTTAAAATTATACAAAACTTAAACAAAAATTGATTAAAACAAAAAAAGAACCAAAAACTTACTTTAAAATCGAATATCATCTCAAATCCGATATTAGATTTGCACTCACTATCACTGTTTGAGTTATTGGAGGTTTCAAAGTGTTAAAATGACTTTGAAATGACCTTTTTTTCATTTATATTACCCAACCCCAAATCGGATATCCAATTTTTTTTACTTTTAAAAATCAGATATCCGATTTGTAAAACTTTGGCTTGGGCATTGCTATGGAGCAATGTACTGACACCCAACCCAAAAAAAAGTCAACTCGATATTTTCACATTTTTTGACAAGTGCAAAATGCTACTTTTTTTATATTGCCACTTTTTGGCCCATTATGATCCTGCACATGCCCCTCTTCACTAAATGATGTATTCTTAATGCGTGTGTTCCATATCACCTTTGAGATATTTTCTTATGATATTTTGATATTTTACCTTTGACGTCATTGAAAATATTATCATTCATTCAATTTTGACGTCAATGACAATCAATTCCAACAAAATTTGTAATTTAAAGGAAAAGTACAAGTAAATCTTTCCACTACAAATCCCATGGTGCAAAAGCTAGAAAATGATTTTATTTTTTTGAAAAAGTAACTCCCACAAAATCCATTGTCTTTGTATCAAGATATTCCAAGGAGGAATTATGTTCTATATCAACATAATAGACAACTGAAGCTTCCTTCTCCTCGGTAAATATTAGCCATTGAACATCCATCTCAAGTAATCACCATATGACTCTCATGTGTGATTCTCATTTGATCATGAACTGTGATGGTTTTTCATGTCCAAAAATGAAAAGCTACATGAAAATGAATCAAACTAGTGAGAATATTAAAGAATACATTGCTCCTAAAGATGACATGAATCGACAATTTGGGCAACCACCAGTAAGTTTTCTTGAATATGAATCTAACAATGAAGGAGAAATGTTGCATGATATAAATACTAATTCTTGCAATGTTTTTATGAGGAATCAATGACAAAGGAAAGAAGATAAGGCCAAGGAAAATACAAATACTTATTCCAAAGTTACAGATACCTTGCCTAAATTCATTCTTGCTAGAAAATAGAACTAAGACTTGATCTCACTTCATCTGATAAGGTTGAACAAGGTACAAAGACCACTGGCTCTATCTTAGCTCCTAATGATTCTTATGATTTCATTGAATATTACAAAACGAAAAAAGTGCAAATTTCTCAAATGAAATATCTCAAAACTAACCCTCATCAATTTAAAAATTTAGTCAATGCATTAAAGGAGATTCTAAATCTCCTAAATCCACTGTTCATCAAGAATCATATGAACTTGAGAGTAATATGTCCCAATTGAACTAGTACAAAATGATATTCCTCTTATCACTATAGCTAGTTCAGATAAACCAAACCCATTTTATATATCTTTGTATATAACTGGTTGCAAGATTAGTAACTACATAAATGATTTAAGAGCTTTAGACAATGCCATGCCTTCTAAGCTAGCTCACACTTTAGGGCTTTTATTAAATAAACCCTCTGGAAAGTTTATTCTATGGAGTCAAAACATGTCCTACTTGTAGGACAAATCAAAGATGCACGGGTTGCCTTTCTTGGTGACAAGAAAGTTTGTCTTAACCCTAAACCTAAGGTGAAATATACTATTTTGAAATCAGATGATCCAAGATCCAAGATTCTATATATAGAAATTGGTCTTGACACTTACATGCTTACTTCAAAAGAAGAAGATATGCCTAATTTTCTAAAATTTGGATGATGCAGTTTTGTGAAAGTTCATCTTCTTTTGGTTCTGGAGCGGGGATAGTTCTTATTGTTGGTAACACAAGGGCAAACAACTGAGAGGGGGGCGGGGTGAATCAATTGTCACAAAATTTCAAACTTATTAAACTTATTAACCTTTATTCTCAAATTTGATTAATAACAGTGAAAGCATGAATCAACAACACATCAAAAACACACATAACACCAATATTTTTTGTGTGGAAACCCTGTTAGGGGAAAAAAACGGTGGAGGTTAATCCACAAGTTATATCCTATTAAAAGTATAAGAAGAATATATGAGGAATGCACATGCATTCAGGCACATTTCCTAGAGCTCATTGCTTAAAGGAAGACTCACTTTCTTACATAAAACATTCAGATTAAATCCATCTGAATTATTTGAACTGAGAAAGTAGTATCTACTAATGCTTGAGTACAATTTTGATTAAGGACATGAACACTTCACTTTATTTCACTCTTCTTCACACTCTATTCTACCTTCGAATGATCTGAACCTTTTTTGCACATAGAACTCACACACTTCACACTTCACACATCTCAAATGAAGAAAAAATCACTTATATATATCCGTAACAAGAAATTACATTGCTTCATGTCGGCTCCAACAAAATAATAGAATGAATGCAAACTATCGAGCCAAAAAAAAGAGATTATCAATGCGCATCAACCAAGGTGAACCACAACATAGTAGAGACCCAAAACAATGTTCTTGAACACAAAACACCTTCAAATATTCTTCCTCGAAGATCCACAACACGCTTCAAACACCTTGTCGGTCATGAACATGCAAGAGAAAATCTTGGATCACAAGCACAATGATCGATGTGGATGTGCAACATAGATAAAATATGATCTAGAAACATCCATGAACACCATAGTAACATACACAACAACTCTGATTATCGGATACAAGTTATATTCTTCCATGAACACCATTTGGAGTAACAAAATAGCTATTAGAACACATAAACTTATAAATTGCTCAAATATTCATGTGCACCTCTGAAACTTTTGGAGTAGAAACTAGATAGGCTTGAAAACAAACCATTTAATCCGAAACATATCACTATCAACATACTAAAATTTCTTCCATACTGATCTTCATTGCTTCACATACAACCTGTAACATATTTTATTACAATTTTCTCAATATCCTCGACATATACAGTCTTAAAGACATTAATGCTAATATAGTGTTGACATCAATGACAACCACATATCAAAAAATTGACCACAACATCCAACAATATCCCCCTTTGGCATTGATGGAAACACATGATGTGAAAACACACCATCAACGCAACTAACTCTTCTTCCAATAATCTCCCCTTTACACATTGCTCTTCTCTCCCTTAGTTCTCCAAGAGTTTTTCACATTACTCTTCTCCCCCTTTGACATCAATGGAAAAGGTACACAAGCTCTTAACCACATATCTGAATCATCTGACTACTCCCCCTATGTAGAAGCCACCACAATATCAATCTGAATCAAGATATGACCGTGAATGCACACACTGATGCATAGACTATGCATCTTAGTTCTGATTAGGATGGGTAATCACCCCTAACTTCCCTCTAAGATACTCACAAGTATTCTTGGGAAAAGGCTTAGTAAATATTTCTGCAATATGTTCCTTAGTAGGCACATACTCTAGTCTGACTTCCTTATCACTCACTTTATCTCTCAAAAAGTGGTACTTGATAGATATATGCTTGGTCTTTGAATGCAACACTGAATTCTTATAAATGTTCATAGCACTTAAGTTATCACAAAATATGGCAATAGGTTTATCATACACAACTATGATATCTTTAAACATTTGCTTCATCCACAATACTTGAGTACAATTGTTAGCAACAACAATATATTCTGCCTCTACAATAGACAAAGAAATGGCATTCTTTTTTTTTCTTAACCATGAAATCAATTTCTTTCCCAAGAAAAATGTGCCACCACTAGTACTTTTCCTATCATTCACATCTCCATCTCCTACCCAATCAACATCAGTAAAGACACTTAAAGTAAGATCATCATCTTTAGGATACCACTGGCCAAAATCAACTATTCCCTTCAAGTATCTAAAAATTCTCTTCATAGCAGTCACATGAGATTCCTTAGGATCAACTTGAAATCTAGCAAGAATGCATACAAAATTCATGATATCAGGTCTAATTTGAGTCAAATAAAGCAATCCACCAATCATTGATCTATATCTAGTCTGATTTGCCTTTGGAGAATCATCATCTTGTGTCAACTTACATCCAGTCACCATGGGTGTATCGACTAGTTTTGAATCTTCCATACAAAAATTTTTTAGCAGTTCTCTCACATACTTGCACTAAGATATAAAGACCCCTTTATCTACCCAAGTAATTTGCAATCCCAAAAAGAGTTTCAACTCTCCAATCATTGAAATGTCAAACTCATTCTGCATCTCATTATCAAACTTCATGCACAAACCATCATCTCCAAAAATGATATCAACAAAGAATTCCACAAAAAAATCCTTATCATTATCAATCTTGAAATATAGATTACTATCAGCAGTACCTTTGTTAAATCCAAGCGTCAACAAGTACTTATCCAATCTGGCATACCAAGCTCTAGGTGATTTCTTGAGTCCATATAATGATTTCTTCAACCGACAAACCATATCTCCCTAATCAGTCAATTGAAATCCATCAGGCTGCTCAATATACACCTCTTCCTTTAATTCACCATTTAGAAATGCTGACTTGACATCCATATGATAAAATTTATAGTTTTTGTAAGCAACATAAGCAAGAAACAGTCTCACAACTTCAATTGTAGCAATAAGAGCAAAATTTTCTTCAAAGTCAATTTCTTCCATCTAAGAGTATCCTTTGCATACCAGTCTTGCTTTGTTTCTGATTACTTCACCTTGTTCATTCAGTTTGTTTCTAAAGACCCATTTAGTTCCAATTACATTTTTGTCTTTAGGTCTAGGAACAAGAATCCATGTATTATTCTTCTCAATTTGTTGTAGTTCTTCTTTCATTGCTTCAATTCAATGTTCATATTTGCATTCTTCATTGAAATTACTTGGCTCAGCCTTTGAGATTAAACAATATTCTTCAACAATTCTTCTCCTAGTTTGGACACCTTTGTTCTTATCTCCTATAATCTAATTTTCTGAATGATTTAATCTCACATACCTTGGAGTCTTAGAGTGTTCTTGAATTTCAGGCTCTTGTGATCTCTCTTCTGTACTTTCACTAGTCTCTCCTTCTTCTTGATTCATCGGAACGATCTGAACTTGATTTTAAGTCTGAATCTTGTTAGTATTGTCATTCTGATCATTAGAATCATATCCACAGGTTCTGGGGGGTCTAGCAATGTCTTCATCAACCTTAACATTTGCACTTTCAACCATTTTATTCAATCTCTTGTTGTAGCATCGGTAGGCCTTACTCTTAGTAGAATAACCAAGAAAGATTCCTTCATCACTTCTAGCATCAAACTTTCCTATATCTTCATCTCTCCTAATATAGCATTTACTCCCAAAGATTTTGAAATATCTAATAGTAGATTTATGACCAAACCATAGCTCAAAAGGAGTCTTATCAATATTACCTTTGATTTGTACCCAATTAAGGATATAAACAACAGTACTCACAACTTCTCTCCAATGGATATGAGGGACATTTCCTTCCAACATCATAGTTCTAGCAACATCTCGAACTGTCCTATTTTTCCTTTCCACAACTCCATTCTATTGAGGGGTCCATGATACAAATAGTTGTCTCTTTATCCCATGTTATTCACAAAAAGAATTAAACTCACCGGAAGTAAATTCATCACCTCTATCTGATCTCAAACACTTAATCTTCAGAATTGTCTTTGTCTCAACCATAGCCTTAAAGATCTTGAACTTTTCTAGAGCTTCAGATTTCTCCGTTAAGAAAGTAACCCACATCATCCTAGAGTAATCATCAATAAGAAACATGAAGTACTTGCAACCTTGTATACTTCTGATTCTTGCAGGACCACACAAGTCAATATGCACAAGCTCCAACAATTTATTTGAACAATGTTGTTTGCTCCGAAATGAAATTCTAGTTTATTTTCCTAGCTAACATTCCTTGCATATGGTATTAGTAGGCTTCACCAACTTAGGAAGATCTCCCATAGCCTGTGTGGAACTTAGCTTGATAATATTGTCAAAATTTACATGACACATTCTTCTATGCCACAACCAACTTTCATCAACTTGAGCAATCAGACAACTTTTACTAGAAACATTCAGATAAAATATGTCACCTTTTGTTTTAGTACCTGAAGCAATCAGATTTCCAGAACTTCCCAGTATGCTACATTTTCCATCTTTGAATTGAAGATTGTATCCCTTATCAATCATCTGTCCAACACTCAAAAGATTATGCTTCAAACCTTCAACATAAAGACCATCATCAGTATTATGCTTACCATCAAAAGAAATACATCCTTGACCATGGATTATACCACCATTGTTATCACCAAATATTACAACACCACCATCATACTTCTCCAGGCTTACAAATTTACTTTTATCACCTGTCATGTAATGTGAACATCCACTGTCAAGTACCCTTTCATCTTTTTTTTCAACTCAAGCAGCTGGAGCTTTCTGTACATTTGCGCAACTAACAGATTCAATAAACACATGATTATTTTAATTGATAGCAATAAATACAAACTCATATTCACTTACATTCCCTTTGTCAGATTCATCATCTGTCACACCTTCATTAGCAGCATAGTAACACTTCTTTTTAAATTTAGGCTTGTAAGGTATTGGCTTAGGAACTCTTTCTGGACACCTTGATGCAAAATGACCTATCTTGTTGCAAGAAAAACATTTAATAGGCAACTTTCCTTTATACTTACCTTCTCCTATGGCTTCTCTTTTGACAATAAGTTCTTCAAGCTCATTCAATTCTCTTTCTTCTTCTTCAATCCGTCTCATTTCTTCCTCATATTTGAATACCTTTCTAGAAGAACTTTCTCCCAGATCATATCTTTGCTTGTCTCTCCCAGAAGTAGTAGCTTTAAATGCAAATTTTGTCTTTGGAGGGGCATCATTGAATTCACTAAACTCAAAAGCAGTAAGTTTACCAACCAACACATCTCTAGTTATATTTGTCATAGTTTGGAGCTCCTCAATGGATGCAACTTTGATTTTGTAGGCATCAAGCAAGGATCTAAGCACTTTAGCAACAATATCTGATTCATCCACCTATCCATCAACACATCTAATAACAAACACAAGTTCATTCACTCTTTACATGAAAGTAGCAATATTCTCATCATTACCCATTTTCAATAGTTCATATTTTCCTTTCAGACTCTATAGCTTAGCCATCTTCACATTAGCATCACCTTCATATAAATTTTCCAAATTTTTCCAGATCTCATAAGCAGTCCTTATCTCCATAACATTCATCATCTCAAAATCAGTCAAAGCACTCAACAATGCTTCCTTAGCTCTGATGTTATATTCAACATCCCTAATCTCAACAGTAGTAGTAGGACCAATCTGAAGAATAACAAACCTATTGCATGTAATATTCCAATAGGATTCACTAATGCATCTCAAATGACACTCCATTCAAGTCTTCCATAGAGAGTACTTTGTTCCATAAAATCTTAGACTATCCTTCTTGTATGTCACCATCCCGAATCACCTCAAGCTATTAAACTTCTTCCAAGGAACCTGCTCTGATACCAATTGTTGGCAACACAAGGGAAGACAACTGAGAGGGGGGTGAATTAGTTGTCACAAAATTTCAAACTCATTATACTTATTAACCTTTATTCTTAGATCTGATTAATAACAGTGAAAGCATGAATCAACAACACGTTAGAAACACACATACACCCAATATTTTTACGTGGAAACCCTATTAGGGGAAAAACCACAGAGGAGGTTAATCCACAAGTTATACCCTATTAAAAGTATAAGATGAATATATGAGGAATGCACTTGCATTCAGGTGCACTGCCTAGATCTCACTGCTCAAAGGAAGACTCATTGTCTTACAATTTTTTTTTAGATTGAATCCATCTGAAGAATTTGAACTAAGAAAGTAGCATCTGCTAATGCTCAAGTACAATTTTGGTTAAGCACATGAACACTTCTTCACTTTCTTTCACTCTTCTTCACACTCTACTCTACCTTCGAATGATCTGAACCTTTTTTGCACATAGCACTCGAACACTTCACACTTCACACACATCTCAAATGAAGAAACGATCACATATATATTTGCAACAAGAAATTACATTGCTTCATGTCGGATCCAACAAAATAATAGAATGAATGCAAACTGTTGACCCAAAACAATAAATATTAACAATGTGCATCAACCAAGGTTTGCCACAACATAGTAGAGACCTAAAACAATATTGTCGAACAAAAAACACCTTCAAATATTCTTCCTCAAAGATCCATAACACACTTCAAACACCTTGTGGGCCATGAACATGAAAAATATGAACATGCAAGAGAAAATATTAGATTGCGAGCACAATGATCAATGTAGACGTGCAACACAAATAAAACATGATCTAGAAATGTCCATTAACACCATAGTAACATACACAAGAAATCTGATTATTAGATACACGTTATGTTCTTCCATGAACACCATTTGTAGTAATAAAATAACTGTTAGAACAAAAAAACTTATAAATTGCTCAAATCTTCATGCTCACCTTTGAAAATTTCAGAGTAGAAACTAGATAGGCTTGAAAAAAAACTATTTAATCCCCAACATCTTGCTATAAACATACTGAAATTTCTACCATACTGATCTTCATTGCTTCACAGACAACTTGTAACATATTTTATTACAATTTTCTCAATATCCTCGACATATACAATCTTAAAGACATTAATGCTAATAGTGTTGACATCAATGAAAACAGCATATCAGAAAATCCACCAAAACATCCAACATTTATATATCCTACAGGAGAAAAATTACTAAAACTTATAAATTAGCCTTTAAAACCACTAACAATACGACTGAATATAAAGCCTTGGTTTTGAGTTTGCAGTTTTATAAAGAGAAGGGAATCAAGTAGCTCAAGGCATCTGGTGATACAAAATCAATAGTCAATCAAGTTAGAAATTGGTTCCAAACCAAAAATAAGAGGCTCAAAATTATAGAAATAAGGTTTGGGAAAAAATTGAAGGCTTTGATGGCTTTTCAATACATGTTGTTGCAAGAGAAGAAAATTCTAAAGCAGATTGTTTGGCCATCTCCACTTTACTTCTAATTCCACACCCCAAATTCAAAAATGATGTATATTTAATTGACTTGATTTATAGGTCACGTCTGTCAGATAATGACCAATAGTGGAAGGTGTTTGATGGTGACAAGAATATCATTTCTTTCCTTGAAGGAATTCATACTTTTCCAACCTACTCTTTGAAGGTTCTCAAACTTTAAAGAAAGGTAATACACTAAACAATAAGAAATAGGCCTCAAAGTTCTACAATTGGAAGAGAATACCATCCCAAAGGGTTTGGTTTAACTAGAGGAATTGTTTGATAAATAGGATTGTGGTGTGAAAGGTAAAATTAGTGAGCACACGAATGAATCCTCCAAATATGAAAATGTTAATATTGGTTCAGAAAGTGATCCCAAAGTTATTCTCATTGGGAAATTTTATTCCAAAAAGGAAATAAAACTCATTGCTTTACTTAAAGAATAAAAAGATGTTTTTGCATGGTGCTATGATGAGCTTAAGGACTTCATGGATGGTGAGTTCAAACACCATATCTCTCTAAAACATAGAGCTACTCCATATAGGAAAAATCAAAGGAAGTCTAATCCAAAGGTGACTGATTTTATTTTTGTAGAAGTGGATAAGATGCTCAAATCTAGGATTACTTATCCTATCTATCATTCTACAAGGGTTTCTAATATCATTCTTGTAAGAAAGAAAAATGGTGAAATCAAAATTTATGTTGATTTTCATAATTTGAATTAGGCTTCCCTTAAAGATAATTATCCACTTCTAGTTATGGATCACATCTTGCAAACAATTATAGAATTTGAGATGATATCAATGCTAGATGGATTTTCCAGATATAATCACGTTAGTGTATCTCTAGAATATCAGCATAAAATAAAATTCACCACACATTAGGGCACTTTCACCTATAACAAAATGCCTTTTGGGTTGATGAACATAGGTGTGACTTTTCAGAGGGCTATGGATCTTTCCTTTAGATATTTACAAATAAAATATTTTTATTTAGATAACTTGATATTATTTTCAAGGAAATGTGAAGATATTGCATACCATTTAAAATGTGTGTTACATAGGTGTAGGCAATAGGGTATTTCTTTAAATATAAAAAAATCTATTTTTGGTATAATTGAAGGCAAGTTACTTAGGCACATCGTATGTAAAGAGGGGATTTGTATTAATCTAGAACATGGTTTAAAGCGATACAACAATTGTCCTTTCCATCTAGAAATTCAAGAGTCAAGTCATTCTTTGGCTAAATCAATTTCTTGAGAAAATTCATACCCGAATCCTCAAAAATAAAAAAGGTGACGTATTGTGGACATGATGGAAGGTAATGCTATCTTTAAATGGATTTATGAAGGCAAGAAAATTTTCAATCAAAAAAAATAAAAATGCAATAGCAGATGCCCTGATGTTATCTTATCCATTATTTTCTAAGGAGTTTAACGTATATTGTTATACTTATGAAATAACCTTATATTCCATTCTAATACAATTTAATGAAGAAAAATTCGAAGCATCTAACGCCTTTATGATAATTCCATTGAAGAAGCATGAACTAGAGTATTCTCATATAGAAAAAAATGCATATGTCAATTTTAGGTCTGTAAAGAAATTTAGATTTTATATTTTATGTTAATCACTCAAGGACTCAAGCCTCCAAGATCACCTAGAAAAACCAAAAAAACCTTCTACAAGAGGAAAAAGAAAGAACATAAAATTTCAATAATAGATGCAAGATATGTCCAATACGCAATAATCAAGATTACAATGATATATTTGACTCACTCAACTAAACTGAATTGTAGATGATGTATAGATGATGCCTTTCTTATAAAGGAAAAGCGTGAGATAGGATTAGATAAGATCTTGATATGTGTCTTAATCCTATATAATGAGACAACTACCTCAAAAAATATTAAATGATTTAGGAAAAAAGCATTAAAAGCAAAAAGATAAGATAAGATCTATTGACAAATAACACTATCTAGAATTATTCCCTCTTAGGACCTAAGTGGACTTAATATGTAAATAGGACCTAGATAGGAAAAATAATTATTTACACCAACAACCCCTCATAAGTGCAACTTAGGGAGTAAATTATTATGCAAAGATGCAAGGATGGGTCTTGGCTATGAAGCCATGTTAGGTACCAATGTACATATGCAATGCAATCTCCCACAAATGGAGAAAAGGAGAAAACCTAGTGGGAAAAAACTCCTCCCTAAAAGAAATATGAAATATAAAATTCTCAATGATGAATGAGAGGGTATAAAACCCATGCGAGGAAAAATAACCCCTCATAAGAGAGAAGAAGAGAGACCATGCGACCCCCCTCAATGGTAGAAGCTCAACATTGAATGCTAAAGATGATCCAATCTCATTGAACAACATTCCTCCCATTAGGAAGAAATAAAAATAGGATATGCAAGATGTCTTCCCATTCTTAAGAGGAAGATGTGAGGTGAAGAAAAATATGTGATGTCTCTAAACTACATTCAAGTGTCTCCATGTCAATGTTGAAAGTTGACAGACTCTAAATAGGCATTCTAGGCTAGCACAGTTAAAGATATCAATCCAAAATATCATAGAGATAAATGTAGAACAAATTCCAAAGGTAAAGATGCCTCCTTTGAAGATAAATAAGCCTCCTCCAAATTCTATCCAAAAGTATCCACAATCACATCAAACTACAAAGAATGATCATGTAGAGAATGAACAAGAGGTTTAGAGTATTCCCTCACAACAATTGAAGAAGGATAATATCCATCAAAGAGAATATGTATGCAATAAATAGTGTCTCCCAAATTTGAAATATGAGACTCAAAAAACAAACCAACAATGTCTGTCAAGTATGCATCCAAAGTAGATGTAGTTGGAAGATGTAGATTCTGCTGCACTGAATCATAAGAGGCCAAAACTGTGCCAACATGAGAATAGTCAAATGCAATAGAAGATGGAGGAGATGAAATGAAAGGATCAAGAATGAGATCCAATGCGAGAACTCCCAAGTTCAAGAAGCCAAATGTCTCCTCTAAGTCATGGTACACACTAAAATTGTGATCAACATTTGAAGGAATAATGTCATCATCAAAAGAAAAAAAATGTAAAGGTGTACAACCAAGATGAATGATCAACCATCCCAATAGTAAGAATCTATCTACTCTCCAAGTTTCTAATGATAACTTAATCAAGAGTGAATTCCATAGTCCTCCTATCTCCACCATGTGTAATATGATATATGGAAAGAAGATTGTTCACCAAATGAGGTAAACACAAAACATCATTGATAGTGCCCTCCCTAAAAGTAATAGATCCCTTCCCAATTACATTCATGTATGTATTGGTTACCATCAAAATAGGAGACATAGTACAAGGCTTAAAAAAAGAGAATAGATAATACAAAGATGCGATATGATGAGATGTTCCCGAATCTAGGAGCCATCTCTCTGATCCAAGATTGGAAAAATCACAAAGAGCGGTTCCCTTTCTTCCTGATGTAGTAACCAAACTAGCATGACCTTTGTCCTTATTAGACTATTTTCAAGATGAATCAAAAATTCTAGAAGGAGAATCAATATGATTATTTTTGAGAAGATGTTTTAACTCATCAATATCCTTCTTATAACAAGAATGTTTGTCATGCCCAAGTTTCTTGCAATATGAAAAAGTAGGTTTCTCCTTCTTAGATGATTTATTTGTGGAAGAGGATTTATTCTTTGGTTGATATGAATGTGGATTTTTCTTAGATTTCTTTTGTTTCTTATCAGTATGTTCTGATTCTTTCACCTTACTAGCCAACAATGCCTAAGATTTAGATGTCTTAATGAGAGGCATTGAGATAATCTTTTGCTGCTTACATATTAACATCTAAAAAAATTATGAAAATGAATGTGTATTATATGTAGACCCCATAGTCAACCTATGGGTATGAAAGCTAGAAACAAAAGAAAAATAATCAAGACCAAGTTTGTTCAATTTATTGTAGACAAAATGAATGTCCTTATCAATTCCACACTCTTTACATTGCTCTCTTAGATCATTAACCTTAGTGATGTAGTCTTGGATGTTGTCAAAAGTTCTTAGGATCAAGACTCATCAATTAATTATCAATTTGATCACCTTTTATTTCATCTATAATACCATACAATTTTTAATTTTCCCCAAGCCTCATGAGAGTTCTTACATGATTTAATTTGAAACAAAAAATCTTGAGAAACTAGTTTATGGAGACATCCAAGAGCTTTAGTATGTTCAATCATCCATTTTATTTTTTTCTCATCATATGTAGGTTCAAGTACCTTATTTTAAACATGTATAGAGAGTGAACTTCATTCATGGGAACACTCCATGCATGTTGATGCCATGTTGAATATTTATATGATGTTACAAAGGAACCTTAGAATGATACATAAGAAAAAGGAGAACACAAGAAACTAGATCAAAATAATGCACTAAGAGAAATCCCCCTAAATTACTCAATCAAACCCCCCCAATAATATGATGTGAAACTTTATACTTAGTGAAATTACATGCACCACTTGTCAAAAAACCTGAAATGGACTTGACCTTAGTGCCTATAGATGCCAAATTCAGCCACAAGCTCAAAGCAATTTTTTTACATAGAATGATATCAATCTAATCAAAAAATTATACACTTTAAAAAAAAAGCACCCAAAAATGTTATTTTAGGAGCAAGAATGGAGCCTCAAAAGTTTCCAAAATGTGAATGTCTCAGCAACACCTATGAGAATCTATTTTTTTATAGAAAAACTAGGAATCAAAATAAAAAACTAGTAGTGTTTTTGTATAGAGCACAAAATTCTACCCTGAATAAAAAATCTCATAAAAAGGAGTCTGTATGATTAAGTTATGGTTGTTTGAAGTTGGACTACAAATTCAAAAGTACTGATGAAGAGGGGGGCAGTTTGGAGCGACCTACTGGCAGTCATTTTGTCATCAAATTTAACATAGTCACAAATGATCAACTATAAAATTTAAGATAGTATGTCTAACGACCATTTTGACCATCGAATTTAACACAAAGTTTGATGACGATCATTTGGACCCCAAATTTAAGATAGTTGGCCAAAATAAAAAAATACCAAATATTTTTTATGCAAAAAATGAAGTATTATATGAAAATAGGAGGTTTTAAGCCTTTTGAGTGTAATGGAAGGGTCATATTTAATAAAATAATTATTTGAAATGATGACTCCTTGCTAGATTTGGAAACAAACCTCTCTCTTCAAATCCTTGAATATATTTTTCCTTAGATGTCTGATTTGGATGAAACAAAAAGAAAAAATGAATTTCTTGGACCCTCTGAACTCAGTTGCGAGCTCATATCTACACCAAAAAGCTCCAAAATAAACCTTCAATACAAATTCACAAAGAGGAACCCCCCAAATCGCACCCAAAAAAATATTCAAGCTCGAATAACCCTTAGATTTGAGAAGGGGTTTTATAATTTTGAAGCTTTGATACCTTGTTGGAGTCACTCAAAGAATCAAGCAAAAAAATATATTTGGAAATTAGTAAAGTTGGTGTAGATTAGTTAGGTTGTGTTGTGTCCATAAAGTGTTTGTAAAGTGGGCATGATAAAACCTAAATTTGCACAATGATTCCTTTGTCTATTTTGTCACTTTTGACTATCACATCTCGTCACTTTTGCTTGCAACTTGCCACATTTTTCAGCATTTCAATGCATTTGTCTGAGGGAAGTGAAATGCTTTTGTATAAATCAATATGTTTGATTGTTAAAGAAAATATTCCTAAACCTATAAATTGTTGAGCATAAAATTTTCATAAGCTATTATCTCAGAACTAGAGGTGTCTAACACACTAGACCTTACTATCTCGAATAGTCCTTTTCATCCCCAAAACATTATATCACATTTCATTTTGGGTTTTCTAGGAAAAATTACCTAGAATTTTTAGACAAACTTCAACCAATCGAAATACTTAAAAAATCAGCATCCCCAACAACATCAATCTTGTCAAAAAAATCATTAACATCCTTTATCAAACATCAACCCAATCATTGAACATCAAACTATCAATTAACCTAATCACTTTTCTGCGCTCTTGATCATATCTATTCTTATTGTTATGCCTTGCATAACCACCCCATCTTTTGCCTTGGTCAAAAGGGGTCCCCCTTTTTGTTTTTTGTACTTAGTTGTTTTTGAAACAAAGTTTGGAGTCTAGTTTTGTGAATACTTTGTTTTTCTTTTGGTTTCTCTATCGGAATCGGAACCGGAGATGAATCAGGTTCTGAAAGTTCTTTTGAGGCTTGTTTTTGGTTCTATTCCGACAGTCTTTTCTTTGCCTTTGTTTTTGGTCTTTAGCGGAAGCGGAGTCGGAGTGGGAATTGGGATGGTTGTTATCAAAATTTTCAAAATCAAATTCGATTCCGATCCCGCCTCAGCTACTTTTTAATGTTTGTTTTGTCTCAGTTTTTGTGTTTTATTTTATTAGGTTGGTCTTTTACTTAACTTTCTGTATTTTTTTTTGTTTTGTTTTTAGTTGTCGGACGCGGAGCCGGAATGGGAATAAGGTTTTGAAATTTTATAAGTTTAAGATCTTGTTTCCATTTTAGTTTCGCTCTCGCCACTCTTTGTCGTTGCCTTTTTGACTGAAGCACATTGCAGACCAGTGTTCGTTCTCTTATAGTCTGACTCCGCCTTTACTATATTTTAATGCATTAATGGTGGTTGCTGGTGTAGGTAGAAATTCACATATTTACCTTTATTAAGGGTTAAAGCCGACCATTATTGTTATTATCACAAATCTAAGAGTGCGAAGAGCAATAGCAGAGTTCGTTTGAGCAAATTGATCGAGATAGAGAAGGGATATTGTGTTTGAATCGATTCAAAAAGTTAGCTTGGGTTTGTTTGTGTTTGAGGTAGGCCTTTTATCTTTGTTGTTCGTTGTTTATTTGCAGTTGTGTTCGTTGTGTTTTGCTTTATATATGCTCGTGTATTCAATCATTGTGTTCTAAAGCAATTCTATGATCACTAATGTGATTGAATGAGCAGGTTCTTGTTTTGTCTTGTTTGTTTTGCTTTAAATCTTTGTTTTCTTATTTTATCATGTCATTTCTTTCTATTTTTAGGCGCCGTTGCTTTCACGTCTTAATCATGATTGTGTCGTGTTTGTTTTTGATTTGCAGTAGATTATATTAGATTAAAGGTTTTTAATGGCATTTGTTAGATTAAGAATCTACAGTGAGGTAGATTAGAGATTTTTACAGTGAGTTAGGGTAGATTAGATTTATTGTTTAAATTAGGGTTTCGTCATTTGGTAGAATGGTAGGGTTTTAAACCCGTGCCCTAGTTTTTATTAGGTTTGTTAGATTAGGGTTTCGTTGGTCTCTGCAATTACTTTAAATGATTAAAAAAAATGATATCTTAGAATGCAATTGTTCCCCACGGTCATATAAGGGTAGAGTTTTTGAGCTCCTTTGCCATTTTATAGCGACCTAGGTCTAAATCATGCAGTTATGTTGAAAATGAATAAATTTGATGATGTCATGATTAGCATAGGTGGAGGCGGGATTGGAATAGATTATGGACATAAGAGTTTTGTTTTATAAAAGTCATCAATCCCATTTTTTTATCCTGTTTTCGATTCTGAGTTTTAAAAGGTTTTCTTGAAGTATATGATAACTGGCAGAGGCGGGATCGGAACTGATCTTGAACTTAAGAATTTTTTTTGTGAAGGTTATCAATTCCATTTTCATCCCATGTCTGGCTCCGCGTATAATGTGAAAGTCTTTCTGCAAAGTAATAATGACCAAATCGGAGGCAGAGGCGGAATGGAAATAGAATATGAAAATGAGAATTCGAAGAAAACAAAATCCCTTTTTCATTCCGATCCCAGTTTCGATAACCTCCCCAACTCTGACTCCGAGCCCGTTTGTTATTAGGTGAATTTCCTATATCGGTTTTTGCTTCGAGTCCGCCAGTTTTGTAAAAGAGATTCTTTTGAGCTTTTGTTTGGTTCCGACTCCGATGTATGTGTAATAGGTATGTTTTAAAAGCATGTTTTATGATGATTTATCTAAAGGTCTAATTAGAGGTTTGCTTACAGGAGATTTGAGAGATGTCAGCAACATTAGGAGAGGCTGCTCGAAGGAATCAACCAGCTGGAACATCAAAGACAACACCAAAAATAAAGAAGGTGAAACTAGAACAGCTGCCTTATACGTTGAGGTATGATCATAGAAATCTGGTGGTGAAAGTAAGCAAGGTGAAATCAGACTGGTCAAATATCACAGATACTAATCTGGGCCAATATAGCTTTGAAGAATTACATGAAGATACCTTTGTAGAATGAGCAAACTTGACAGGGATAACACAAAGGATTGTTGACTCCAGTCTTGCACATATCACTATGTTTCGTGTATCAGTCCAGTGTCCAGAGTTGATATTGACAGTGGCTAGTACTTATAGTCTAGCTACAAGACTATGCATGGATTCACAAAATAATGTGATTATAGATCTTACTCCGCAAATGTTCCAAAGCATATTTAATGTTCCTGATCCCAAGAACTTGGTGCAGCTAATAGAAGCAGAGGCATTGGAGAAATATAGCAAGCATAAAGATTCCAATAAGTCTCACTTAAACAAAAGATGGTTAAGCACAGAGAAGAAATCTTTAAGTAAGCTGGCAGACTAGCCAAAGAGGGTAGATTTCAAGAAGGAGATATCTGATTTGATATTAATGCCATCCAGAGTGTTTGGGAAGAGGGATGCCTTCCACTTCAAGGAATGGATGTTTCATTTTATTCAAGTAATCTTTCAAGGTGATTACCAGTTTGATTGGTCAATGATTGTTTCTGATTCCATACATGATCAACTCACAAGGGTCAGACAGACTAAATCTTTCTTCATGACTTCATATGTGGTTTATGCTACAGTAAGATTGGGGATTTTCCCAGGATTAAACAGAGTAGGTATAATGGGAGTTTTGGATGGACAATAAAAAGTATGGGAACACTACGATCAATTATCTCTTCAGGTTGCTAAGACTCATTTCAGAAGAGTCAATGATGCATTTCTATATGTGGTTATCAACCAGTTGAGTAGAGATGTAGGATACAGGTTAAGTCAAGAAGCTATGGCTTTTATTGCTGAACGGGGAAGTTGGTATATCCAATACCCCAAATTTACATACTTCAGATTGTTTGGTTTTGAAGGTCATCCCCATTTACTTCCAAGGTGCTATAGTAATAGAATAGTGCTTATGGAATTTGTATATCAAGCCATTGGAGTTAATTCTAGGTTTGGGATCAAGCACAAGATAGGATGCCATAAATTTCCCATGACACTGGGTGAATATAATTGCCAACATTTGAAGGGAGAAAAGGTGGTTTGTAATGAGTTGATACAATTGAAATTGGGATTGTATACAACTCGTAAGTATTTTGATCCAAAGGAGAAAATGCATGTTTTATTACCTTTAGTGTTCACTAAACACTTTAATTTGTTAGAGGATTTTTGGTGTGATAGGTAGGATAAATATGACTTGAGGAAGAAGAATTATGAGAGATTATCAGTCTCACTTATGGTAGAGCTTGGTATTAAAGAGAATATTCCTGACACTTTGATGGATAATGGAATGGTATAAGATCCCTCATATGAAGCTTTGAACATTGGCACCAAAAACTTAGATCCAATAGATTGGAATGAGGAAGAAATAATTGATATTAAGAAAATTGGAAGAACAGTCTTGGATAGAAGTGTGCAATGGTTGATGATGAAAGCTCGAGCTCCTAAAGGACCAATCATTAAGAAAGGTAAAGGGTATAAGAGGATTAAAAGAAAGACACCTTCGAAGGAGCCATTAGAATTCTTTCCTCCTGATGTTGAAGAAATAGAACTTGAGGTGGTCGATGACGAAGAAGAGACACCAGAGGGAGATGTTCCAATTGAATCTACTATTTCTACACCCGCATTGGGTGAGTCATCTACACAAGCCCCACTCACAAGAAAGAAAAGTAAAGAAGTTCAAGGAGTACTTTATGCCATGGTTGAAGCTGCTAAAGGAAAAAAAGTGGAGGAAAAATTGGTATAAATTGAGACAGACTCGGATGAAACTCTTTCAGAGAAGGACCTGCAAGAAAACATGCCTTTGGAGGGGACTATTGAGCAGATTCTGACGCAAGAAGAGCAATGGAAGCAATTTGAAGATGCTACAATGGAGTCTGATGCAAGGGTTGTTGCGGAGAAGCAAAAGGAAATGGAGGCAAAGTTACAAGCTGATGCTTTACTTCAACAACAACAATTAAAGGCAAAAGAAATTGAAACAAGGACAACAGCTGATGAAATGGAGGAGCAAATGAGGCAATGAGAGCATGAGATCAAGGTCAAAGTAGAGAATGACAAGCTAGAATTGATGCAGAAGATCCATGATCTTGAGGAGAAGAAAGCAAGAAACCGAAGGGAAAAGGAAGCCTTGGTTGCTAGATTGAAGCTTGCAGAGGAGGCTCGACAGAAAGAACAAGAAGCTGAAGCTCTAAGAAAGGAAAGAGATGCTAAAGAGCTAATAAAGAAACAACAAGCTGAAGAAGAAAGGGAAAAGGTAGAGAAGCTCATAGCCTTAGAAATGGAAAGGATAGAAAAGGAAGAATCAGAAAAGATAAGGAAAGAAAAAGAGGCCGAAGAGCTAATCAGGAAGCAAAAGGAAGAAGATGCCGAAGCTGCAAAACTTAAAGCTTTGGAGGCAGAACAGTTAGAGAGGGAGACTCTAGAAAGAGAGGCCTTAGAAAAAGAGAAATTAGAGAAGGATTAGATGGAAGAAGAGAAATTGAGGAAAGAAGAAGAAGACAAGAAAATATAGGAACGATGAGATAGAGAAGAGGCTGAGAAGTTGGTGCAGATGCATGTGCTGCAGGAACAACAAGAAAAAGCAAAGGTTGATTCTCAACCTGAGGTAAATGTTCAACCATCCTCCACAGTTGCTGCTTCTTCTTCCATGATGATGACTGCTCCTAGTGCTCCTATATGGTTGAAATTAGATTTGCAGAAGAGAGCCAGAACACCTCCTTAATCTCTTAATTAGGAGGACATGATGAAGGAGATTGAACAAGAAAGGCCTAAAAAGAAGGCTAAAGTCTTACATTCTACTAGACTCACAGATAAAGGGGAGATACTTACTGAATGTGCCATGCCTATGACTGAAAAGGAGGTAGGGGATATGCAGCTCACAGACTATCAATTGAGTACGGTTAATTTGGGAAGACCCACTAGAAATCAACAATGGAATCTGATTGATGTGGTGGCTTCAACAACTAAATCAAGAATGATGAAGGAAAAACAAAAGAAAGATGAGCTTAAGGCTCAATTGGATTAGTTACATTCATTCTTGAAGAGTGTTTCCTCTCCAAGGTCACAACAGGTTGCAGCTATTGAGACTCCTGTTTTGCTAAGCAAAAAGGAGGTTGATGATTTGGTGCAAGTTAGAGGTAAGGCAGAGATGGTTGATAAATGGATAGACAAATTGAACTGAGAGGTAGGTGAAGTTTTGGAAAAAGGATTTGAAACCTACAAAGAAGCAAAAGGAGTAATAAAAGAGATGCATCAATACATTGAGGCATCCAAAAAACTAGAAGAAGAGTATAAGGAGTATAGTGAAAAGTTAGAGAAGATAAATACATTGCCTCTAACTACTCTTCTAGAAGAATCTATACTTGAAGATGATAATAAAGATTTTGTAGAAAAGACTTCTCGCATACTTAAGTTTAGGACTGGCTTTGTGAGCAAGCATAAGGATGAGATTCAGGAAGTAGTTAATAATTTAACTGAGCAGTTGGAAGAGTTGGAAGCGGTCATGGCTATAATTGTAGATGTGAATGTAATGAAAAAAGATGGCATGCCTTTGAGTCAGGTTAGAGAGAAATGGAATGAAAGATTCCAAGGACTCATTTAAGAGAAAGATGATGGAGGAGACTTGGTGATAGATCGGCTTGTAGAAGTCAAAGAAGAAATAAAAGCTGCAGGGAGAGAATTGATCAAGGTGAAAAGTATGAAAGAGTTTGCTGTAGTTGAGTTGGATCGCATCAAATTTGAAGATGATTGGATTTATGGGCTAGATATGGATATGCTACAACAAGTCTTCACCAGTTATGATGAGTTCATGGTGGATCCAGCTTCACATGCATAAAAATCTTGCATGCATGATGTTCTTCTTCCCTGCATGTTGCATGCATGCAACACTAAAAGTCTTAAGGGCGCATGACTTTTTTTCTTCTATTTCTATCTTCTATTTTTAGATCAAACTGAATGTATAATGTAAGGACTCAAGATCAAAGTTGATCCGTGTTTCCAAGAAAGTTGATTGTTCCTAAAAAGGTGGAAATTCTAAGATAGAAGTGAAGTTCGAACTTCTTTTGTATATCTATAAATACCAGATGGGTATCACATTATAAGGGTCGGCTAATTGAGAATTGGATTGGCTTACCTAGTGCTAAGAGATAGAATTTTGTAGAGTTTTGCAGAGATACATTGTACCAGATCTTTTTACAGTTAATAGAATTGCAGGTTTACGAAATATGGAGTTTGCATTGAATTGTGTTGTTTGATAAGGTTAATGAGTTATAATCCACCTAAATGCCAGTGATTATGCTGAAGCATGATAGTTTCTTATGTGATGAAAGTCATTAGAAGAAACCAGGTTTAAAGATTATCATGTTAAATTGTCATTGAATTAAAGTTATTGAGGTCTGTTGATCTATAGTTTTGATGATGAATGAATGTGTGTTATTTTAAAAATCTTGGAAATACTTGTGATATGTGAATAATGGAATTGAATTAAGCACCAAATATGTATATGATGGTACAGTCATACTGTGGGTTGTGTCATGCTATGGTTTTTGTGATCGGTTAAGAAAACATTCATTGTTAAAAGTATATGTCTGGATATTAGATAAATTTAATTCATACTTACTGATTTACCCCTTGGATCTATCTTTTTCTTTTATTTAAAACCCATTGATTTATAGGAACTATTTTGATAAAGAGAGTCATAGCTTGAATCCTTTGTTACCAGCATAGTCCCCTTGAATATTACAGTTGCATGAACCAATTGAGTGACATCAGACAATTGAGAACCAACTACCAGGACCTTGGGAGTTAGGCTACTACATGTTGTCTTTCTCTTTCAGGAGAAATAGAGTAGAAATATTTTGTTTTAATGTTGTTTGTGTCATTTTAACCATCAACACTTATCTTGGGAGCTTGTTAACTTAGTGGAACTATCTCCCCTCTAGGTTTGCAAAATCATCATCATCCCTTTTACTTGTACTCATTACTATAGTCCAAGTGAAAGCATCATCCAAACTTTTATGAACATCTTGAAATCTAGCATAACCCAATCAACCAACCAATCATCTTCTTTTGTCCAAAAGGCTTAACAACCTATCCTTTGAATCCATTTTGAAATCAAACCATATCATCACACCCCCATCACCTCAAATATTTTATCCTATAAGGTCAATTGCTATTTTATGCCTATTACTAGATCCCAACACAAGAAGATCATGGAGTCAAATCCTAGTAGCTCTAATGTCACCAACACTACAAATTTTGAAAGTACAACCGAAATACCATGGGGAATTCCCCCTAACTTTGTTCCTCTTGGGTATGCTACCCAACAACCACAAAATCAACCTTCCCAAGAACAAGATGGACATGTAGAAGATGTGACTCAAAAAAATAAGTTTACCAAAGAAAAATCTTATAACCGACTCAAGACCCTACACTAGCTCAACCACTTGATACAATAATTGCCTTTGACCCAAACACTTATTTCCTTAGACTTGCATAATATGGTGCTAAGTTTCTGACATACTTCAATGTTGAAACTCTTAGGGATTAATCTACAACCAATGTTGATATTCCTTTCATGATTGATGGGGATACATTGGTAGTTCAATGTGCTAGATTAATCAAGCCCTAAGACAACCAAAAAGAATAGTTATCCTTACACAACCAATAATACCAAAAAATGATGCACCCTATGTAAAACAATTTGTAAATCTATTATATCAAAATAAACCTCAAATGGATCAAATAGTTACACCAAATCAAAATCAACCAAATCCTAATATCATGCCATCACTAAACCTCTTGTAACATTCAAACAATCCTTTCACCACACCGCATGCAACTTATAATGTTACAACCATAACTTGGATACCAAACATATCAATGAACCTTCATGAAACATCCTTATCACAAGTTCCATCCATCAATACATCTCAAAAAGATTCAAACCCAACATGAAAAACATGTCAAATCTTCCTCCTAGACCATCAAACTTCACACCTAATCCATCGCTACATGCAAATATCCCATCACAACAATAACATATAGCTTCACCCTTCTACACCATTCCTAATCCAACTGATACACCTCAAAATCCATCTCAACAACAACCTACCTATCAATACACACAAAAAATCCACCTCAACAACAACCTAACCCACATCAACAACAACCTACTTATCAATACACACAAATGAATCCACCTCAACAACAACTCACATATCAAACTAACACACAACCAAGTCCCCCACCTAACACTTTTCAAGGCATAACACAACAAAAAATCATCCAACAATAACCTCCTCACCAATTTAACCAAAACCCAACATACAACACCCAATATCAACAGGGTTTGAACCTCTAAAACCCTAATTCAAGCACACTTCAATTGATACCAATATAACCCTTCACAACAAGACATCATCCCTCAAAATCCAAACATATCTCCTCAAAAATAAAACATCATCCCTCAAAATCCAAACATACCTCCTCAATAACAAGACAACATCCCTCAAAATCCAAACATACCCCCTCAAAACCAACACATTATCCCTTAAAATCCAAACATATCCCCTCAACACTAACACATTATCCCTCAAAATTAGAAAATACCCCCACAAAATCAATACAAAATTCAATTAGGATTGAACATTCCTCATAACAAATACAAAATTCCAAAAGGACCAAAAGTTCCTTACACATACAACATTCAACAAGGACCAAACATTCCTCCTAACATATACAACATTCAACAAGGTCTAACATTCCTTCCAAAACATATAACATCCCTCAAGGTCTGATGCAACATCAAAACCCATCCTATAAATCATATCAAAATTACAATCCATCTAATCCACCTCAAAAAAATCAAGGTGATGAGTTGGCATTATGAATCCAAAAGCTAAACCAAAAGATTACGAACATACAACTTGGGAAAACTAAGAAGAGTTACTCCTTGGAAGATATTTTTCCCTAGCCATATGACCGAAGCATTGCTATGATCCCCTTCCCTATAAACTTTGAAATATACAAATTTGAAAAGTATAAAGGAAGAGGTGACCCCATTGAACATATACGAGAATTATCCATGGCTTGTATGGAAGTATCCTATAATGACACATACTTGATGATAATTTTCCCAAGAAGTGTTGGTGGGAAATATATAGAATGGTTTTCTCATTTGCTTCCAGGAATCAAAACATTCAACGAAATTATAGAAAAAATGATTAATCACTTTCCATACAACATATAACAAGACATTTCTTTAATCAATATATGCATGATAAAACAAAACCAAGGTGAATCCTTCGCTTCTTTCTTGCAACAATGGCGACACAAAGCAAGTAAGTCCAAGTGGCTTGTTCCCAAAAACAACTTGTTGAAATCTTCATACAAAACCTAAACACTAAATTAGGATTTTAGCTGACCATGCTATGTCCTAACACATTTGAAAAAATCATTGAAAAGGCATAACTATTGAAAAGGTACTAATCACAAAAGGACATGTTAAGATATACAATAATAACAAAGATCAATCCTCAAGCTCAAATGAAAAACCACATCTATGGGGGAAGAAAAAAAATGTTACCAATGATGGAGTAGTGGATTCCAAGTTCATACAAAACATACAACCTCCATCTAAAATTCCACCAAATAACCAATCAAATAGTCAAAATCCAAACACTCCAAGGGCACCACCAAGTCCTACAAACAATAAATCCAATAAACTATATGAAAGTACACTCCTTTGGGAGAGATGATAGAAATGATTTTGCAAAAAATGATCCAAACCAACCTCATCAAACTACTAGACCTTTAGAACTATGAAGAACTTAATTCAAGCCTTCTTGGTATAATGAAAATTACCATTGGATGTATAGTAGAACAAAAGGACACAAAACCTCAAATTGCATGAAACTCAAAAATCTTATATAAGAATTAATTGATAAAGGAGAGGTTGACATCGAACATCATATTGGAACGTATAGTAACAATGACTTGGGAATCTATAAGAATCCAATCCTTTACCACAACAAATGAAATGACCAAGGTAAAGGACATGATTACAATAAAGTCACATAATCATATGATAATTTAGTGGGCATTGCTCATGATTCTAACCATCAAATTGGAGTAGTAACTATATCCAACAAAAATCTTGAGTATGGTGTTACCACATGAATAGGAAAAGTTAAAATCCAAGGATCTCCACCACAACCCAAAGCTTTATCTAAGCCTCCACAAGCTGAGTATAACCTTATTGACCATCTAAAAAATACCCCCGCACAAATTTCCATCCTCAAACTTCTAAAAATATCCCCAGCTCATAAAGAAGTTTAGGATAAAACTCTCTTAGCGTCTTCCATACCTATCAACATTAACAATGAATAGTTTCAAGCCATGGTTAGACACATTGCTTCTACACATAATCTCATATTCACTGAAAGAGATCTTCCTATCCATACATAGCATAATCAAGCCTTATATCTAGAAGTTTGCATCTATAAAAATAAAATTAAGAGAGTATTGATATATGGTGGTGCGGGCTTAAACATTTGTACCTTGAAATTGGTAAAACAACTAGGATATGCTGATTAGGTTATTGAAAAGTAGAAAAGTATAACCATCATGATATATGATTATAATGAGCAAGATTCAAAAGGTACTATCAGACTTCCCATTCAAGTGGGACCAATAATAGTGGAAACAACTTGTCACATCTTGGACCTTGATTTACCATACAACATTCTCTTAGGACATCCTTGGATACATGCTATGCAAGTTGTTCCTTCTACCTATCACCAATGCTTGAAGTTTCTCTACAATGAGACCAAAGTTACCATTTATGGTTACCTAGAATATTTTCACTATTGTAAGAACTTAGAAGAGAAATATCAAAATATTTTCTAGGTTCCTAGGAATGACATCTCTTCATGCTCATTTCCCTATGTCAATCCATCATACTTAGCCTCATCATATACATCAAACCAACCTAAACCTGATTTCAAGGTCCAAGTACTAGACAATGGTTGTGGGGATTATCATCTCAAATAATCCTTCTACATTGGAAAACTTTCGTTATCTCCAAGAACATATGGAAAGCTGCAAGAAATTGATAAAGCTCATACCATAATCAAGTTGAAGCCTACAATCTTCTTTAAATGAGGAGAGTTGAACAAATAATTCATAGATGAGAAATATGTTTCTACTTGGTTATACAAGGAAGAATAAGATGAGACACAACCTATCTCTTTTGATCACAACAACAAAGGTTTTTAGCTTATCAAAAACATGGGATGCACAAGGTAAGATGGATTTGGAATACATCAACAAGGTATAAGGAAAACCATGATCTTAGAAAAATGATATAAATATCAAGGAATAGGGTGTGGTTCATTGGAAAATGTTACTCCGAACACCATAAATGCATCTTATGAGGAAGATACATCCTCTCCTGTGGTTAATAAATTTAATGATGATGATTCCATCAAAGATCACTCCATGTACATCACTAAATTATTTCAGAATGCTTTCATAAATACTATCATGACCCTCTCATTTGACCAACCATCCTAGAAACATGAACAACTTATTTATACTTAATGAATTGACTGGGATGAACAACAAGCACCGATTTTAGATATATTTCAAAATGATGAAGCTATTGCTGAGTTTTTGGGACTAAGAGCCAATATTCCACCTAGAAATCATAAGGTAGGATTTGACATAGAACTTGGTGAAGGAGAATACTTTGGGGAACATATTGGGTCCTTCAATCGCAAAAGTAAAAATAGAAAAATAAAAAAGAGATCTCCTAGTAAAACCACAATGTCGCTCTATCAAATCACAAAAAAGTAAAATTAAAGGATGTATCTGAGGGTGAAAACATCTTTGAGGAACCCAAAGATGAAGGATTAAATCTCACAAGTATCATTTAAAATCAAGAAATATTTGCAATGCTAGTAGAAGACTCAAAGCAAATAAATGTGAGAACATTTGATTCACCTAAGACCACCTACTTTGCAGCTTCTTTAGATCCTGAAAAGAAATAATTTTAGATCCTTCTTGGAAGCCCATATGATCAAGTTTTCTTGGTCTTACACTGACATGCTTAGACTAGACACATCCTTGGTAGTGCGCCACTTGAAAATTTTTCTAAGAAAAAAACCTATAAAATAAAATATTTGTAAAATGCATGCACAAATAGCCCTTTTGGTCAAGATGGAATTACAAAAACTCCTCAACGTTGGCTTCATCATAATGATTGATTATCTTGAGTGGGTATCAAACCTTATACCAGTCTCTAAGCCCACTAGGGGCATAAGGATCTACACAAATTTTAGGGTTCTCAACAAGGCTTTTCTAAAAGATGATTTTCCTTATGAAACATAGACATCATAGTGGATATAGCAGTAGGCCATGAAATGATCTCCCTCATGGATGGATTTTCAGCGTATAATCAAGTTAAAATAGATCAAGAAGACCACCATGAGACAACTTTCACTTATCCATGGGGAACTTATTGTTGGAACGTCATTCCATTTGGGCTTAAAAATGTTGGAGCTACTTATCAAAGAGCAATGAATATTATCTTTCATGGCATGTTTCATAACATCATGAAGGATTATGTAGATGATCTTCCAGAAAAATATAAAACAAGACAAGGTTACTTGGATGTCTTAGCACATATATTTGATAGATTGGAATAGTATAGATTATTCCTTAATTTGAAGAAGTGTGTTTTCAACGTCACATAAGGGAAACTACTAGGATACATTTTATCCCAAAGAGGTATAGAAATTGATACTACTAAGGTTAAAGCCATCATGGAAATTCCTTCACAAAAGACTCTAAAACAAATTCGTAGTCTTCAAGGAAAAATTTAGTCCATCCAAATATTCATAGCTCAACTAGCTGACAAATGCCATCTTTTTACGCATCTACTCCATAAAGATGTCACCTTTAAATGGGATGAGAAGTCCTAACATGATTTCCAAAAAATAAAGGATTATTTGGAATCACCTCCTATTTTGATACCTCCTCCACCAAAAAAACAAATGATCCTTTATATATCAGCTACCTTAGTAGCTCTATGTGCCCTATTAGCACAACATGATGAGACTGATAAAGAAAGAGTGGTATACTACATCATTCATATGTTGGTGGCTACGAATTAAATTACACACAAATTGAGTGAGCTTTTTTAGCCATTTTATTTACATCACAAAATCCCAAAAATTAAATGCTTAATTGACAAATCAAGCTTATGTTCAAAGTAGACTTGCTAAAATATCTTTTGTCAAAGGTAGCCCTAACTGGTTGAATGGTGAAATGGGTCATGATCCTCAACGAATTTGACATAGAGTATGTTGAAAAAAGAAATAAAAGGACAAGTGATAGTAGATCAATTAGATGAGGAACCTATTGATGATTAACATCCTTTAATGTCAAAATTTAGGGATGAGGGAATCCTTCTAGTAGCTCAAAAAAATTGATGGAAATTATACTTTGACAGATCTCACACACATCATGGATCAGGAGGTAGTATCTCTTTGTTACAACTCAAGGAGATTGTAAACCCAAATCATACAATATATATTTTTCTTGTACCAACAACATAGAAGAGTACAAAGCATTGATTACAGGACTAAAATGACAATTCAAAGGTAAATCAAGGAACTACAAGTCTACGGTGACTCACAACTAGTAATCAGACAAGTCAATGATGAGTACCAAGCTAAGGATGATAAATTGAATCCTTATAAAAGGATGGTAGATATACTCAAGAAGTATTTTATAGTCATCCTCTTTGAATAAATACCAAGGATCAATAACAAAGTTTCTGACACCATGACTACCATTGGGTCTCTTCTCAACATGCCTTAAAACAATCATAAATGTGAATTTCTTGTGGAATAATTTCTTATACCCACATTCAATGTCTTAGAGTCTAAACTCATGTGAAAAATTGTTGGTCCTGATTCACCTTGGTATCAAGTCATTTATGCTTATCTCGAACATGGAACCATACCACTTAACCTTACTAGCACCAAAAATAAAAATTTTATTTGAGATCCTCACATTTTAGTATCCTTGGCGATACCTTATGTCTTGATGAAACATTACTTAGATGTCTTGACCCTAAAGATGCATTGATCGCCTTATAAGAAGTACAAGAAGGTGTTTGTGGGTCATATTCTAGCATACATAACCTAGTCAAAAAGCTACTAAGGATTAGATACCACTGGCCTACAATGGAATAGGAGGCTAATCAACTCACCAAGAAATGTCTTCGATGTCAGTAGCATAGTGATCTTATTCATGCCCCAACATAAGAATTACATTTGATCACTACACCATGGCCCTTCTCACAATGGGGACTCAACCTCATAGGAAAGATATCTCCCATCTCATCTAATGACCACAAATTCATTACTAATGCTACCAAGTACTTCACAAAGTGTATAAAATCCATACCCTTAACTTACATCATTGGCAAAAAAATAGTTAATTTTGAACTATTTAATTTGTCGATATGGAATACCTCAAACCATAATCACTGACAATGGAACACATTTCAAGAACCAAAATGTTTGATATCTTTGTGCTAAGTTTCATATCCAACACCGCTTTTCCACCCCTTGTTACCCCTAGGGAAATGGTCAAGTAGAAGCATCTAATAAAACCATCCTCAAGATGTTAAAAAAGATAGTTAATGACACCAATCATGATTAGCACCTTCAACTAAATTTGACTCTGTGGGCCTATCAAACAAGCATATGAACACCCACTAGTGCCACTCCATTCTCCCTAGTGTATAGTATCAAATCCATCTTAACTATTGAGGTCAAAATTCCTTCCTTGCGGGTATCTTTGCCGAATCTTGTCAACAATGAAGAATATTGGGTATCAAGACTACAAGATCTTGAATTTTAAGATGAAATATGTTTAAGTGCACTAAAAAACCTTCAAGAATATAAAAACTATCTTTGATACATCTACAATAAGAAAATCAAGAACATGAGCTTCCAAATGGGCGACCTAGTATTGAAAGAAAACCAAAAGAATCAATCTAATGAAGAGGGTAAAGGAAAGTTTGAATCAAACTGGTTGGGACAATTTGTGATCACTACAAGCTATGAATCAGAGGCATATCAGTTGGCTACCCCTAAGGGAGAACCTTTAATAAATCTCATCAATAGTAGCCATCTCAAGAAGTTCTACACCTAGCCTATCAAAATGTCCTAGCAAAAAACCAATAAAATAAAATAATAGTGATAAATTAGTAAAGAGATAAATAATTCTCTAAGTGAAAACCACTTCAGTGGAAATTATAAGATAGGTACCATGGTGAAAACCTAGTAAACAGGTGCCATGTATGAATAAGTTTCACTTCATTATCTATCAAAATATCTTTTCCACCTATCCATTTCATCCATCATCTATCAATACCTTTCTTTTCACCTATCCATCTATCCACATCATAATAAAATGTGCGTCCAACCATGGCTTGATCACTTGTTAAGTGTTTAACCTTCACCACACTATTATTATCCTTGTCTGCATCATTCCACCTATCCATAATAATGTTGTAGACATAGAAAATTAACCAACACACTTGATTCTGATTACTAACGTCATTTCTTCCTAAATCATCTTCTGAACTTATCAACCCTTCTCATCTCTTAATTAGATAAATCATTATTTATTTAATTAGGTATTTCTTCCTTGTTGATTAAATTAATCAATTTAATTTATAATCCTCTATCTATATTCATTTAAATAATTCATTTTATTTAAATTAAATCTCTAAAGTCCTCTTATTAAATTGAATAAATTAAACCTTATTTGATTTAATCTAACATTACCCCCTTTAGTTAAATTAATCAAAACATTTATTTTATTAAACCCTTCCTCTCAATTTGATTTAAATCAATTCATAAATTTAAGTCTAAATTGTCACATCTCTTAATTCCCCATTAAATTAATTAAACTTTGATTAATTAAATCTTAATCCATGTCACATTCTCTAGAGAATGTAACTTGCACAATAAATCAATTACTTTGATTTGTTAAATTGACTATTTTCTCTCAACATGGAATAAAGGAGGAATATTCCTTCAAATTTGAATTCAAATCCAAGTGGATTTGTCCTTCCAACAAAGAATTCACTCCTCTTACATGTCCTTTTGCATTGAGCCAAGTGGCATTTATTTCATTCTTTTTGCCCTCTCACATGTCATTTCCTCAATTTCAAATTCCACCTAATATCATTTATTGGCACTTTGATCAAAATGTGCACAACCTTCAACCATTCACATCTTGACAAGTGGCACTTGGCCATTGGATGTTGAATGATCCCACATTGCTCAATTTCACTCTCTTTTCCAATTTGGAAATCTATAAATGAGAGACTCTTCCTCTCATTCTACTATCCAAAATTTGAGAAAAGTTACTCTCTTCACATTGAGAGCTAATTTTATCTACTTCATAGCAAGTGTTCATCATTTTTATGATTTTATAGCAAGGTTATGCCAAAATCTCATCAAGAAGCTTGAATTATCCATAAATTTTCATAAAGCTTACAAAGGAGTTGGGAAAGGGCCAATTTCAACACACCAATTGGCACCAAATTCCCCATGGGATCAAGAGTTTGCATTGCTTAATTAGGATTTCATTTATCTTTTCATGTTTGTTCTTCATTTTTCCTATTTGTTGTCTCTGTATTTACTGGTTTTAATCATTTTCCAGGTTAGGGCAAGGAGGAAAGAAAAATGGAGGGTTACATAAGGACATTATTCTCATCTTATACCAAGTGTTTTTAATCACTTTAGTGTTGTTGAACACTCTTTGAGAGTTCTCAATCTCTCCTAAGAAATTTGTCATCTTTTATGCTCTAGGGAACACTAAATTTCTTTTTGGGCACTAAAAAGAACAATACAAATTTTCTGTCAAAGTTTGCGAACAAAAGGCTTAAAAAGAATTTTAGGAAAAACTTACTAGAGTTGGTTTTCGAATTTAATAAATTGAACAAGGAAAATCCCACATTTGATTTGGTGCTATAAAAAGAACTCATTTTTTCTTTGTGGACTTAAAATGAACAAGTGTTGTTTTTGTTTTGTAATTGTTTACTCAAAGTAATACCATCAAAATGATGTATGTGCTTCTCTTGCACCTCACGATGATCTTGAGAATCAAAAGACCTTTTGGTGATCTTAAGTTGAGTAAAAAAATTACCTCCACATTTCATTTTGGGTTTAAAATTGAACAAAACATCTTGCGAGTGTGAGTAAGAATATTGTGTGTGTTCTCCCTTTGTTTCTAAATGAAGGTTGATCGAACTACAAATATGATTGCTCACTTTTGTTTATCTTAGTGGGCCTACCTTGTGGGAAAAAGTACTCACCCAAGGGAATGACCCAATCAGTAACACACTAAGGACAAGTGTATTTCTAGCCGGGATATAAAAGTGGGTACTAGAACAAAATCCAGTATCACGTGGTTGGATCCGACGAGAAGGGTAGCAATGGTCTCTTGCTGCATAGATCAACTCCTATAAACAAAAAAGAATGAATTAAAACCCTTGTTTAGCAAAGGCCAAAATCCTTAACTATTTTGTTGGTGCAAAAGGTCATTTCCTTTGAAGCCGCCCTACGTATACATGCGGTTCTGTTGTAGAGATGAAAAATATGCCATGGGAGATTCATGGGTACTGATGCTTGGCTGAATCAAGAAGCAAGTGCACTGTAAGGGGGAGCCTGTGTGTTCAAGCATCTAATCATCCACACTGAATATGCACAGCTAGATTTATCTAAGTGGGAACCCAAAAAAATATCGTTTCTTCATCCTAGGGTTGTACATGTGCTTGGAATAAAAAAATACATTGCTTGGTCCTCAAAAAATTTGAAAATGAACATTCACAAAGAGCTTCAAAATTTCAAACCCTTTGGAGGAAACAAATATCCTTTGATGAATCTAAGTGCTCTTGCTTGCCCTAGGGATTATATCCTTAGAGGTTTCTAAGTGCTTAGGCTTAATCATCATTTGTTTTCACTAAAGGCAACCTAGGAAACTATGCTCAAGTGAAACCTTGATTTTCACATAATGGACCTTGTGTAATGAAAAGGAATTAAGGTATAGACATTTATTTTGAAATCATAATCAAGAAATTGTCTTTGATAAAATGAACTCATTAAACAAAGATAAGGACAATTGGACCTCACACATGAGTTCTCTCAAATGATTTCCCATAAAATCAAAATCCAAAAACCAAGGTTCAAGAAGCTTAGTCCAAAGGCTCATGAAGAGCTTCTTGAAATGCTTCTTGAAGTTAGAGAAATATTCGTATATGATTTCTACAAGAAGGCCTCAAAGAACAACCCAAGTTTGTATGAGTTCTATTATCAATAGAATCCAACTCTTTTTCAAAAGTTTTCTTTTCTCACTTAGAAGTATGGCATGTTCTTCAATACCGAGGTCTTATAAGAGTCTTGTCTAGGTCAAGTTTAGGATCAAAATTAGTCACTCTCATCCATCTCTCAATCATCAAAATCAAATTCCATTTCACCAAAAAACTCTTGAAAACTTTGAAACATCATTTATGCTAAACTTATAGGCAAAATCATCATCACCTCGTTTGAATTAATACACCTAGTCAAATCAGCAACCCTCTTGAGCAAATTTACCTCTAGGATAACACGACTTCCTAAGGTTTGCAAGTTCAAAATCACTTCATTTGGCTTAACACACTTAGTCAAATCACCCTCTTCAATGAGTTTTCTCTAGGATAACACAAATTCCTAGGGTTTGCAAATTCATTATCATCTTGTTTGACTTAATGCACCTAGTCAAAATATCAAAATCAAATCAATTCAAGCCCTAAATTTTTTAGTATCTCCTCCCCCCAAGGTTCTTCAAAGAGTTCCACGCACCCGTATCATCCATATTTCATCCCCATCATCACTTTTGATCCTTAGACTTTCCTAGTTCTTCTCTTTTATGCCCAAAAGATCAAGATCAAATGATCTATTTTATGGTTCAAACGAGATCCCAATACAAGAAGAACATGGACATCACTAAAGAAACATCAACTTCAAGTGACCTAAGTCAAACATCCCCCAAGAAGAATCTAGTGGAATCAAGCAACCCTCCAAACAACTCCTCTCTACCATCACAAAACCCTATAGAGGAGGGTCATATAGAGTACATCACGAATGATGACTTGGGAATGACGCAAGAGGAAATAATTGAAATGGTTCAAAATCTCAAGAATCATAGAATCATCAATGCCATGTTGAAACTTAATCCCTCTCTATATATACATGGGTTAAAAGGGGCCAAAATCCCTTTTGACGTTGACATGAGTACCAATATGGAAACACCTCTTGTGACATACCTCCAATATCACTCCCAAACATCATTCAAGATATTCCACAAGTCATATCAACAATCACTTCAACCCTGCCAGTTGTTAACAAGGGAAGCGCCATGTTTCACAAATTAAAAAAGCATCACCTTGTAAACAACAGAGAGATAAACATCAACACCACACTGGATAACTCTGTCCTGGTAAATTCATTACATCCATATGTTCCACTTACTTTCCATAAACATGCATAATCATCCTCATTTCATGTGATGCCAATCTATCTGCTGAATGTACAAACTTCTCTCCCCATGATCTCGCAAGGAGAGGGTGGGTTATTCAAGATAGAGGGAGTCATTGATCCTTCTTCATCATCACTTTTCCAAGGAAATACACCACCATTCCCTCCATTACCGCTCACATACGTATCACCTCTTGGGTTGGGTTTTCCCCCCTACCCATCACCAATTTTTCAAATCAAAGCAATAAGAGCATCACATCAAACCCTCTCATTTTTCCATCCGCATAGCAACAAATGATAACCATCCAACCTACCCCAACTGTCAACACATCCACCATTCCCCAAATTTCTCAAAGCATGGTTTCCCAGGGACCAATTATCATGGTTGCACCATCCACAACTCAAATCCCAACCACCAACATGACCATTCCAATTATCACAATGGTTAACATCATTTCCAATCTGCCGCCAATTCCACCAAAAGTCAACATGATGAAATTATTCATCACCATGATTCAAGCAATTCAAAAAGCCACCCACCAAAGGATACTTCAACAAAATCAACAAGCTGCACAACTGGCTGGTCAACAAGCACAAATGCAATTAGCCACTCAAAAAGTTGTGCAAGCAGCACAAGCAACCCAACAATCATAGGCTCATGCTCAAGCCCAACAATAGGCTCAACAAGTGCAAGCACAATACCACACACAACTACAAGCTATCCAACAACAGGCATACCAACAAGCCCTGCAAGATTTTTAGGCACAACAACTAGACCAACAACAAGCTTTGTTGGCACAACAATATCTAGATGAACAACAAGCTTTGTTGGTGCAACAATAGCTAGACCAACAAAAGATAGACCAACAAGAAGCTTTGTGGGAACAACAACAGCAGGACCAACAACAAGCTTTGTTGGAACAACAACAATAGGACCAACAACAAGCGTTGTTGGAACAAATACATGCAATCAACATGCCTCAAAAGCACAACATAGTTTGCAACAAACCCCCATCAACACCCCACTCATCAATCAAACACCACGAACACCTCAAAACACATTCATCCCACCTCTTGATCTGCAAAATGATGTTGCAACATAGATCAAATTACTATCGCAACAAGTGTTGGACCTTCAGTAAAAAAAAACAACTAGAACGCTGGGCAATTTTTGCCCCTATCCTTTTGATAGAAGTCTTACAATGGTACCATTCCCAAAGGAATTTGAAATCCCCAAATTCGATAAATATAATGGAATGGGAAACCTTGAAAATCACATCAGGGAGTTTCAAGTACATTGCATGGAAGTTGCATATGATGACACGTATCTAATGCGACTATTCCCTTAGAGTCTGACTGGTCCTTCCATCAAAACATTCCAGGAAATGGTGGATGCATTCCTCAAAAACTATGCATTCAACATGGGAACGAATGTTAGTCTGGAAGAACTATCAGCACTAAAACAAAGAAAAGGAGAGCTATTCACCTCCTTCTTATAGAGATGGAAATCCAAAGCCAATCAGAGCAAATGGACCATGTTGGAAGAACAACAAGTTTGCACAATCATAGCCAATCTAGACGAAAACTTGGCATTCTATTTAAAAATATAATGTATTACAACATATGATCAATTGATCCCGAAAGTGCTCAATATCGAAAGAGCCCTTACTACGTGAGGGGGCGCATCTTCGTTTCCTGGACAACAAGATAACTTCCCATCCACCATTTATAACAAATGATAGAGTGGTCGATGCTAAGGTTGTCATCAGTGCTTCCAAGCAAAATATTCAAAACCATCATCAACCAAAGAATCACAACCACAACGATGTGCAAACCAATACGATAGCACAACAAAAACCACCTCCGAACAACAAAATCAATAATCTGATAAATCAAGGAGGACCACCTCCCCAAAACAAGTATCCTCCCAAGCGGAAATTCATGGCCCTTAGGGAGCCAATTGAATCTATAATGAAGAAACTGGTTAAATAGAACCTTATCAAAATTTCCAATTTGGAGCAATATGTAGAACCCATGACAAAACCACCATGGTACAACGAAAAATCTCCTTTGCAATTTTCATAAAATCAAAGGGCATACAACCGCTAATTGTATGAGATTGAAAAAAATCATCCAAGATCTCATTGAGGACAAAATCATAAACGTCGAGCAACTTTCCGGAAATCAAGATCTCAAAATATACACGAATTTGATGCCGAATTACAATCAAGGAAATAATCACGGAAATAATCAAGGAAATAATCAAGGGAACAATAAAGGAAAACAAAATTATGCCAGTGAAAACCTTGTATACAAAGGTGTCGTCACATGCATAGATGAAATGGTCACTACCATTAGCGTTAAAGTAGCTAACGTTGAATGTGGAGTCACCACACATGATGGTAAAATTACTATTGCAAGGGAATCATAGCCATCTAAGACCCCCATCTCAAATACGAAAGTAATTCCCTATGATTATAATGTCATTGAACAACTAAAAAGATCCCCCGCTCAGATCTCCATCATGGAGTTACTAAAAATTTCTGTTGCCCATAGGAAAATCCTTGATAAAGCATTAGCTATATCCACTGTCTCTGCTAATCTTGATGCAGAACAATTTCAGGCTATGGTTGGTAACATCATCACCCCAAATCTCCTCACCTTTTCTGATAAATATTTTCCCGCCCAACCATCTCACAACTGTGCACTTCAACTTCAAGTCTTGGTTCATAAGAAAAAGGTCAAAAGGGTCTTGGTGGATGGAGGCGCGTGCCTCAATATTTGCTCGCTTAAACTTATAAAGAACTTGGAAATCTCAGAAGACTCCATAATAAAAAACAAAGGCATTACCATCAGAGCATATGATGACAAGGAAAGAATATCTCAAGGCACTATCAAGATCCCAATCCAAGTAGGGCTAGCTACTATGGAAACCACATGTCAGGTCCTTGACCTTGATTTTCCCTATAACATCCTCCTAGGATGCCCATGGATCCATGGAATGAAGGCGGTTGCCTCAACATCTCATCAATGTGTAAACTTTTCATACCAAAATGAGGAAGTCACAATACATGATGATACAGAGCCATTTTCCTATTATAAAAACTTGGAAGCCAAGTTTTACAAATTTCCCCAAGTACCAAAGAATGATGAAGGCCCCTCCACTCCCTATGTGGATCCATCTAACCTCACATCCACTTTTGCGATAGAGACACCTTCCATCCATGATATATCCGACATCAAGCTCATGATCCAAGATAATGGGTGTGGAGATTACAAAATGAGAAAAAAATCTTTTGTTGTAGGAGAGTTACCTCAATCTCCTAGGTCACATGGATGACCTCAATCAATTGAAACACCTTCCTACACTTTTAGGGAAGACCCTTCTAGATTCCGTTGTTGGGGGGATCTAAGTCAGGAAAATGTGGATGAAAGAGACATTACAAGCACACTACATCAAGATGAAATACCCACACCCACCCTACCCATGGATGAAGCTAGCATAGAATTTCAAATGATGCTTGGTATGGGCTACAACAAAAATGAAAGCCTTGGAAGGAACAATGATGGATGACGGGAGCCCATCATTGTAGAGAGATGAATGAGAAATCTTGGCCTTGGATGTACCCCTCCAAGTATAACCATACATGGTAGAGGTACCCCTAGTAGAGCAGTCAGGTCTCCTCCTCAATTATCAACAACCACCCTTCAACTACCCGTATCAATAGGTCTGCCCCTAGATAATTTTACCTTTGACATAACCGAGGTCTATAGTAGTAGTGATGATGAGGATAACGTAGTAGGCCTTCCCATTATTTTTGAGGACTCTTCCTTACTCATGATTAGTACATCATCCTTCGAGTCAGACCACCAGCCCCACAAGATAAATCTAGTCTACCCACAACTCATCGATTACAACCAACGAGGACCACCAGTTCTAGAAACATTTGAAAATGATGAGGCTCTCTTGAAGTTCATGGCACTAAGGGATACGATACCATATGAAGATCATAAAGTTGGATTCAACATCACATTGAACAAACAAGCATATTACAGGGAGATGATTGAGTCCTTCAGTCGCAAAAGAAAAAGAATGAGAATAAGCTCAGGGTCATTGAGTGAAAACCACACTATGGCACTCTCTAATCATCGAATAGGAAAAATAAAGGACACATTCAAAGGTGAAAAACTCTCTGAGGCACTAAAGGGTGAAGGATTCAATATCCCCCTACTGCACTTCATCAAGAGAAATCAACAGTCCTAGCAGAAAGGTGCAATCCTGTCAATCTGGGAACAAAAACAACACCACACATCACCTTCTATGCTGAATCACTCCTCACAGAAGAATAAGAAATTTTAGCAGCATTTCTAAGAGAAAGAAAGGTGAACTTCACATGGACTTATGTCGACATGCCAGGTCTTGATCTGAAAGTCATGGTTCATTATTTAGCTATCTACCCAGGGGCAAAGCCAGTGAGACAAAAGTTGAGAAAGATGCACCCTAAGATAGCCTTGCTAGTCAAGGTAGAGTTACAGAAACTCCTGGATGTCGGTTTCATACACCCAATTGATTACCCAGAATGGGTGTCCAATGTTGTGCTAGTTTCAAAACCAAATGGGGGCACCCATATCTGCACTGATTTCAGAGAGCTAAACAAAGTGTGTCCTAAGGATGATTTTACACTACCCAACATTGATATGATAGTGGACATGATGGCTAGACACGAGATGCTATCACTAATGGATGGCTTCTCAGGGTATAGCTTGATTATGATCACAAAGAAAGACCAACATAAAACAACGTTTACATGTCCATGGGGCACCTACTACTGGAACATGATGCCATTTGGGCTAAAGAATGTGGGAGCAATATATCAAAGGGCCATGAGACTAATTTTTCATGACATGATTCACAAAACTGTGGAAGATTATTATGGATGATATATTGGCCAAGTCAAGGAAAATACATGATCATATAGAAGCTCTAAGTGCCATCTTTGATAGATTGGAGAAATACAAGGTTAGACTTAACCCCAAGAAATGCATTTTTGGTGTGCAATCAAGAAAAATATTGGGATATATAGTATCAATGAGAGGAATAGAAGTGAATCCCACCAAGGTCAGGGCAATCCTCAACATGGAAGCACCCCAGACACTAAAGCAGCTCAGAGGCTTACAGGGAAGGCTCCAATCCATCCACAGATTCATAGCATAACTAGTGGATAAACATATCTTGTATTCTCATCTAATACACAAGGGAGTAGCATACAATTGAGATGACAAGTGTGATAAAAAATTTAGTAAAATCAAATAATATCTACTTATGCCACTAGTTTTGATGCCACCAATCCCAGGAAAGCCATTAATCTTGTACATTTCAGCAACCATGGCAGCTCTTGGTGCACTCCTAGCTCAACAGGATGAAAATGGTAGAGAAAGAGCAATATACAATATCAATAGGAAAATGGTAGGGCATGAGCTCAATTACACACCAATAGAAAAAGCTTTCCTATTAGTTGTGTTTGCAGCCCAAAAATTCAGACACTACATGCTGGCTCATCAAATCATGTTGATTGCAAAGATAGATCCACTAAAGTATCTGCTCTCTAAGGCTACTCTGACAGGACGAATGACCAAGTGGGTCATGATATTGATAGAATATAATATTGAATATGTAGAGCACAAGGTTATCAAGGGGTAGGTGATTGCTGACCAGCTGGAAGAGGCTCCAATCTATTTAGAGAATCCACTCATATCAGAGTTTCCAGATGAATCCATCTTTAATCTTAGTATAGTCGATCACTAGAAACTCTACTTCGATGGCTTATATACACAACATGGATTAGGAGATGATGTTTTGTTCATCACCCCACAGGGGGATTGTATACCTAGATCCTATAAATTAGCATTCCCCTGCACTAACAACACTGCAGAATATGAGGCTTTAACCATAGGTCTCAAGATTGCAGCATAGTGGCGGGTCATGGCACTAAAGGTTTATGGGGATTCACAGCTTATTATCAACCAAGTTAATGGAAAATACCAAACTAAGGATGATAAGCTGACACCATATAAGAAGTTAGTAGAGAGCCTCAAAGATTCATTCATCGATATCACCTTTGAGCAGATACCAAGGGCTAACAACAGAGCAACCGATGCCATGGCAACAATTGGATCCTTACTGGATATCCCTCGCAATGTCCCAAAACATAAATTCTTGGTAGAGAAGCTTCTCATACTAGCATTCGAGGTACCAGAGTCAGAATATGTGTGCGAACTCATTGGTCCCAGCGATCCCTTGTATCACGACATCTACACCTACTTGAGAATAGGAGTCCTCCCAACTGACATAACCCCAAACCTTAAATGAGCCTTTGTCAAAAGGTCCTTACATTTTTTCATTCTAGGAGAAACTCTTTATTGTAGGAGCATTGAAGGAACCCTATTGTGTTGCTTAAATCCCAAGGAAGCCCTGACTGCTTTGACTGAGGTTCACAATGACACTTGTGGTTCGCACTCAAGTGGTATGATCTTGGCTAAGAAGTTTATGAGAACCAGATACTACTCGCCAACAATGGAAAAAGAGGCACACGAATTTGTTAGAAAGTATTTACAGTGCCAATAGCATGGAGACATTATTCATGCACTAGCTCAAGAGCTTCATCTTATGGTTACACCTTGGCCCTTTTCATAGTCGGGGCTCGATCTCATTGGTAAAATCAAACCCACCTCATCCAACGACCAAAAATTCATCATCACAGCAATGAAGTACTTTACCAAGTGGTTTGAAGCAATTCCCATGACATACATAACCGGAAAGCAGATATCCAAGTTCATCTTGAACTATCTCATTTGCCGATATAGTGTCCCTGAATCCATTATCTCTGATAATGGGACACCTTTCAAGAATCAGGATGTCCATGATCTATGCCATAAATTCCACATCCAACATCACTTTTCCACTCTGTACAACCCCCAAGGCAATGGCCAACCAGAAGCCACTAATAAAACTATCTTGAAAATCCTTAAGAAAATAGTCAATGACTATGGTCATGACTAACATCTGCAAATAAATCTCGCCTTATGGGCCTACCACACCAACATCCACATGCCAATAGGTGTTACCCCATTTTCTTTGGTCTATGGATCAAAATCCATCCTCCCAATCGAGATCGAGCTCCCATAATTAAGAATATCATTGCAAAACCTCATTACAGATGAGGAATATAAGGTTTCAAGGTTAAATGAGCTAGAGTTATTAGATGAACAATGCATGGATTCCCTCAACCATCTATAGGTCTATTAGAACTACCTAAAGTGTAGCTACAACAAGAAGATCAGGAGACACACCTTCCAAGTTGTCAAACTTGTGCTAAAAGAAAATCAGAAGAACGTGCCAAATCCAAAAAGCACAGAAAAATTTGAGCCCAATTGGTTGGGACCTTTCATCATCATAACAAGCTATAAATCAGGGGCATATCAGCTATCAACACCAGAAGACAAACCCTTGCAAGAACCCATGAACAAATTTCATCTCAAAAAGTTTTATGCCTAAAATCTTGCAAGGTATAAAACCAAAAAAATACAAAAAATAAAAAAATGTCCTGAAAAAATGGCCACCTTGATGAAAACCTGGCAAATAGGCATCTTGGTGACAACAAAAAAATGAAAAAACATAAAAATCCAAAAAAATCAGAAAAAAGGATTGAAAACAGTAAAGAAAAAAAATCGTCCTCTAGTGAAAACCACTTTGGTGGCGATTTGGACAAGTACCTTGGTGAAAACCTAGAAAATAAGCGCCAAGCATAAATAAAGCACTCTCCATCCACTAGAATCTTCATGGCCTATTATGCACACTCACTCATCCATTGCATTCCATCTATCCTTCCATCATCCATTTGCAATCGTACCATAGCTTGATCTTGTGCTCGTATCATGTTCCACCCTAGTACTACTTAGCATATTCATAAGGTCAGTTTGTCCTAACTTTATCAAAGTAGTCTATCACATCACATCGGGGGCATGTTCCTATACCTGCATCAAATCGAATTCATGTATATTCTTGTGATCCTCCTTAAAATAAAAAAAACCAAAAACATTCAAAAAATCATTCAAAATCCAAAACATGTTGAAAATCTAAAAAATCAAAAGTGACATCTTTAGTCTAAACTACATCATCTCTGAGCTTGAATGTAGGCAAGGTTGATCTTTGATCATCCCCCAAGACACCCTAGGTCAGTCCTTTAGGCATTTGTCACAATCTGGCAATCCATTTGCCCATCTATCTTATTATTGAGTCAAGTCTGTCGTTAGTCAAACTACGTGGTCTCTACGTATATAACGTAGGAAAAACTAATATATGGATCAGCCCCAAGACCCCTAGGATAGGTCTTTAAGTTAGTCTCTTGGTCATAAAATTTTGAAAATACCAAAAAATTAAAAAATTCAAAAATCAAAACAACCTCAAAATATTGGAAAAAACCAAAATGCTGCATCCATCTCATCTCGCTTTCACCTGCGATTGTCTCATTCTTAATAAATCAATCATCACCTTCATCCTTTGGTGAAGCATTCAGAAGCAAGTCTAGCAGGTTCCAAAGTGAACACCCTAATCATCAAAGTCTCAAGCATAGGTTAGTTAGCAAGCAAGTTGATCAACTTGGAGTATCAATAGCTCATCACCCAATTAGTCTTACCAAAACCCTGATCACAACATGTCCTAGGATGTATCCTTCCCACGATGGACATAAGCATCAGGTATCTTGTAGTAGTTTAGCCTTGGCTAGCGGTATGAAGAAAATTAGCTTGTTTGTTTACTTTTTCCTTGATCTTTGTGACTTATCTTATTTCACACTCATTCCAATGACCTCTCGATGATGCCTATGCAAAAACAGGTTTAGAGAGAAAGGAATGGGGCAATGATCATTATCTTTTTTATCTGTTGTGCTTGTGGGATACTCTTGTAAAATAGCTTAGTCATGCATGCTTTGTTTGGTTTGTAGGAAGGGTGTTTTAGGTATCTTGTTGACTACATAGGAAGGCTTTCCTTTCTATGTTTTGGCCCAAGATGTTTAGAATATCTGAACTACATCCCGAACAACGTTCCATATGCTAAGTGTGAACAAGAATACACCTATCTGATCGTCGAGTCAAAGTCCATTATACTAGGTACAATGCCATCTTGGTTCTTTATACCTTGATGCATCGTACCTATGTGTGTTATCAAACATAAAGTAATTGGCCCTTTGAAAACCCCGACTCCTGGTAAGAAAATCATCATCATCTTAATGACTTGTTGGATCTCTTTCTTCTATCTTCTTTCCATACTAACATGGTACCATGATAGTTAATTAGAACATCGCTAATGCATCCACCTTGCATCCATAAAATCATCAACATAAGTGCATATCATATCATATAGATCATACCACAACATATCATCTCGCATTACCATCATCTCAAGTTATGAGGAATAATATAGATTTGTTATTCTAAGCATCTTAAGAAATCATTGCATTACATTCATACATTACATAATCATTTGCATATCATTTGAATCATAATCATTATCATGCATTGCATCCATATGATTGTCATCAAAATGCATAGAAAAGTACAAAAAAAATGCATCCATAATCATCATGAAGAAGCATACATTATATAGCATAAGCAAAAAAAAATTCATAAACATCTCATTATGCATAGGAAATTAAAATTCATCCACATATCATACATTGCAAGACATCTCATAAGTAGAACCATATCATATATATCATCAAAATGTATAAATGTCATGGTACAAAATCGGATCAAGTGTACATCAAAATACATGATACAATAGGGGAAATAATTAGAGCCCATGAATCAAAAATGGAAAACTACCTGTGATCAAAGGGCTAGCCCTATTGGTTGTGCCCCTCACCCTTTGGCCTATCACCATGATCCTTTGGCGGCCTCATCCCTATCTGCTAAGAGTAGTTTGGCACCCAACATGCTACTGGCACTGCCTATCTATAATGCTACCGATAATACTCAGCCTCTCTGACTGCCTCTTTGTAGGCTCGTAAGGAAACTGATCGGCCTTGGGATGATGAGGCCAGGTTCTCTAGCTGCCTCCGTCAACCAATCTCCTGATCCCTCTCGGATCGAGCCTGGTCCCTCTCAACAATAACTGTCAAAATCTACTGCCAAACCTGATCTCTCTCCACTGTCAATAACTGAATCTGACCCTGCAACTACTGGATCAGTGCATCTTTGTGATTTGGCTGCCCTGGTGGCTACTGCTGAGGGACCACTCTATCCCCATCTCTAGGTTGGTCATCCTATATCCCTACCCATGGTGGTGTTTGATGTGGAGGAGGAACACCTCCTCCCCTATCCCCATCACTATCTCTGTCATCGTCACCTATGCCTCCCCGACCCTTGCCCCTACCAGCTGACCTACCTCTGGGCCTCTACTGTGGGAGTGCCACACCTAGAACTGTCAATCTCAGAGGAAGCCTAAACCAAGCTCTGTATGCCTAGGTCACTCTTGCATCTGTCGACCCCTGATCATATGGCCATGACCTAGCCACTAGCTATCTAATTTGTGTATGCGGCTGCCTTTGTGCCAAAACCCTAGTTTCAAACTATGTTGCGCGGTCGAATTTTCATATGTGGCTGAGTTTGACAAGAAACCCTAATCTCCTAACTAGCCTGCAACGATGCTATTCTCATATGTGACACATTTTAAGGCCGCACGATGTCAATTGAGCATTTGCAGTGGCGCTATATAGCGCCGCTTGACCTAAAGTTGACCTAAACCCTATTAAATGCACGCAAAATGATAAAATCAAAAGTTGGGATAGGGGTACACACTATGGGTCCTGGATCGACTGGCCGCTGGTGCACTCGTACCCTCTCTAACACATGCCTGGGAAGTTGTCATTGCGCCATCTCGATCGAAACTCAAAGCTCAAAGTGTAGAAAATTCTAAAGGCTAAGTGTGCAAGTGAATTGAAAGTGACCTCTCAAGGTCTATTTAAACCTACAAATTAGGGTTTTTTAACCTAATTTGACCATCTAGCTAGGGTTTTGGTCCCCTGATCCCAATTTTGTCCAACTGGGGACCATGTTGCATCTTTTTTGGCATTTTAACGCATTTTTTGACATCCTGGGGCATTTTTGGACCTATTAGGCACCTTGTCCTCTTTTTTTCACTAGATCATCCAAAAAATCAAAATTTTCGTCCGATCTTTCGAGGGGGAAACATATCAACATAATCCTTTTGCTGGGGCAACAATGGGGCATTCGAAAAAATTAAGAAATTTTTGATCACAATAGTTTATTCTTTGAACCAATACAACAAGTGCATTGCTTCAAAGAGGGGAAAAATGTAGACATGGAAAATTAACCAACACACTTGATCCTGATTACTAACGTCATTTCTTCCTGAATCATCTTCTTAACTTATAAACACTTTTCATCTCTTAATTAGATACATCATTATTTATTTAATTAGGTCTCTCTCCCTTATTGATTAAATTGATCAATTTAATTTAATTAATCCTCTATCTATGTTCATTTGAATAATTCATTTTATTTAAATTAAATCTCTAAAGTCCTCTTATTAAATTGAATAAATTAAACCTTATTTGATATAATCTAACATTATCCCTTTTAGTTAAATAAATCAAAACATTTATTTAATTAAACCCTTCCTCTCAATTTGATTTAAATCAATTCATAAATTTAAGTCTAAATTGTCACATCTCCTAATTCCCCATTAAATTAATTAAATTTTTATTAATTAAATATTAATCCATGCTAACTTGCACAATAAATCAATTACTTTGATTTATTAAATTGACTATTTTCTCTCAACATGGAATAAAGGAGGAATATTCCTTTAAATTTGAATTCAAATCCAAGTGGATTTTTCCTTCCAACAAAGCATTCACTCCTCTTACATGTCCTTGTGCATTGAGCCAAGTGGCATTTATTTCATTCTTTTTGCCCTCTCACATGTCATTTCCTCAATTTCAAATTCCACCTAATATCATTTATTGCCACTTTGATCAAAATGTGCACAACCTTCAACCATTCACATCTTGACAAGTGACACTTGGCCATTGGATGTTGAATGATCCTACATTGCTCAATTTCACTCTCCTTTCCAATGTGGAAATCTATAAATGAGAGACTCTTCCTCTCATTCTATCATCCACAATTTGAGCAAAGTTATTCTCTTCACATTAAGAGCTAATTTTGTCTACTTCATAGAAAGTGTTCATCATTTTCATAATTTTATAGCAAGGTTATGCCAAAATCTCATCAAGGAGCTTCAATCATTCACAAGTTTTCACAAAGTTTACAAAGGAGTTGGGAAAGGGCCAATTTCGAGACACCAATTGGCACCAACTCCCCCATGGGATCAAGAGTTTGCATTGCTTAATTAGGATTTCATTTATCTTTTCATGTTTGTTCTTCATTTTTCCTATTATTAAGCATTGTAGATGGATTTCATGGGGAATCCTTGTTTTATCTTGCATATGAGCTTACTAATGTGTTTGCTTCTTATGTTTTTGCAAGTATAGTATTAGGGTTCACAAATGTAATTGTACTCCTAACTAGGGGCATATTCCTGAACATGATAGTTAGATTGGATTCTTCCTCCATTCTCAAGCCTTGAAAACCCAAAAAACATCCAAGTATTGTAAAAATCCAAAAAAATGTAAATATTCAAAAAATCCAAAAAAAATCCAAATATTCCAAAAATCCAAAAATCCAAAAATCACCAAAAATCCAAAAATAAACAAAAAACTATCAAAAAGCCCAAATTAGCCTCAAATAACCTTCAAAAGCACAAAAAAATTAAAAAAAAAACCATCACCATCAATGCCCATCCATAATAAACTGTCCATCCATGATAAAATTATCATCACCCTCACCTTTGACAAAGCAATCAAAATAAAAATAAAAATTGTCGAAATCTAGTATTTTAATGAAAAAATTGTGAAGACTTGATCATTATCAAACAAAACAACACCTACGTATCAATTGCCTACAATCATCATCAACATCAACATCCAAGCATATGCATTAACAAATATATCATTCTTACATTAGGCATTGAATCATTGGCTAAGATCTATAACCAAAACTCTCTGGCAAGTGATATGACAACTTTGTTCATTTATTTTGATTTATCTTATTGTCCTATTCCAATGATCTCTCGAGGATGTCTAAAAAATGATTTAGAGAGAAGGAATGGGGCATGGTCATTTCTTTTATATGCTATGTTTTTTGGATATTTTTGTAATATTACCATAGAAAATACTTGCCTTGTATGTGTGGAAGTCATCTTTGGCAACACAAAATGGCCCTTGCATGTTAGGTTCTTCATACCTCTATGTGGATTGGTCTAACATTCTCTGAACTTCTATTTGACACACTCATAACAAGGTTTATGTATGTCTAGTATGAGCAAGGATACTCCTTATTTATAAAGTTTAAGTCCACACAATGGATACAAATCTGCCTTGGTTCTTCATACCTTGGTGCATCGTGTCTATTTTTCATATTAATAAGGATTTATATAATGAAATTACTTAGTATACCCAAAATCAAAAGCATACTCATAAATTGTTCAACATCATCAATCATCATCCATATCCATGATCATAACAAATAAATTTTCAAAAAATTGGATCAAGATCATCTATCCTTCTATCATCTAATCTCAACCCATCCATCCATTCATCCTACAAACATTTCTACCCAAGTATCATGACATACACAAAATATCAATAAATACATCTTGTATCCATAATATCATTAACATCACATGCATCCTGTATCAATAAAATCATTAGCCATGAATTCATCAATCATACATCATAGTATATATCATCAAAATCATACATCCATAATCCTACATAACATCAAAATAACCAGAAAAATATTAATCATATCCTACATACACATATCATACATCCCGAATCAAAAAATCATTAGTATCATCATCCTCTCATATTCATACATCCTCATATAATAAATAGGCATGAACACATCATGATATCATCATAATCATAACATGAACATACATGTATCACATCATAAAAAATCATACACACATCATAGTCACATAAAAAAGGATCTCATATATCATCAAAAGAATGAATTCCATGATACAAAATCATCTCATCGAATGTGTGATATAATCTATACATCAAAAAAAATATATACATGTACGAGAGGCTTTCAAAATCTGATGAATGTATATACATCACAATATGTCTACATCAAAAAAATTGTACAATAGACTACCCAAATCTCCCTTGGTCCTCTCTATTAGGAGGATGCTAAGGAGGTGGTGGATCATAGCTTGTTGTTAATGCTTGGAATGTGCTGAAGACCCATGTGGCTACTACTGTCCCAAAATTATCTATTGGGAAGGCCGTCCTACTGAACTACCATCTGAGCATCCAAACCTAACTATTGTACTACTCCTTTAAGAAAATATTGGATGCTTGTGCTGATGAGGTACAAATTCTTGATATAAATTATGATATTAAGTGGCCTTCTGAATGAGAGGTCTCACATCTTGCATGTTCTATGACACACTGATCATAAAGCCTTGACCGATCTCCAACTAGGTCCCATGGGCTCACTTTGTATCTCTCTTAGCTATAAGATAAGCAAGTTGTGCCTCCACTTGTTGGTGATGGGTGATCTCAACATCTCCCTCTATTGCTCACTGGTCTCTCTTTGCAAGGGCCTAATCCCTCTCTAAGGCACACACATCTCTTTGCAAGAGGATGATCCCTCTTAGTCATCCTCTATATCAACTGAGTTTTTAGGCCATCCATCTCTGTCTTGTAACCAACCTGCTCTCTATGAGCCTGATCTCTCTCAGGTAATGCCAATGAAAGTCTAACATCCTGGTTATCATCACCCCTAGTATCCTACTACTATGGGGCTACAATGGCACATCATCTTGCTGCTATGGGGGATCCTAATGTGGTGCCTCCTACTACATAGACTGCTATTGGTAATCTCCCCTTTGAGCCTTGACCTCTAATCTCTATCACTAACATCTAGCATGCATAGGATTTTCATCCTCCTCCTTTGAACACCCATGGATCGGTTCACACCATTAGTATGGGTAAACCATAAGGTCCTCCTTTGGACACACCAAGCATCAAAATATTGTGTAGTCCCAAGGTCCTCTGGACCACCTACCCATCCCCATGCCAAAGGATTTATTTGTCTAAACTTAGTCAAGAGAACCTAAGGGAATACCATCCCACCCCACTTAGGGATCTCTCTCACTCTCCTAGCAGAAAAAACATGATAATCATCTGTGGGCACACCCTACCTCTCACCAAACCATCTGTAGACTCTATCTAGTAAATACCTCTCTAGGATGTGGGGAGTGGACTTGATAAGTTAGTGTGTCTATATGCAGCAACTCAAAAGAAATTGGCCATCTGTCCAAACCTCACATCGTAGCCAAGGTCTCCAAATGAACTAATCCATGTTGTCAAAAATACCTCTCCAAAAATGTAGGTATCCCATCCTCCTATGTGTCATTATTGAGGCATATTGATACAAATTTTTTGTGTTCCAAATCAACAAATCAAATGAATCCTAAAGGCTAGCCAATTTCTTATGTTCAAACTCAAAGATGGATTTGGCCAACTAATAGGAAATGGGATTAGAATGAATTTCCCTTGCACTTCAAGCTCTATAGGACCTAGGGGGGTGGCCATTAAGCAACACTTAAATATTTAGACACAAAATTAACAAGATATTGCTTAACAGATAATGCTCTCACAAAATTATGCTAAGAAACCTAAAATATCACTCACTATTGGCTAAGTCATTGAGTGAATTTCATTAACCAACATGGAGAACATGACAAACACATAACTCATAATACATAAATGAATTGGGTTTTCAATTTAATAATTTGGGACCAAACTGAAAACAACAAAAGCATAAAGATTGACTAGTGCCAAAAAGAGGGCTACGAAGTCATATAACCAACACTTCATCCTACAATGTTAGACATGTTTTGAAGGTCTCTGAAATTGTTATCACATTATGATAACAAGACCACTGAAGCTTTATTTGGTAACCATTCTTACAAATCCACCTAGAAACACAATACTCTTGTTACATTTTTTAAAGAAATTATTCCATCCTTGAACAGAAGGCAATAACATATGCAACTGACATTAATTAAAGAAATTACACTATTCACAGAACAAAAGGCAATAACAACCATAACTCAAATGCAACAAATGTGCATGAAAAAACCCAAGTAAAATTTAATTATTGAATTCAGAAGAGTTTTACATCTCAACAATGGAGATAATTATCACACAAAAAATATTCATGAAGCTTAATTCATAACACAAGACACCTTAGATTAATTGACTAATAGTCATATTTCACCCTAGCTTTACAATCTACCCAGAACTTCTGCCTGCCTTGTAGAGCTTTTAGAAAATTGGAACCCTTTACAATGAGAGAAGAAGAGAAGATAAAGAGAATAGAATAAAACAAGAGCAGCCCTAAAATGCATCCATAGTTGACAACTGGCAGCTTCATCCTCTGTTAACTTGCAAAAATAAAAAGCCTCTCTCTTCTCTCTACATCTGCAACAACAAACTTTGCCCCTCAATTTTGCAGTAGAAAATTCACTGCTTCATGAAAATATTTTAACTTGTAGTCTGAGAGAAAATGTTCCCATGAAAACTCCTTTTATTCTACCCCTTTGCCATAGCAACACTTATTCACTATCCAAAAAGTGAAGTATATTTTTATAAAAAGTGAATAAATTTCACTTACCTGTGCATACTGTCCTATATGTTTTATTTGCCCCACAACATTTAAAATATTTGTCTCTCAAATAGTGAATACCATTATTTACATGGCACCAAATCTTTTCCCGTGCTCATGTCACTTTCACCCCACTCACTATTTAGTTATGCATTAAAATAATGAGGACTTCAAACATCCTACTATTGGGCATACAAATATTTTATCCACGCCCACCATATGTGCATATTTTATTATCACTTTTTTTTCCCTTTAATGGTGGGGATCTTAAACCTTCCTTTGGGTAAAAAATATTACCCATACATCTATGCTCACTACATTATACCATTTTCCTCTTTAAAAGTTATCGGGCAACATTGAAAAGTTAAATTTTTTTAAAGAAAATACTCGAGCCAATGAATATATCTCTCGAACCTGCACTTTTATTTTTGCCATTATCAAATTTTTATTTACAATTTGTTTCAGCAGGTGTCAAAAATAAAAATTTAGACTTGGCTCCTTTGAAATCCCCTATGAGCCCACCATGAGCCCTCTCTTCTCAGCACCCCATGCACCCCGCGACCCATCTCTTGACATCATCTTCAACCCTACGAGGTTAGCGAGTGATGGTCAGGATGTATCCTCACCTATCTCTTCATCTTGCTGCCCTAACTCTTCCTTTCACTAGTTCTCATGCTCTACTTACATGGCAACACTTGTGCAAGTAACCATGTGCTAGGCCTATCCACACACCCAACATCAAACATAGATGCTTCAAGCAGCAACACCTTGTGCCTGTTCTCATACCTCCACTGCAACGTTGAATCGACCCCTCCAATTGCATTTGCCTGAAAGTTTCTAAGACCTATAAAAAATCCATTTTGTATAATCCTACAATATAGAGTCCATGAGATTAACCCTTGTATTCTGTCAAGTGTCTCAAGTGTCTTGTATCAGCCTCCATCAGTTTATTGAATGACACTCTGCAACTTCCGATGGATCCTCTTCTCATTGTGCAAATCAACAAAATAACTTCATTTTCTAAGTGATATGTTGAACATAATCATTCTCTGCATTTGCCTCCCTTGGTTTTTCCTCAAAATGCCTCCTTCACCATTTCCTTCACCATCCTTTGATTAAGGTGCATGGAGTAAGCAAGGAAAATAATGACAAAAGTTGTGGAATTTGGCAATATAGATGCCAATTGCATTTATTTGGAAGTTTCTAATACTTTTCCATTGATCCATTTTGCATGTATGTTGTGAATCATGGCATTCTTATCAATAGAAATAGTAAAGCTTTCCAATTGATGGATCATAATTTTCACTGGAGGCACATCAACCCACTTGCTGCATAGAGAACATCAAAGATAGCCCCTCTATCTTGGCGCCATACCTTACATTATAGAGTTCGATCTCTTTAGAAGAAAGTTGACTTAGTTTTAGTGTTGCTCTAACGGCTCATGATGGCTCGAGGGCATGTTTAAAACAACAAACAAGCATTGTGCATAATAAATATGTGTTATGATCGTACCCATACATTGGGTATACCTGAACCAAGGCATTTTTATTACTTTTATGTAGGCGAGGTGGGGAGGATGTTGCCATAGGGTTTGCATATAGCTTGCCATCTGCGAATTGCATTTGCCTCTTTATGCCAAATGAAGTAATCCCTCCACATGATGAGTTATTCAAAACAATTTTTTTGAAGTGATTGCCACAATGCAACATTTTCAATTACACAATTGTGCAAAACATGTAGGGTCCCCATGTGGGCCCAACTAAAAAAAAATTATTTTCAAATAATTTTTCCCTTGAGTTGACTTGAGAAAGCTTTTGAATGCTACTGAAGTGAAAACATGAACTGGATTGTCATTAAAAATTGCTTTTAGGCATTTTTAATCAGTGAGCAAAAATGGCCAGGTGGGCTTTGGAATTGCCTTGGGAAACCAATCAAATGACCTCTTGGAGCCATAAAAACTTACAAACATGTAGACATTTGATCCGAGAATGGAGTGCAAAATACGGTTCAGAAAAAGGAATCCCGAGGTGAAAGATATTAAATTCCAAAGTTGCTCAGTTAGACTTTTCTGCGTCTGCACTTGTTCAGAACCAATTAAAACTCACCAAATTGACATCTTGAAAAAATATCAAATCAACTCCTGGCGAGCTGCCACTAGAAACATAGGCTCATTTGGGATCATTGAGTACGTGTGCAAGAGGTATTTTCTCAAATAATCATCTATCACAAAATACTGAAGGTCAAAATTGACCACCTTGGAAGGTTCCAAAAAATGCAAGTGCAAAACTGATCAAATTGTGTTTGCTTTTGGCCTAGTAAAAATATCAAATCAGATCATGAAGCTCTAAAATCTAACACGAGAGTACATTTATGTGGGGAGAATGGAGAGAAACAATCTTTTTCTCTTGAAGATCATCCAGTTGCAAAATGCAAGCCCAAGTAGGGGGCTAATTTGCAAAACTGAAAGTTTGCAAACAACAGAAAAGTGCCAAAACCCTCTAGCTTCACTTTCCAAAACCCTGACAAAACTTATCGCAGGAAGCTGAAAATTGACATATACGTTCACATATGTCACATAAGTGGGTCCATTAAGAGGGTTTGGCTTGAAAATCAATATGCTCCAAAATATGACCCTCCAATGTAGGTCATTTAGGCAGTTCTTCAGGTGCAATTCTAAAAGTGCAGAGGCAAAATTTCCAATATGGGCACTTCAAATTTTGTAAAATTTGAAAGTGCCATAAGTGGCTCTGACTGGGGATGTATGCGCCCCGTGGGCATAGCAAGAATCCAAATCTCTGGATAGTAGACCAAAAGCTGAATCTGTCAGGTGCTCTCAAAATGCTCCTTTATTCAACCTCATTTTCAACTTCACTTGGTGACCCCAGGTCACTAAATGAAAAAGGGGAGTCAATTCTTACCTCTGTCAAACACCAATCTATTAAAAGAGCTGATCTCCCTCAATCCATGCTTTCCTCTGTCACACCATAACAGTATGATTGACTTCATTTGTGCAAACACAAGTATTAGACTACCTTCACACAAGTGGAAACTTTCTCTCTGTTCAACTTTGTTATCATATGGCAGTCAAATTACAAATGCCACATCACTGCCACTCTCTTCATTTTATGATTTTGTATCTAGTGGCAACATTTGAGGATAGTGATCAAGACCACATGAAAACATAGTCCTATCACATTGACTAACACCCTCATACTGATCAAAGCCAGAAAATATATCATGCCTTTAAAATAGTGTGCAATCCTCATGTGTGTTGAGAAAATAATGCTCACTCATTTGTAACTCTTTCAATTAGATTGCATCACAAGTTAGCTTATCTTCATCCCAACAACACAGTCCAAACACATTATCATGTGTTTCACAGTTCTAAAAACTAGCTTTATCCATACCCACAATACTTTCATCCTTATTCAAATCATGTCATTTAGAAGAAAGATCAACATCCCAAACAATGTTTCCTATTTCAAGCTCATAGACAAGAGTGTCAACATTAGTAATGTTATCACAAAGAGAAGCTTCCAATACAGGTTCATATGACTCAAAAATTTCATCTGCAACAAGCTCATCATATTGAGTGTCAAAAATGCAGTCACTATTGCAAAAATCATCACATTCAACACTATCTCTTGCTTCTCCAACATGAAAATATGAAATATACTGCCCATGAGGAAAACTATGAGTTACAGATCCAAAAAAAAGGTCCTCATATGCATCCATGTTATTGACACAATCATATTTTTCAAGTGCAAACTCATCATAAAAAGTGTCATCAGCTGTACTAGCATTTATCTCTACATTTACACTATCTTGTACAACTACACCAATGCTACCCTCATGCAAAAAGTCAATGGTAACTTCAAAGTCAGAAAAAGAAGTAGAAGAAGGTAAAGCATCAAACCAAACCGGAGTTCCTAATTTATCATTATCAACATATGCATGCTCCTCATAATCAACTACTTGAAATGATTCATCCAATGTACCTCTTGCATACATATCTCCTTCTCTATTCATAGTGCTGCAACAATCAGTAGGCCTACCTTCTTCAATGTCAAACTGAAAACCATCAATGGTTTCTTCATTACAAATTTTCACAAATGATTGCTCTGACTGAAACCCATTGCATACCTTGTCATTTGCAGCTGACGTATTGACATTCTCAGAAGCATTTCTCAGATCAACAAGCTCCTTCATCTCATCTTGAATGCTTCCATCAATCCTATAATTAATACTTGTAAGATTGGTATGACCAAGTGCATCATAATACTGTTGATTATATACCTCTTCAAAAAGAATACCCAATTCATATCCATCATCATACAATAGCAAGGGTTGAGAAATTTTGTCATCATTTTCCCTAATGAATCACTCTTCACTGGAATAAATCAACTCCGCTTCCTTCTCCTTAAAGGACTCATAGTCATTAGGGCTGCAAATAGAATTGTAATCATCTTGATCACCCAGACAAGAATTATTTTTAGCTGGCTGCAAACTTCCATTTACAACATCATCATTCTCTTCATGAATACATGAAACCCTAGAATTAGCATGATCTTCAACTGTATATTAAGAGTCCATAGATGAGAAAATACTTTCATTATCATCTGCATCATTGCAACCTTCATTTGCTATAGAAAATCTGCTCTCTATTTTTGCATTTTCAGAGCAAATAGAGGAAACTTCACATATTTCATTTATCTCAACATGATCATCATGGCTGCAATCTTCATCTGGATATATTTCTATTGTAGGTTGTTCAAAAACAACATCCTCATCACCAAACGATGCATCACTCTTGTCTCCTATTATACCATCATCATCTATGTGATTAAGTCTTGAAAAAGTACCATCACATAATTGAGTTAGGAGATCACTTCCATATTTATCTATCATTTCTTCAATCACTGATAGCCATTGATATAAGCATTTAAGGCTAGGGGGTTTCAAGTGAGCTGGAATAGTACTCCAACCTGGCTCACAATTCACACAGAACAATTTGATGCAAAATGATTCATCAGGCCTTTCTGATTTTGGTATATCAAGCAGAAATTTCATGAATCTATCATGAAAGTCATAAAGGGATTCATCTTCAAATCTTTTCATATCACACAATGCATCAATATGCGATATAGACTCAACCTTGTTTGTAGATTTCTTATTATATTCTTCTTGGGTATGTAGATTTCTTTCTTTAGACAATCATTCATCATTCACTATTGACTCTTCTTCAAAATAATCAAGGAAACATATTCTGAGCTTATGCCATGAATCTATGGAATGCATTGGCAAAAAAGTAAACCAACATTGAGCTATATCTTCTAATTTTATTACAAAAAACTTCATGATAGCATCCTCTTCTTCAATTTGACAATCTTCCATCACATCAAGAAAACCTTGTACATGTCTTAATGCTAATTCATCAAAATCTCCTCTAAACTTAGGAAAATATTCATTAACTCTTCTTGGAACAGAATGTAGGTAATCCTAGATTTTATTGAAATCCAAAGGATCATATATTTCACTTGCAGACACCTTTGTTTGTGGACATGGTTTTGCTTTAGACATGACATTTCAGCTTGTAGAGGGAGAACAAGTACAACCATACATATTTACAAATAAATTTGTTCCCTCTATAATTCAATTCAAATATCCCTTGATTGCAGTGCTTAATTTCACTAAATAAGGGAACCAAAGTTTTCTAGAACTTCAAATGTGGTTTTCATATACATATTTATCTTTCTTGAAAACCAAAAAATGAGAAATACCTGGATATGTTGTAGTTGTTGCAAATTATTCTTCCTGAATGGAAATCTTCATATATCTAAAAATTTCTCACATCATCAATAGGTTCTTAGACACAGTCACCACCTCTCTTCATAGAGGACTGAATTTCAAGTAGTATGAAGCTCTCTCAAAGTTAAATATCCTTTTGGGTCTTCTCCCACAATAGAATTATAAATAAATTCTTTGAAATCTGCTACAACACAATTACTTCCAGGTTTGAAAACTTCTCAATATCTGAACTAGATGTTCAGATTCACCAAATTCTTGACTCTGTGATATTACAGTCTACAACTAGAGACAAAATTTGTCCCTAGTAGAGTCGTCATTCTGTTGGTGTTCCAAATCAACATATCAAATGAATCCTATAGACTAGCCAATTTATTATGTTCAGACTTAAAGATGGATCTGGCCAATTGACAAGAAATCGGATTAGAAAACATTTCACCTACACTTCACGCTCTGTAGGACCTAAGGGGTGACCCTTTAGCAACACTTAAAGATTTAGACACACAATTAATAGGATATTGCTTAACAGATAATGCTCTCATATAATTATACTAAGAAACCTAAAATATCACTCAGTATTGGCTAAGACATTAAGTGAATTTCATTAACCAACATGGAGAACATGACAAATACATAACTCAGAATACAAAAATGAATTGGGTTTTCAATTTAATAATTTGGGACCAAACTAAAAACAATAGAAGCATAGAGATTGACCAATGCCAAAAAGAGGGCTACAGAGTCATATAACCAACACTTCATCCTACAGTGTTAGACATGTTTTGAAGATCTCTGAAATTGTTATCACATTATGACAATAAGACCACTGTAGCTTTATCTGGTAACCATTCTTACAAATCCACCTAGAAACACAATACTCCTATTACATTTGTTAAATAAATTACTCCATCCTTGAACAAAAGGCAATAACATATGCAACTGACATTAGTTAAAGCAATTACACTATTCAAATAACAGAAGGAAATGACAACCATAACTCAAATGCAGCAAATGTGCATGAAAAAACCCAAGTAATCTTTGATTACTGAATTCAGGAGAGTTTTACATCTTAGAAATGTAGACAACTATCAGAAAAAATATATTCATGAAGCTTAATTCAAAACACAAGACACCTCAGATTAATTGACTAACAATCATATTTCACTTTAGCTTTACAATCTACCCAGAACTTTTGTCTGCCTTGTAGAGCTTTCAGAAAATTGGAACCCTTTACAATGAGAGAAGAAGAGAAGATAAAGAGAACAAAAGAAACCAAGAGTATCCCTAAAATGCATCCACAGTTGACAACTGGCAGCTTCATCCTCCATTAACCTGTAAAAAGAAAAAGCCTCTCTCTTCTCTCTACATCTGCAACAACAAACTTTGCCCCTCAATTTTACAGCAGCAAATTCAATCCTTCATGAAAATATTTTACCCTTAGTCTGAGAGAAAATGTGCTTTTGAAAACTCCTTTTATTTGTCCCCTTTTCCATAGTAGCACTTATTCACTATCCAACAAGTGAAGTATATTTTAATAAAAAGTGAATAAATTTCACTTACCCGTGCATACCATCCTATATGTTTTATTTGCCCCATAACATTTAAAATATTTGTCTCTCAAATAGTGAATACCATTATTTACGTGGCACCAAATATTTTCCCGTGCTCATGTCACTTTCACCCCACTCACTATTTAATTCTGCATTAAAATAATGAGGGCTTCAAACATCCTACTATCGGGCATACAAATATTTTATCCACACCCACCATATGTGCATATTTTATTTTCAAAAAAATTTCCCTTTAATGGTGGGGATCTTAAACCTTCCTTTGGGTAAAAAATATTACCCACACCTCTATACTCACCACATTATACAATTTTTTTCTTTAAAAGTTATCGAGCAACATTGAAAATTTAAAAACTTTTAAAGAAAATACTCAAGCCAATGAATATATCTCTCGCACCTGCACTTTAATTTTTGCCATTATCAAAATTTATTTAAAATTTGTTTCACCAAGCGTCAAAAATAAAAATTTAGACTTGGCTCCTTTGAAATCCCCTACGGGCCCACCACAAGCCCTCTCTTCTTAGCACCCCATGTACCTCATGACCCATCTCTTGATATCATCCTCAACCTTGTGAGGTCAACGATCAATGGTCAAGATGTATCCTCACCTATCTCTTCATCTTGGCCGTTCATCTTCCTCTCACTGCCCTAACTCTTCCTTTCACTAGTTCTCATGCTTTGCTTCCATGGTGACACTTGTGCAAGTAACCACGTGCTAGGCCTATCCACACACCCAACATCGAACATAGATGCTTCTAGTAGAAATTCCTTTTGCCTATGCTCATACCTCCACTGCAACATTGAATCGACCCCTCCAATTGCATTTGCCTTAAAGTTTCTAAGACCTGCAACAAATCCATTTTGTATAATCCTGCAATGTAGAGTCCATGAGATTAACCCTCATATTTTGTCAAGTGTCTCAAGTTTATTGTATCAACCTCCATCAGTTTATTGAATGATGCTCTGCAACTTCAGACAGATCCTCTTCTCATCACATGACTCAGAAAAACAACTTCATTTTCCAAGTGATATGTTGAACATAATCATTCTTTGCATTTGCCTCGCTTGGTGTCACCTCAAAATGCCTCCTTCGCTGTTTTCTTCACCATCCTTCGATTAAGGCGCATGGAGTTAGCAAGGAATATAATGAAAAAAGTTGTGGAATTCGACAATACAGATGCCAATTGCATTTATTTGGAATTTTCTAAGACTTTTCCATTGATCCATTTTGTGTGTATGCTGTGAATCATGGAATTCTTGTCAATAGCAATAGTAAATCTTTTCAATTGATGGATCATAATTGTTACTGGAGGCACGCCAACCCACTTGCTGCACAGGGAACATAAAATATAGCTCCTCTATCTTGGCGCCATACCTTACATTACAGAGTTCGATCTCTTTAGAAGAAAGTTGACTTAGTTTTAGTGTTGCTCTGATGGATCATGATGGATCGATGAAATGTTTACAACAACAGACAAGCATTGTGCATGATAAGTATGTGTTATGATCCTTCCCATACATCAGGCATACCTAAACCAAGGCATTTTTATTACTTTTATGTAGGCGAGGTGGGGAGGACGCTGCCACAGGGTCTGCATATAGCTTTCGATCTATGAATTGTATTTGCCTCTTTATGCCAAATGAAGTAATCCCTCCACATGATGAGTTATTCAAAGTAGTTTTCTTGAAGTGATTGCCACAATGCAACATTTTCAATTACACAATTTTGCAAAACAAGTCGGGTCCCCATGTGGGCCCGATTAATTTTTTTTTTGTTTTCAAACAAGTTTTCCCTTGAATTGACCTACGACAACTTTTGAATGCTACTGAAGTGAAAACATGAACTGGTTTGTCATTAAAAATTGCTTTCAGGCATTTTTAATCAGTGAGCAAAACTAGCAAGGTGGGCTTTGGAATTGCCTTGGGAAACCAATCAAATGACCTCTTGGAGCCATAAAAAATTACAAACATGTAGAAATTTGATATGAGAATGGAGTGCAGAAGACGGTTAAAAAAAAGAAATCTCAAGGTTAAAGATATTAAATGCCAAAGTTGCTCAGTTAGACTTTTCTGCGTTTGCACCTATTCAAAACCATATAGCTTTCCATCTATGAATTGCATTTGCCTCTTTATGCCAAATGAAGTAATCCATCCACATGCTGAGTTATTTAAAGCAGTTTTCTTGAAGTGATTGCCACAATGCAACATTTTCAATTACACAATTTTTCAAAACAAGTCGGGTCCCCATGTGGGCTTGACTAATTTTTTTGTTTGTTTTCAAACAAGTTTTCCCTTGAATTGACCTAAGACAAATTTTGAATGCTACTGAACTAAAAAAATAAACTGGTTTGCCATTAAAAATTGCTTTCAGGCATTTTTAATCAGTGAGCAAAACTGGCAAGGTGGGCTTTGGAATTGCCTTGGGAAACCAATCAAATGACCTCTTGGAGCCATAAAACATTACAAACATGTAGACATTTGATATGAGAATGGAGTGCAAAAACGGTTCAAAAAAAGGAACCCCGAGGTGACAGATATTAAATGCCAAAGTTGCTTAGACTTTTTTGTGTCTACACCTATTCAAAACCAATTAAAACTCACCAAATTGACATCTCGAAAAAATGTCAAATCAACTCTTGGCGAGCTACCACTGGAAACACAGGCTCATTGGGATCATTGAGTAATTTTGCAAGAGGTATTTTCTTGAATCATCATCTATCACGAAATATTGAAGGTCAAAATTGACCACCTTGGAAGGTTCTAGAAAATGCAGGTGTAAAACTAAACAAATTGCATTTGCTTTTGGCCTAGTAAAAATATCAAATCAAATCATGAAGCTCAAAAATCTAACATGAGAGTACATTTATGTGGGGAGAATGGAGAGCAATAATACTTTTCTCTTGATGATCATCCATTTGCAAAATGTAAGCCCAAACAGGGGGCTACTTTGCAAAACTAAAAGTTTCCAAACAATAGAAAAGTGCCAAAACCCTCTAGCTTCGCTTTCCAAAACCCTGAAAAAACTTATCGTGGGAAGCTAAAAATTGACATACACATTCACATATGTCACATAAGTGGCTCCACCAAGGGGTTTGGCTTGAGAATCAATAGGCTCCAAAATGTGACCCTCCAAAGTAGGTCATTTAGGCAATTCTTCAGGTGCACTTCTGAAAGTGCAGAGGCAAAATTTCCAATATGGGCACTTCAAATTTTGCAAAATTTGAAAGGGCCATCACGAATAAGGGTCTTCGACCTCTCTCTTTGCCTCTCCAATGGGATGAGTAATATCTATATGATCCCACACACAAATGTGGAGTAATGTAACCCCTACTGATAAATTGGTTACAACTCTATATGCCACATGGTGCATGTCATGATACAAGTGTGCAAGGATGTAAGGTCCCCACGCATATGTGATGCCCTCCACAACCATGCCCTTGATCACACATCTCCATCTAATAGAAATTCATCTGGATCATTGATTATGCATATTCAAACCCATAATTAATCCTACTAGAATGAATACATTGTCATCAAACTCCCTGATGTAAGGCCTCAGGTTGATCTATCCATCCTCTATCTCAAGCTAATTGTCACCCGACAGTCTCTCCAGGGACTCTGTACCTCTATCCATATCATAAAGAACTCTGAAACCCTTAATAGGTACCCTCAAGATGTGCCAAACATCCTCCAAGTGATAATGCACTCTCTTGTAGGAAGGTGGAAAGTTATTGTCTTAGAATTTCATCGCTCCATGAGTGCAATCATCATGGCCCTATGTTCCCAAATCCTAGACATGTATGATGTGGTAAAGCTTGATCAATGATAAAAAATCAATCTCAACCTTGCCCAAGAGGGCTATCTACTAAAATCTAAGGTCCCCACTCCTGAAGTAAATTGGATGTAGAGCCGCCTACAAGCATAGTGCTCATGATGTCAATTTATCAAATTTTTTAATATAAAGCTTGTCTTCTAAGCAAATAAAAAACATGTCACTTTTTGCAAACACAATAATAGGTGAGTCAAATGTGGTCACATTTTCAAACGTGGTGTTCCCCCAAATTCAATCATGAACACATTTACAAATGTGTCACTTTATGACTAGATAGACACAATAAAGTACTCCAACAGCACTATGGTAACCCAAACATGCTATGCTATGAAAAATGTGGCATTTTACAATTGCAAACGTGGCACACTGGGTTACAAAGGAATTGATCCATGGATCAACATGTTTGTTTTCCTACCTTTAGCTACCAATCTAAATATATAAAGTTACATGCAAAATAAAAAAAACTTAGTACATATTGGGCCTGCTCTTGCTAGCCTCTAAAATTGTTGAACTCGGTTTACATGGTGTGCAACATGGGGGTTGGGGGCCATCTCGAGAAGGTGTTTGCAAAAGTTGGATGCTTAGAGCTCTATAAATCCATAACTCAAAGTATGTGAATGAGGATAATTTGAGCCCAAATGTATATATATGACTCCCAATGAGTAGGGTTTCACCCTTGGCCACCCTGCTAACTCATTTTCAAACTTGGCTATTGACTGTGATCACTTTTTTAGGATCCCTAGGGCCTAATTTTTTGTCCTCTATCACTGGAACTAGTCCTAATGTCTTGTCATGAGCTAGACCCAAAAATTATTTTTTTCTTTCCAACCTCTTGAGGGGGAAACCTAGTGTCCTATCATCCTTCCATTGTCTGTTAGGGCATAGTGGAACATCAAAAAATTTCAAAATTTTCTCTGATCAATAGTTATCTTTGAAACAACACAATGAGTACATTGTATCAAAGAAGGGAAAAATGTAAACATCCAAAAATGCCTAAATGTATCACACATTCACTAACACTACATTTTCATCACTTCCTCCTCATTTCTCATCATTTTCATCACTTTTCGCCATTTCTCATCATTTTCTCTCAAAATCACCCGATTTCCTCTATTAATTGAATAATTTTAAAATATTTAGTTAATTCATCATTTTTACTAATCTCCCCTATCCCCCTTTTTTTTAATTATTTATTTAGGAAAATTTAATTTTCCTCTATCTCACATAATTAAATAATTTTTAATTATTTAATTATCTAATTTTCTTCCCTCCACTTGCACATGAAATACTCTTTTTTCAAAAAAGGAATATTCTCATCTTCAGATAATTAAATAATTTGAATTATTTAATTAATCTAATTTTCCCTCTCAAAAGCATATTCTATGGAATATTCTTTTTCAAAAATATCTCAACCTTGTGGCACTATTTTTAGCTTGTGTCATCCCCCTTATGGTGCCCATCAGTTATAACCGATCTGAGAAATGTTAATGGTGCATCATGCTCAAGAAATTTTGTATGTTGAAAAATCCCCTTGCCAAGTTTTAGCTAAGAAGCTCCATTTGTAAAACCCAAAAATTGGCTAAATATGGATGTTTCAAACATTTGGGTTTTCTCTTTTCTGCTTCCTTGCATGCCTTCCTTGTTGCTCTCGACCTTCTTCTTTTCTCCTTATTTCCACCACTTTCCTTGACTTTTCGGGTTTTTCCCATCGAGATTAACCCTTGTCCTTTGTCACCTCATTTTCTTTCCCTCCTGCCATGTCCCGATCCCTTCCTTCAAAAATCAGTTGTGTTGATGTCTCAATTTTTGGAGATTAGGCTTACCTCTTACCTCTTACCTTTATTAAGGTAAGAGTTATTCATTCCTTCCGAGTCCCAATCCTAATAAATCCTTTGAAAATTGACTAACTATCAATCTTTTGGGTCTTAGGGATTGGGCTTCCCATTTTCCTCTTCTACCTTTCTTCACAAGCATTAAGACTTCTTCATGACCATTGATAAGTCCTTTAAAAGTCGACTAACTATTGGTATTTCAAGGATAAGGTTTTGACTATCCCCTTTACCTCTTACCTTTATTTTTGTAAGAGGTAGCCCCTCTTTCTGACCCCCAATTCTTGATCCCTTCTTTTGAAAGTTGAAAATTGACCAGGTTTTAGTAGTTCAAGGATTGGGGATCGACCTTCCACTTTACCTCTTAATGTTATTATCATAAGAGGTAAGTGATCTGAATAGCCCCATCAATGTAGTATTACATGTTGATTCATTACCTCTAACACTTAGTGGAAATATTTTCATGTTTGGTCAAAATATTTTGTGCAAAATTCCTAAGGTTTGCATGCCTTTATTATTTATGTCATTGCTATCAGGATTCAACCTTGTAGTTTTTTGAGTCAAACTCATTGACCCAAGTTGCATGAGTAGTGGTTCACAAGAACCCATATCTCATGATAATGAATGGTCCACCTAACACTCATTGCATCTACATGATGCTCATAGAGGTGAAGCACCGGGCCTTCCCAAGAGGTCACCCATCCTAGTACTACTCTAGCTCAAGCACGCTTAACCATGGAGTTTCCCCCAAGGTTAAGCCCACTTAGCTTGCAACCCCATTTTACTTATCAATTGAAAATACCTCCTACTTAGAAATTGATGTTCCTTTATTAATGTTATGTTCCTCTTATGTCCTAGGTGTGTCCCTCTTTAAAAAAACTCTATGTGCATGTGCTAAATTCTTTCACTTAAGCTCTCGAGGCCTGATCCGCTTGAGACACTTGGCATCTCTTCATTACATCAAATATTGCCTTCACATCACATTGTCATCTTTAGAGCACATAGATAAATTGTGCTATGTGATGGATCAAAAACACTCAAGCCTTGAGGACACGTGAACATCTAATTTCAGTGCACTACTTCAATGTATCACAATTTCAAAAAGATTGTGCATAGTTAAAATGCGTTGAGCAACATTATGAAAGATGGGAACAGGTGGTGGCTTCTAATTACATCACATTATCTCTTTGGAGCACATTTTATAATAAAGAGCACATATCAATATTACACTAAGAATATTCCTTCAAGATTCTAGACAGGTGTTAAGAAGATAATGTATCACAAAAGGATAGTGCATCACAATTTCTAATCTTTAGCGCAAATGAAATTATGTGGATGGAAGAACCATTGAGATTATGACATGTAGCAACATCTTGTAGTAGCACAAATGGTTCTTCACATCACATTTTTAAGATGGGAGCACAAATGGAAATTGTGTTGTGCGATACAAAATATTACGAAGGGCATACAAGGGGAATATTGTAGGACAAGTGGCATCATTTTATTGCAGCACAAAGGTTTTAATAGAGCCAATTTTCAACTCATCGATGCATAATAAATTGCACTAATATGAGGGCTCATCAGATCTAAACACACGCATGTCTCAAGTTTCATTGCATAGGTTCTTCACAATGCATTTTCAAGTTCTCGACACAAATGGAAATTGCACTATGCACTAATCAAAGGGTAAAGTAGGAATGACATAAGCAAGGACATATGGTAATTTTTGATTGCATCACATGTATATAGTGCATTTTATTTTTGGCTCCTCAACACATAGGCAAAATGTAATGGGTTTTATAAGGTGGGGCGAGGATGCATGTCACTTCCAGGATGCATTACATTGAGCCTTTACATTGTAATTTCATAAAGGCCTATTCAAATGGAAATCATGATGTAAATGGAGCTCACAATGGTCATCAATATTATGTTATGAATGCAAACCTATGGTTATGTTTTAAAGTTTTAGGGGTAATATGAGATCATTGATCTTGGCCTTTGAAGGCTGATCTACGGTGCAAATGCAAATCTACCAATGGCTAAGCATGCCATTTTGTGGGTGCACTTGTAGTAATGAAACAACAACATTTTCATTGATCAAATCAAATATAATCAGTTACAAATTTATCTTGCATGATTTTCTCCATGATGCATTGATGGTTAGGGTGGCACCCTTACTCCTTTGCTTGCTGGAGGTATCAATACTTATTTTTGAGGCCATTTCATTCTAGGTTTTTCTTTGGATATTGTGGATTTTCTACTTTTCATTCACTAAATCATGATGGGAGGTGTGCTCATGGTTTCAAAGCTATTATGTCTAGGTTATGTTGCTCAATTTTCATGGGAAAATTAGATATTTTATGAAATCTGATTGGATTTCCTCATTGTAAACTCTAGTTGGGTTAGATTTTGTGTTGGTTAGTATATGAGTTATGCCTGCACTATAAAGGCAAGTTTTTTAAATTTTTCTAAGGGTTCAGAGATTAGTTCTCTTTTTTATAGTTTTGTGTATTGGTAAGGTGCATGTTATGTGCAAAATATTATTTAGTGTTAATGGTGAAGGTCTATGTTTATCAGTCATTACTTGATGGTGCCTTTGTATCTTGTAACTGTGGTATATGTGAATATATACTGTTATAATTTTTTATCCATCTTTGAAATGTAATGTTTTTTGAATCTAAATAATAAGGTTATTTCAAGTTTTTTTTGTTTAAACTATTTATCCATTTTCTTATCATTCAAGGAGTGATGTAAATTCTTGTAGAAAGTAGTCAAGATATTATGCTTTCACATGGATTTATAAGTAGGATTGCATAGTAGTCTTGTGTAGATTAGGTTATCATAGGATGATAGTCTATTTAGAAGACCCTAAGATATGTTTGGTTTTTTTATCATAAAATTGTTAACATATGACTTTGTAGCCCGAGGCAGGAATTAGTCTTGCATGTTATTCCTCCCTCATCCTCAAAAATAAAATTTAAATTCAAAAAATATTTTCCCTACTTTATTATTTTATATTTACTTGATGTTTCCTAATTCATACTTGAACTTATATGAGAAAAATGGGTGTAACTATCCCTACAAGCCCTTTTTCATCTATACGAAGTGTATCTACTAGACACTATGATAAAACCACAACTGCTTGTATGCATCTAGTGTCATATAGGGATACCCACCTAGGTCCTAAAGAGGTTGAAGTGAAAGGGATAAAAGTGTTAAATCCATCTCTCATTCATTGACCCCTAATCTTGAAGTCCTTAATCATAAGAGTTGGTTGTCCTTTAGAGGGTTTTTAGAGTTTAGTGGGAAAAAAACTAATAGATTATGACTCTATTGGGGCTCGAACGAATAATCATCCATTGAAAAAGGGTAAAATGATTTGAGGACCTTCATAATTGAAGAAGGAACTAGTTGCAACATTTTTGGTGTGTTCTTGAAGTCTGGTGCTCTACTAGTGGGGATAACTTAGAAATGGGTATGTGTAGGATCATGATGGGCCAAAAAGTGGCAATATCTAAGTGATATGATGGCCCATGTGGCTAACGAAATTTTTTTAACCCAAAATTGATGAAACAAAAAGGGTTTTTAAAGGAGATTCTCAGCTTTCCACCAATATAAATTATTCTTTACTTTGAATTTAATAAATAATTATTATTCATTTTCTATTTGAATTATGACTAAAATCTTGATTGATAGGTTGATTGAAAAACATCTATAGCTTTCAAACGGTATCACATTTTTTGAATCTGAAATATGTGTCACATTCTATGTTTCACATACTATAGGATTAAAAAAAATTAAAAAAAAATCATGAATTTTTGACCAAGTTAAGGTGGTTAGACATATGAGTTTTTATATTTTTTAAAATTTGTAATAAAAAATTCATAATTAATTATTTACTTGGAAAAAAATTACAAAAAAATATGCATCACATCGGGACATGAGTCCCCTACTTATATTTAAAATCTTATAATTTTTTTTTTAATCATTTTATTGTGGTTAGGGTGGTCAGACAGAAACCTACTTCTTATTTTTTCCTTGAAATTTAAGTACTACTGCATTGAAATTTCAAATTTTCACCAAATAGATTTTGTTTTTTTGTAAATAAACCTAGTTTTTTAGAAACTACATTCAATTTGCTACATATTTTTGAAATAATATAGATAAATTATTCAAATTTTTAAGTCAAGTTTCCTAACTCTGATTTTTTGAATTTTATTGCCACTTAAGGGCTTGTTTTTTCCATGATGATCCTGCACATACCCAAATATGAAACTAGATCTTTGAATGAGCTTCTTATTGCTTGAAGATCTTATCATGTTTCAAGAGGTGGCAACTCTACAAAAAATTTACATCATCAGAAGAGTTTGGAGTTGTAATAATTTTGAAGTATTTATCTATTGCAACATTTGTATGAAGGTCAACTATGACAAGTCCTAGTAAATATTATCCCTTATTTATTGTTTTAAGGAACTGACAAGAAGGGAATTAAGAAAACAAATATTTTGAAGTGGATAGTTATGGAGCAATAGATATTTTCTTACAAAAAATTATAGAAATTTTGATTTCCCCTCTACAAACTATAGTACCGTGACTAAACCATAGTCATATCCTCAGAGAAAGAAATTCTTTACATAAAGATATAACCCTTTGAATTTTGGTAAAATCCAAGGTTATATACACTCTGTCCCAAGAAAAATAAATGAATACCTACCTAAGTTTAGAGGAGGTTGTGAAGAATCAACATCAAGATGTCTACAATCTTTTGCCAGTTTGATGGTGGACTATCATAGAGTAGAGGAGGATGTTGTCACAAATTTTTTTGTAAGAACTTTAGAAAATGGTGCTAAGGAATAGTTTTATAATTTGACTTTGCATTCCATTTGTTCATGGCATGAGCTTAATATACTATTTACAAATCAATTTGGTGAAGTGAATAATGAATTCTTATTTGATAGTATGCCTCTACACATTCAAGAATATTTTGAAGAAGAATGTGAACCCGTGGTTGAAAATTTTTCATCTATTGATGCATTATATGATATAAAAGATATGAGGATGAATCCCCACTTATTTTTCATGAGATTCATGAAATATTTTTTTTATATACAAGAGTTAGATAGACTTGATGAATGAATGTGTGCTGATTTTTTTTGTGAAAAACTTGAGCTAGGTCTAAGTACCATGCCTGGTGATTTGAAGCCTCATAGTGTTGGATTTATAAATCAATGGCTTCCAATACTTGAAATATTGATAGGAAAGTATGGATTGGGTTTCCTATCTCAATTGTGTGATGGTACTTTTTATAGGCTTGTTGATGTAATTCTAGATGGTATAACAAAGAACAATAATGCATCTTGTTATGGTGAAGATCTTATTTTTGAAAAAACCACAGAGGAAATGTGTGCAGAAACAAAGTGCAAGAAAAACAACCAGGTTGCAAGGTATGATGGAGTTATTGGAATATTTGATATCATACCTTTTGCTGATGTTGAAACTACAAAAATAGAGATTCATTTCTCTATATCAGATGAAAGTGATAGAGTGCAGTGACCTTTAGCTAGAGAAATCATCCGTGGATAGTTGTAGAGAATAAATTAATGATGATTTTCAGTTTGATGGTGAGGTGTACGACCCTATTGTTTGTTGCAACAGTATGGAAAATAGAAGAGGATGTGCATGCACTATATTCATCAAATGAATCAATTCAAGGAGATGATTGTGTTGGGCATGCATATTTTATCGATGTAAGTGGTGAACAAGAAATTGCTTCCTTATTTGATCTCTCATCCTCTTTTGCCCCTTTTTCTGGTTTTAAAGTTGTTACTGAATGTTTCCATAAGGATAGCATAGATGTAGCTATACATGAAGATGAAAATTTAGAGATAAATTTTGTTATAGCTGATGATATTTTTTATGATAAGTTTTCACTTGAAGAGTGTGATTGTGTTAATCACATGGATGCATATGGGCACCTTTTTTCGAGGTGTGCGACTTATAGTCTTCCTCGTGAGTAGTTCACTTAAAATGAGTGATGGAAGGGAAATGTTGTTGAGCTAAAAATGATAGATGTGTGTCATAGGTCTAATTTTTGTGGAATATATATCTCAACAAATTGCCAAAATATTGAAACAAAGAGAAAATCTAAAGAGTGCAACTCTTCATTCAAAGTGTCTCATGGTGTGAATGGATATGTTGATGAGATCTATATTAGCATAGGTGATCCCAAGGTATGTTGGTCATCCATGGTACCTATTTTGAGTGAATTCATATGTGTCACATCCCTTTGTGATGAAGATATTACTTCTTATAGTGTGGATGTCAGTGTTGCTAATGCTAAGCACTTCACTTGGACCCAACATGCATCTTGTGAGGGTGTTTTGTAGCAATAATTATCTAGGTTAGTAAATTTATGGTTGCTCAAGTTTCTTGTATGCCTAAGCTTCAAAGTTTTCAGTTTGAATTGTTAGAGGATGAGCTTCCCTCTGAAATTCAGCATTATGATGTGGCATGTTTTTTCTTGCCAAGTGAATTGGATGCTTTCTCTTTTTGCCTTGATTCACTTGAGGTGGTTAGCAAGTATGAAGGTACCATGGTTTCATATGGTGCTAATCAAAGTTCTCAATTTTTTCCACCTACTACAAAATCAAAGAATATAATATGTGGTAGTGAGGTGGCCTATATTGTGTGGTTACCATGTAGCAATAGGATCCATCATGTAGTAAGTCTTCACCTTCTTAGGGGTAACCACATGTTTTTACTTGCAAGGAGGCTATTGTTGCTACTTTGGTGTGGAAGGTGAATTTTGGGTTGAGGGAGATCAAGTCCTTTGACATTTTGGTGTTTGATAGAGGCAAGCATTGGTTCTTCCTTCTTGGTGGCTTGGGGCCACCGAGTGAAGTTTAAAGATTGGTCAGTTTCAAAGATCAATAAATAAGGCATGGTTTGATTCTTCAGAGATCTGAAATCTTACCATCCTTCAATGAAGCATGCATCCCCAACTAGAGCCATTAGTGGCACTATTTTTATCTTGTGCTATCCCCATTATGGTGCCCATTAGTTATAACCAATCTAAGAAATGTTAATGGTGCATCATGCTCAAGACCCTTTGTATGTTGCAAAATCCCCTTACCAATTTTTAGCCAAGAAGCTCCATTTGTAAAACCCCGAAATTGGCTAAGTATGGACGTTTTGGACTTCTAGGTTTTCACTTTTTTTCTTCCTTGCATGTGTTCCCTACTGCTTCCAACCTTTTTCTTCTTTTCTCCTTCTTTCCATCACTTTCCTTGACTTTTCAAGTTTCACCCATCGAGCTTAACCTTTTTCCTTTGTCACCTCCTTTTCCTCCCCTCCCACCATGTCCTAATCCCTTCCTTCAAAAATTATTCAAGTTTTGATCTTCAGGGGATCGGGGATCAACCTTCCACTTTACCTCTTAACATTATTATCTTAAGAGGTAAGCGATCCAACCAACCCTGTCAACCTAGTGTTACATGTTGATCTATTACCTCTAACACTTGGTGGAAATATTTTATGTTTGGTTAAAATATTTTGTGAAAAAATTCTAAGGTTCGCATGCCTTTATTAATTTTATGTTCCTCTTATGTCCTAGGTGTGTCCCTCTTTAAAACAAATTTATGTGCATGTGCTAAATTATTTCACTTAAGCTCTTGAGGCCTGCTCCACTTGAGACACGTGGCATCTCTTCATTGTATTATAGATTTCCTTCACATTTCATTCTCATCCTCAAAGTGCATAGCTAAATTGTGCTATGCAATGGCTTATAAACCCTTAAGCCCGAAGGACATGTGTCAACATCTAATTTAAGCACACTGCTTCAATGCATCATAATTTCATAAGGATTGCATATAGTTAAAATGTGTCGAGCAATAGTAAGAAAGGTGGAGACAGGTGGCATCTTCTGGTTATACCATATTCTCTCTTTGGAGCATATTTTCTAATGAAGAGCACATAGCAATATCGCGCTAAGAATATTCCTTCAAGATCCTGGACAGGTGTCAAGAATATATTGTATCGTAGAAGGATAGTAACACAAAAAGTTATTTACATCACATTTTCAAGATGGGAGCACAAATGGAAATTTCATTGTGCGATACAAAGGATTGCGAGGGGTATACAATGCGAATATTCTGTAATCGGTTTCATCATCTTATTACAGTGCATAGTTTTAATAGAGCACATTTTTAACTCACAGATGCATAAGGAAATTATGTTAAGATGAGGGCTCATCAAATATTAACATATTTATGTCCCAAGTTTCATCACATAGGTTCTTCACAACACATTTTTAAGTTATCAGCATAGATGGAATGCTATGTGCTAATCAAAGGGAAAAGTGGGAATGATGTAAGAGGGGACAAGTGATGATTGATTGCATCACATGGCTCTAGTGCATCACATTTTTGGATCCTCAATGTATAGCCAAAATGCGATGAGTTTTATAAGGCGAGGCGAGGATGTGTGTCACTTCCAAGATGTAGCACATTGAGCCTTTGCATCACAATTTTATAAAGGCTTATTCAAATGGAAATTACGATGTAAAGGGAGATCATGATGTTCATTGATCTTATGTTATGCTTATAGATCTATGGTTGTGTTTTAAAGATTTAGGGGCAGTATGAGATCATTAATCTTGTCCTCCGAAGGCTGATCTATATTGCAAATTCAAATATGCTAATGGCTAAGCATGTCATTTTCTGGGTGCACTTGTAGTAACGACATACAAAAAAAATTCATTAACGAAATCAAACCTAATCAGTTATAGATTGATATTGTGTGATTTTATCTATGATGCATTGATGGTCAAGGTGTTTCCCTAACTCCTTTATGTGATGTAGGTGTTCAATACTTCTTTTTGAGACAATTTCAGCCTAGGTTTTGTTGTAAATATTACAAGATTTTTTGCTTCACATTCACTTAATCATGATGGGAGGCATGCTTGTGGTATTAAAGAAATTATGGCTAGGGTTTATTGCTCAAGTTTCATGGGAAAATTAGATATTTTGTGAAATATTATTGAATTTCCTCTCGATTGTAAACCCTAGCTAGGTTAGAGTTTATGTTGGTTATTTTCTAAGTTATTCCTACACTATAAAGGCAAGTTTTGTCGTTTTTATAAGGGTTTGGAGGTTAGTTCTCTTTTTCAAAGTTTTATGTATCGGTAATGTGGATGCTATGTGCAGAATATTGTTGAGTGCTAATGGTGAAGGTCTATGTTTATCAACCATTACTTGATGATGCTTCTATATCTTGTAACTATGACATATTGAATATATACTATTATGATTTTTTCTCCAGCTCTAGAATTTAATTTCTTATAAATCTAAATAATAAGGTTATTTAAGGTTCTTATTTTTATTTTATTTAAATTTTTTATCTATTTTCTTATCATTCAAGGAGTGATGTAAATTCTTGTAGAAAGTAGTCAAGTTTTTTATTATATGGGAAAAATAGGTTTTGAAGGGACCCAAAACCCTTTGCATCAAGTTACATCAAATGTTGTTGAGAAAAGAAAAGAACAATTAAAGTACTAGTAGTAACCAACAACCAAAAAATATCCAACCAACAATATAAAATAGAAAAATAGAAGAGCTAAAACAAACCAAACATGAGAATTACTTCAATTTTTTTAGAGTATTGGCCACCTCAATCTCCTGATTGTAGTGCAAGTTTACCATATCCATCAATTCATACTTTTATTCTTTAAAAGACTTCTTTAGACTACCCATTTTTCTTGTACATGGGCCTTTAGCCTCCTCTTTGGCACTCTTATTACCCTTCTCCTTGGAAGTCTGATCCTTCTCATAAATATCTATAAAATTCATTTGATCCTCTCGTAGTTGGCTGATTTTGTCTAGGAGTACCTTGAGAGAATCCACATTGTTTTTGATAGACATATGGCTAATTTGCAAGAGCTTTTTGGTATCCTCATTAGTTTCCTTTACCTTTACCTCTAATTCATAAAGGAAACTTTCAAACTCATCTTTGAAATAAAAAAAATAGCATTCTAGATCCACCATCCTCTTAATGAGAAAATTTGAAGATGACCCTTTTGGATGATTAGCCAAATTCTCCTTTAACCTTCTAATTTTAATGTTCACCTTATTAAACTCCTTCATTACCCATTTGGAAAGTTTGAAGGTATAGGTGGCACCATTTCTAGCCATGTACAAGAGCTCAAACATAGATGTGTTATCATCATCAAGATAGGAGAAATCCTCAGAAAGAGGATGAACATTTGTTATTTTTGGCTTGTCCAAGGCTAGATTCTTACTTCTAGCCTCCCTCACACCCTTCTCAACCGAATCATTCTCAATAAACTTCTCTCCATCATTGTTGGCATCAGGAGGAGGAGTCTACCAAGTAAGAGAATCTTCCATAACTATGACATTGTCTGTAGTGTCCTTCACTTGTTCTGGACCCTCTGGCTCACCCTTCTCATACCCTTTTGACTCTGACCTATGCATATTATCCAATATATTTCAAACCCTTTGGTGAAGCCCCAAATCCACATAGTCCTCCAATTGAACCAAATTATCTTCCTTATCCTTCCCAAAATCTTCAGAATCTTGACCATGCAACTTAGCCCTCTTTTTGGTTTCTCGCCATTGAGGCCCAACCTTTTTCTACACAGAATCATCCTCTCCATATAGTGACCCACTAGAATATGTCCCATGAATGAATAGTTTCTTGGTGGGACCCTTCTTCTTTAGAGTCCCCTTCTTCATTTTTTAGTGGGAGAGTCAACAGGGGATGAGGATATTGCAACAATTTTGTTTTTGTCCACCTTCCACTCGTCATCTCCACCATCATCAAAATCTGAACCAATAGAATAGGAATCAACACTAATGGTTTTCTCTTTTCCCTTGAAAAACTTGGCTGGAGTGTTAGCTCTTACATGCTCCATGATGAGCAAGATGAACCCTTCGTGGAGCATAGGGGTCCTATGATTCTTGAGGTGAGCATAGACTGAAACCTCTAGAGAGGAGAGAAGGAAAAATGAAAATGAAATATGTATATTATGTCTAAAGTGATTGAGTAGAGTGAAATGATGCCCTAAGATAGCAAAAAACCAACCATCGAGGGTTACATACCTCATTAAAACTTCTGCAACATCAACCCAAATGTGCTTAAGCGAAATATGGTCATAGAACCAAGAGGGAAGTTTCACTAGGTCGTCTTTCTCATTTCCCTTAAAGAATTAATCCATTGCATCTTCATTACTTTTCCTTTCTTTGTATAGTTTTTTTCCCTCTATAGGTAAGCTAGTAATAAAGGCAATGGAGTCTTCAATGATGTTAAACTCAATCTCATATACCTTCAAGCACCTATTATGCTAGAAATGAATGAATTTAACAAAGGCTTCATGGTACAAACCATGAAGCCTCTCCAAATAATGCATGAAATGCCCATGTTTTAGAATCCACCATACTCTACATTTGTTCTTCCATTTGTTGTAGGAGATGGGTTTGAGACTATTCCCATCCCACCCATTTCAGCAATGCCAAACAATAGCAGAAACTAGATCCCAACAACACTTTTGAAAATGCAAATGATCTCAAGATTGGGACAAACACAACCCATAAAGCATGTGTCATGCGAGGGAAATATAATTACCTAATCACCCCTATAAAAAACTCAAGTCTATTTGTTATCTCATAATAATAGTTTAGCCCTCTTACGAAGGGAAGAGTACTCTTCCCATGACTTGAAATTAATAAAACTGACAAAATTGTTTGCAAAGAAACCAACTAGGAGATTTCCTTCCCTATAAGTATGAGAAACATGGGTCTCATCGAATGACCTCAACGCCATGATATAATAATTAATGAGTGACTCAATCATCCAACTCAGATTCTAGATGTCATTCAAACACTTGAGAATGTTGAGGGAGTCATTCTCAACCCACACTTTAGAAACACCCCTCTCCAACGTAGCTTTGATGTCGATGTAAGAAGCTTCAACTTCAACACGATGATTGGTTTGGTTTCCTAATGGGAGTGACAAAAAATTGTATGGTATTAAGGTTATGAGCCTTTGGTTGTTGGATCTATAGGAAAGAAGCCCCACCATTTCACCAAAGGGTCTCCCCTTAACACCAAGGTCAAACAGTCTCAATTGTTGATGTGGTAGGGAAAGATCCCATGAGGTTTGAACCTTGGTTTTTGGACCTATAGGAAAGAAGCCTCACCACTTCACCAAAGGGTTTCCCCCAAAATTAGTGAAGTTATTATGCTTTCAAATGGATTTATAAGTAGGATTGCATAGCATTATTATGTAGGACACGTTATCACAATGTGATAGTCTATTAAGAAGACCCCCAAGATATGCTTGGTTCTATCATCATAACATGCTTAACATATGACTCTATAACCTGAAGCATGCATTGGTCTGGAATGGTATTCCTCCCCCATCCTTAAAATAAAATTTAAATTTGAAAAACCTTTTCACTGCTTATTAGTTTAGATTTTCTTTATGTTTCCTACTTCATACCTAAACTTAAATGAGAACAAGGGGTGTAACTATCCCTACAATCCCTTGTAATTTGTATGAAGCTTATCGGCTAGACACCGTGATAAAACCACAACTACTTGTAGGCATCTAGTGTTGTATAGGGATACCCACCTAGACCTTGCAGAGCCTAAAGTGTAGGGGAGAAAAGTGTTAAATCCATCTCTCATTCATTGGCCCCTAATCTTGAATTCCTTAAACATAAGAGTTGGATATCCTTTAGAGGTTTTTTAGGGTTCAACAAGAAAAAACACCAACAAAACCAATTCCCTAAAATTGAGGATATATTTTGATTTAACTAAGCTTCTCAATTAATATCAACCCTTGATCTTCAAGATTCAATCTGAATCATTGATCTCAAGATATGATCTCTACCCTTGATTTGATTTTTGAAAATCTATAAAATAAGGCATCTCCCTCCATCTCAAATCACCTAGAAGCATGATAGTGAAATCATATCATAATCATGTCATTTTGAGCATATTTTAGGTTAATTCAATCTTTTTCAATCATGGGTGATAAGGTTTGAGCAATCCAACATCAACTCAAAACAATGTATAATGAAATGTTAGGTTTTCACTTCTTTTATTTTGATTTTCAATGTTAATTTTCATGCTAATTGTCATTTTCTAAGTTGAAGCATTCAATTTCATTAGTTAGTGGGTTTTTATCAATCCTTTTCATGTGGGTGTTTGATATTTCTAACCTCAATTTCTTTAATTTTTTTTTTAATTGATTTACCACTGAACCCATTACACACCTATCTCTAGATAATTCCACAAATTATAGAAGTAGATTTTTTCTAAGTTTTGTGTGAATGTTGAGACTCAAAAAATCCTTCCAACATCCACCGCTCTCAAATATAAATTTGGAAAATGGACATAGTAAATCATCTATAAAAACACTACCCTTTTCTATTTAAATTACTCTTGCACTAGACATTTGATCAATATTTGTCCAAAAGAAGAAAATACTAAGAATAAGAACAATGAAACAATGCAAAAAAATAATGCCCCTATAGAGGAAGCCACTAGATGCACTCCTCATGACAAAGGGTAGCCTCAAGCCATTCAAATGGATCTTATTGAGGATGGAGAAATCCCAAATCCTCTAAAAATATAAGGAAGTTTACAAAACCTAATTTTGGATAACTTAAGAGTGAAAAGAAACTCTCCTAACACATTGGTTGAATAAACCAACACACAAGATGGGGATCATCTAGTCAAAAAAAAACCCAAAAATGAACTAGGTGAGAACCCACCCCTTATTATCTTAGAGGTGAACCAACCTCTATAAAACTCAAAAATATTAATAAAATTGCACCCCCCTACACCAACTCCTTTTATCTTACCAAAATTAGCTTGGTTGGATTGTTGAAACTAAAAAGTAGCAAGAATTCCCATATTAACCCTTCAATGAAGGTAAAGTGAGCTCAAAAAAAGTGTATGTAGGTAAGGAATTATAACATGGGAAAATTTCACATAGGGAGACAATCTACAAAAGGAAATTTCAAAGGAAGTAGCCATTGGTAGAAAAAAGCACTAGAGAAAATAGGCTCCAAGATGGGCAAAAAAATGATAATTGTCACATGGAATATGAGGGAACTTGACAGTCCACACAAATAGAATATCATTAAGGATATTAGACTAGGCATTATGTTGATTCAAGAAACTAAGATGAATAATAAAGCCTTCTCAACTATCAACAAACACATTTGGAATTTTCCTCATTTTCTTGTTGTTGATGTTGAGGGTGCATCCAGTGACATCATTGTTTTCTAGAACAATCATTCTTTAGAAGGAATACATTTGTAAAAGGATATGAAATTTTTGAATATTTTTTTAAATATAAAGTTATAAATGATGTATGGATTGTTTTCAATGTTTACACCAGGCCAATAAGTGTTCATAGACATAAAACTTGGAAAATCCTTCTAAAATTCATATATAACTTTCAACTTTTCAACTAGATGGTAGAAAGACTTCAATACCCCTCTTTACCCATCTAAGAAGCTAGGAGGGATTGTTTATTACATGGATAGTATGGTGGATTTGGATAATTTCCTCCATAAAGGCGGCTCATATATATTAAGCTTGAAGGAGTCCATTATACTTGGTCTAATAAAAGGGTAGGTGAGAAACTAATTCAAGTTAAGCTTGATAAGGTCCACATATCATCCAATAGGAAAATTTGGAAAAATATAAGTTTTCATCACCCCTTAGAGTTGGATCTAATTGTACCCCTCTTATATTGAATTGGGAGATGAACTCAAGGAAATTAAATCATTTGTTCATATTCAAAATCATGTGAATTGTTCACCCAAAACTAAGAGATCTTATAGAAAAATGATGAAACATAGAAATAGAAGGTACACAAATATAAAAAAATTCACTACAAAATCAGGAATGTGAAATACAACTTAGATAATTGGATCATGAATTTTTTTGGGGACATCTTTGAGTAGAAAAAAAATCTACGGATCAACTCAACTTGATTCAAGGGGAGATGGGGACTAATGGATATTTTGAAGATCTTTTCACCAAGGAGAAAATAATTCTAAAAAAAATCCACAATATTATAGAAAAAGATTAAATCTACTAAAAATAAAAATTAAGAATATAATGGCTCAATAAAGGAGACCTTAACACTAATTTTTTTCACCAAATTGTTCTCAATCACAAGAACATAAACTAGATATTTGAATTAGTTCTATAAAATGGAAATAAGAATTTTAAAGAGGAGGAAATTTAGGAAGAAGGTTTCAAGTTTTTTTGAAGAATTGTTAAATCAAAACTTTAATATAGATTTTTTTTTTGAAGAATAGATTCTACAAGTTATAACAACCTCTATCACATATCAAGAACATAAGGAAATGAGCAAAGGGATCTAGTGTAGGAGCACCATGTTGCATTCAAGCCTCCATGAGGCTTATTTATAAATAAGTATTTAAGAGTGCTTAGGGGTCATTTAAATAAGGTAATAAATACAATTTTAATGTATTTGAGTCATTTCATAGGTGTTTAGGTGGTTTATGATCCATTTTGCAATAAGGTGTCAAAATTTGTAAAATTTGTAAAAATTGTCAAAATTGTCATATTGCAAAAAAAGAGTGTGAAGAGTCAAGGGAATGTATAAGTTGATGAGTTGGTTAGAAATGGTTGGAGTATGTTATAAAATGTTTTAAAAGACATTTTATGGTCAAATTGGGGGGTTTGAAATGTTTGGAAATTATGAAGAAGAAGAAACCCTTGTTTTTGTGCATTTTTTAAAAAAATTTCTCAAGTTGCAGAATGTTCTCTTGGTTTTCATGGATTTTATATTTCATATAATGATATTAAAATGGTTGGAGAAGTTATTTATTAGAATATACTTTCATTTTAAATTTGTCTCATCAAATTTTATTTATATTTGTAAAAGTTATGGCATTTTTGGTACATGTTGTTTTGAATGACTGATTTTCCTGTAACAGTCCAAAAGAAACATATGGTAAGGATTTGTATAGTACAATAATGGTCTGAAACCAATGGAAAATTATGGATAAATGAGTCTAGTTTAATTTAATTTTTGTTTGATCTAATTTAATTAAGTTTTGAAAGAGTTATGACATTTTTGGTGAGATCAGGTTTGTGATAAAACTAGGGTTTCCAACAAGCATTAAGAAAACTATATCTTTGAATCGTGCCATCCAAAAAGGCTCAAAATTGGTGAGATTATTCTTTAAATTTATGAAAAAGGTTCCTAAAAATGTATTTTAATTATTTGATAATTTGGGAAATATATGGAGGTTTCTTTGTGTGTCTTTTCATAGTAAATATTGCCATAACCCTTAGTGAAATGAGGGTTTAACAAAATAATGCATTGTGGAGTTGTTTGATGTAATGATCATTTGTATGCCAACAATATGCATGGTGAGTAGGATAGAAATTTGAAAGTTTAGTGATTGAATATTTGTGTGAAACTGATCTATTTGTGATGGTTGAAGTTTTTGAACCCTTGCTCTGCATCAATTGGTATCAGAGCCCAGAAAGGTCTGGGTAGAGGAAGAGTTTGTGTTTGTGTGTTGTGTTGTGCAGGTTGAGGAATGAACCTATTTTCCTAGGTGTGGCAAGGTGAAGTGGAAGAAAGGGGAGACTTGTTTGTGAAGATGGATTTTTTGAGAAGATGTTGGTAGGCTGAGGGTTCACAAAGGAAGATGAAAAGAGAGGAAAAGGAAAATAGAAAGAGGGAAAGAAAGAAGGCAAGACAAATAGAGTTTGAAAAAGCCTTGGAAGAAATAAGCAAAAAGGTGGAAAGATTAGGAAAGTAAATAAAAATTCTTGGGAAATAAAAAATGAGTTGGCATATACCAATGTCAAATAAGTTAAGATGGCCTCTAAAGAAGATTATGAAGAAGAAAGGAAAACATAAGAGGGAAGAAAATTCAGTCAAAGTTGAAGAAGAAGACTTATGCAATATGCAGCCATTGAAGAAGAATGGGATAGTAAGGCTGGTAATGGACAAGTAAAGAAAGAGGAAGAGGAACTCATAAATGTATAAGAAGATGAAAAGTTGGTATCTAAATAAAATAAAGAAGAGGGAAAGGATGGATTGGATTTGCAGATACAAATTTGGCTACCAAGGTATGAGAATGCAATGCTTACTTCATTGTCTAATAATGAGGTTAATGGTATTGTAAGTTTTCTTCAAATAAAATTTTATTCTTGTGATGAGGCAGTAGATATAGAGACATTATGGTTGATAGAGTAGAAGGAAAATCAAGGTATAGAGTTTGTGGATGAGTTTGAGCATGTACAAGATGAGAAGATGAAAATAAGATACATTCTTCTTGTCGTGTTTGTAATTTCAAGGAGGACTAAACCATGGGTCAAGATGAAGATACATTTCAAGGAACCATATTTATACCCCTCACAAATTTTTTGTGATTTCAGGTGATGGTGAAGATACTTTTCTTTTTGCAGGTCCTTTACTCTTTGTTACCTCAAGGGACTTCGATTTTTTCTTCAAGGGGATAATGGTGCAGGAGCACCATGTTGCATTCAAGCCTCCACGAGGCTTATTTATAAATAAGTATTTAAGACTGCTTAGGTGTCATTGAAATAATTTAATCAAGACCATTTTAATGTATTTGAGTCATTTCATAGGTGTTTAGGTGGTTTATGAGCCATTTTGCAATAAGGTGTCAAAATTTGTAAAAATTGTCAAAATTGTCATATTGCAAAAAAAGAGAATGTGAAGAGTCAAGGGAATGTAGAAGTTGATGAGTTGGTTAGAAATTTTTGGAGTATGTTATAAAAGGTTTTAAAATACATTGTATGGTAAAATTGGGGGGTTGGAGATGTTTGGAAACTATGAAGAAGAAGAAACCCTTGTTTTTGCATATTTTTTCTGAATTTTTCTCAAGTTGCAGAATGTTCTCTTGGTTTGCAAGGATTGTATATTTAATATAATGATCTAAGACTGGTTGGAGAAGTTATTGATGAGAATATAATTTCATTTTCAATTTTTCTCATCAACTTTTATTGAGATTTGTAAAAGTTATGGAATTTTTGGTACAGACTATTATGAATGATTGATTTTCCTATAACAGTCCAAAAGAAACACATGGTACAGATTTGTACAGTTAAAAAATGGTCTAAAACCAATTGAAAATGATGGCTAAATGATTCTAGATTCATTTCATTTTTGTTTGATCTAATTTCATTAATGTTTGATAGAGTTATGACGTTTTTGGTGAGATCAGGTTTGTGATAAAACTAGGGTTTCCAACAAGCATTAAGGAAACTATATCTTTGTATTGTGCCATCCAAAAAGGATAAAACATGGTGAGAGTATTATTTAAATTTATTCACAAGGTTCCTACAAAGGGATTTTAATTATTTGATAATTCGAGAAATATATGGAAGTTTTTTTGTGTGTCTTTTCATAGTAAATATTGTCATAACCCTTAGTGAAATGAGGGTTTAAAAAAATAATGCATTGTGGAGTTGTTTGATGTAATGATCATTCGTATTCCATAAATATGCATGGTGAGTAGGACACAAATTTGAAAGTTTTTTGATTGAATAATTGTGTGAAATTGATCTATTTGTGATGGTTGAAGGTCTTGAACCCTTGCTCTGCATCAGGATCTCAGATGAAAAATTCATAGATGTTATTTTATCTTCCCCCCCATATTTTTCAAAATTACTAGGATATCATAAGTAAATAGATCACTATTGTTTCCCAAGAATTTGTTAGCAAAAGATTCATTTTTAAGGAGTTAAAAATACATTTCTTGTGTTCATCCATAAAATATTTGGAGTGAACAAAATTAATGAAGTCAAGAAAACAAGTTTATGTAATACCATATATAAAATTATTGGTTTTGAGAATTCAACCATTATTGGAAAAACTCATACATCCTAACCAAAATGGATTTATCCTAGGAAGAAAAATTATTGATTCCATAATAATGGTTCATGAAACTCTCCATTTAATGAAAAAATAAAAAAGGAAAGCATGGTTTTAAAGCTTGACATCTCCAAATTTTTTGACAAAGTTTCTTGGGAATTCTTGTCCAAAGTCTTAATGAAGTTTGGATTCAAGGGGAAAATGTTAAACCTTATGGAAAATTTCTTCACCACTCCTACCTTCTTAGTCCTAATAAATGGTGGCCCTTATAGTCACTTCAAAGCCTTTGGAGGCCTACGGAAAAGAGATCCACTATCCCCTTATACATAAAAATTGCATAATTTTTGGATAGGAGAATAGATGCAATGATAAGAAAAGGGAAATTAAAGGTTTTAGACCAACTTCTATTCTTAATCCAAACTCCCATCAATAATTTTTTGATGACACAATCCTATCGGGGAAATCTACCATTGGAGAATCTACTAAATAGAAATATCTCCAAGTGCAATATGCCAAGGTGTCAAGCCATCAAATAAACCTTGAAAAGAGTATAATATTCTTCTTCAAAACTCCTCAAAGACTACAAAATAGAATTTCCAAGACTCTAAACTTAAAAATCTAAAAAAATTATACAACCTATTTAGGTATGTCTTTATCCCAAGGTAATGTAACTCTACTTGGGACAACCTTATTGAAATAATTCAAAAAATTGACATCCTAGAAAAGGATCATCTCTAGTCAAGTTGGGAAATCCAATTAATTAAAATCTCTCTCCAAAGAACCCATGTGTACCTTCTATCTCTCTTCAAACTTCCCAAAAAATTTATGGATAAAATTGAACAAATTCAAAGAAGATTCTTATGGTCAAGGATATAGGAAAAATAAAGAATCTCTATTGTTGCTTGGGAAAAAAATCACCCCTAAACATAAAAGAGGGTTTGGCATTCTGAAAATAAAAGACATGAACAAAGAATTAATGGTAAAAATAATTTGAATATTGATTAATTCAAACATCAAGTGGACTAGCACAATGAAATATAAGTACATGAATAACCAAGAAGGGTACCTATTCCTCCAAAAGAAATAAATCCCTACTGGATCAATCATTTGGAACAAAATAATTCAATCTAAACAAACCTTGATCAAGGTTTTCAGATGGAATGTTGGTAAAGGTGACCATGTCAAATTTTGGGAAGACTTTTGGATTTTAAGATCTCCTATTGAAACTCGTCCTTTTTATGCTCAAATCAATGAACAAATGAAAATAATATTTGTATTCTTAGTAAAAGATTAGTAAAAATTTGATGATGGCCATACTGAAGGGTTTTTTTGTTATTGTAGAAATGATCAAGATTATCAACCATAGGTTTATTGAAAATTTGAGGAAGGATAGGCTGATTTGGATGATTGGTCCCATAGGAAACTACAGTGTTAAATTAGGTTTTTGGTTCATGAATGCTTCTCAAAACATTGACTTCAATTAGAGTAACATATGGGTGAAAATCATCATTCCCAAAATCATCTTCTTTTGGTGGACTACTTGCCAAAGGAAAATTCTAACCATTGATAAATTGAAATGAAGGGGGTTCAATATAGATAGTAGATTAATTTTATGAAATAAAAATGTAAAAAAATTCAACCAAATTTTGATTGAATGTCCTTATACATGGAAGACTAAATAGTGGATTCTTACAAAATTTAGTATTCCTTGGGTCTGACAAGTAGATGTTAAGAAAATGACTAAAATTTAGATCTCTTCTTTTAAGCACCCTTTGATTAAGTAATTATCAATTCAGTATCTACTTCATGTGGCATGAGGAATATGGAGAGATTGAAATAATAAAATATTCAAGAAATATAATAAACCTTCAAAGGTGACTACTGAAAAGAATACATAACATTATAAGAAATGCCAAGATTTTTAATCTAAAGAAACCAAAATTAAACCCTACCAATCTAGAAGATAATTTTTTTAAGAACTGAGGTCTCCAATATAGATGGGAAAAAGGAAAATTCATTAAGATATTGCAAATATAAAGAATTAAATGAAGCCCCTTGATCTTGGATGGTACAAACTTAATTTTGATGGCTCTGTGAAGGGTAATGTAAGGCAGTCAATTTGGGGAGGGTTGATAAGGAATAGAAAAAGTCCAATTCAATGGTGCATTCTCTAAGAACCTTAGATTCCAATCTAATAAGTATGTTGAAGCCTTGACAGCTCTTCAGTGGACTATTTTGGATAAAAGTAAAGAAATATGTAAAATTATAATAGAAGGGGATTCCAAAAAATTATAGATATGATTAATTCTATAGCCTCCCCACATTGGTCCTATAGATACATCATAGAGGAAATAAAAAACATCTTAATGCAGTTTTAAGGTGTTAAACCCAAACACATATTAAGAGAAGGAAATTCTTTAGTGGACCTGCTAGCTAATTTTGGAGGCTAGATAGAAGGGGTTAATCTATGGGAAGATATTCTTTCTATATTGCTTAATATAAGAATACAAATCAATGAGGAACCAACATAAAATAAATAAGATCAAATAGGTAATCATATATTTATGTGTGGTTAACACAAGTAGAGGGGATGGTCTAAACTAGAGCATTAATTGTAAGATAGGTTGAAGGATTGCTTGCCCTTCCCCCTTCCATTTTATAATTACAGGAACTAAATTAAATTGAGATCAATAGAAAGTTGTGAACATAGCCACTTAATTGAGTGAAAATATGGAAAGGGATTTGATAAGTGAAACATAAAAATGTGGTGACCCTAAGATTAGTGTCCATAACCTAGGGTCATTTCCACATTTTAATAAATTTTATTGGGATATAGATGAACAAGGTGAATTGTTTGACTATCAACATTAATGGCGAGTCAACCAAATGTTGATCTATATACTAAGGGGGGTTGGAATTGATTAGAAATATTTTTGAATGATTAACCTAATGATCTTATCTATCCTAATACTAAAAATGCAATATCCTGAAAACTAATAGATGGAAACAATAGTTTACGAGTGGATTTCGCAAGTGTAGAGAACAAAAAAATTGGTTTTGAAGTGTCTACAAGGACTCATTTTTCCATGGGTGAATTGGTCTTTGTATAGGTGTTCAGATAAAAAATTTAGGTCCTCTGGTACAAGATTCGAGCTTCCATTTTCCCTAGGTCCCACTTTCTTAAAGTTGGAAATAAAGTTTACAACCTAGTTTCTATGACTTGACAACAATGATGAAAACAAATGCAACAATGCAAAATTGATTCTCCAAGATATTTCCAATTGTTCAACCGGTAATCTACACATACACAAAGAGGGAATTTTTTTTTGTTTTTGTATGGGGGTTTTCCTTGGTCAAACCCTAGTTTGGTAATTAAACCTTGATAGAAAGATAATGATAAATGGAAGGAAATGATGAATGAACAATGCTTTCTATAACTCACCACCCTTTAATGGCTTCCCTTAGAGGATTGAAGAAAAAAACATCACTCCAAGGACTTGGATCTTTCTTTGCTTGATGAATGTCAACACTTGAAAATGCTTGGATGCTTTAGGATCAATAATACATATTATCCTTCACAAGATGACATGAACACACATAAGCTTAAATATGATAGGATCTTGAATGCTATTGTAAATGACTAATAAATCTTCCCTTGAATGCTCTTGACAATAATATTTTTTCTCATAAATTTTACCTTTTGTTTGTTAGATTTCAAATCACAAAATAACTATGTATTTATAAGTGTTTATCCAATTTCCAAAAAATTAGATTCCAAAAGCCGAAAATTGCAAGTTGAATTTGAATCATTAAAAGACTGCCAAAAACATATTTTAAAATGGGTTATGGAACTTAAAGGGGAACCATTCGCCCATGGGTGAATGGGTCCTGGCCTATAATTCCAAGACACACATAATCTATGGTGATTAAAGTACTAAATGCATGAATTAAATGTTGGTTCTGTTGACGCAAGAATTCACGAGGGTAGTAGCCTTATGGGAAACTTAGCTACTGGGGGATTTGTGCACTTAGCTAAGTGACCTCCAGGATTTTATTGAACCGACTCTTCATTTTTAATGGGGGGAGGTAAAGGGTTAGAAAGATAACATGTAATAGTAAGAACTAAACTAAGGTGATGTGCCAAAATCATGAGAGTAATTTATTGAGCACAATGCTGAAAGAAAAGGTCGAACAAGAAACTGTTGTCTATCAAATAGATTATCTCAGAAGCACTTCAAACATAAGAACACCATTTTATTGCCTAGCATAATCTAATACAACCTCAGCCAACAAAGAAGAGTAAAACATGGTATGTATTTTATTAAGCTGTATGAGACTACAAAAGCTGAAGAATAGACATTCATACACTATAGGAAAATGAAAGCACAGTCTTAATATTCTATCAAATGCATGAAAAATAGAGAGGCCGAATTGATTGGCACAGTTTGCAAACTTCAAGTACAATAGCAAATATTACAAAAATGACAATTCCCAGTGCTTGGGAAGTTTTAATCTATCTAACAACAACCAAATAAAAGAGAAGCAAGGATTCTTATATAAGCTAGCCCACTGGCTGAAAGCCACAAAGAGAAAGATGCCTCGGCAAAACATCGCCGTCCCATATCTCCTCGAGCTAACATTGAATAGAAAGATCACCCAACAACGCGCCAAAAAACCTAACCTCCTGAAAACAAGGCCATGCAATAGCAGTAGACAAAACATGGAAGCAAAGAAGAAAACGTGGTAGAAAAGGAGAGAAAATGACACAGGTGGCAACTCCTAGATAACCGACACATAGAAACCTACCATGCGTCGAACATAGAGAGCCTGAAATAAGAAAGAGGGATGCCCCAATGAAATGTTTTGAGAAGAAGCCATGTGGAAGACACTGAGAAAAGGTAATCGTTGAGTGGGCCCGACTTGAAAATCAGTGAGAGTCAGACACGCGTCGAACACATGGAAATTGGCGGAGGCAAAGCAATATAGAGTGATAGGAAGCTCCATTAGGAGGCCACATGGCAAACATAGAAAAGCTGCTAGCGATAACGGTCAAGGTGAAGCCACAAAAGAAAAGAAAACCATGAAGGATAGCGGTTCATGAATAAAAGTTCACAGTTTGGTGTCTCACAGGGACATTTCGCCTGCGAAATGAAGAACCCCAAAAACCTTGGTTGAGCATCCCCATTATCGCTCATAGCTGAGAGAGGGTAGTCTATAGGCGAGGCCAGACCTCATTTGACGGCACAGAGAGGGCTCGCATATTTTCATGCGCCAACTTGAGATCAATGATTTCCTTAAAAGGAAATCCACCAGATAGCTTTGCCTCCAATTCAAGTTGGAAAAAGAGTTGCGCTAGCTGATGTACTATTCCTTCAATATTCTCGGTGGTCGAAGACTGATCAAAAGATTGGAAAATAGAAAGATCCTGCTTCTTTTCCTCGATCCTTGTAATTATGTGCTCGACACCTACTACCACCTAATATGGGATGAAGGGCAAAGGGAGACCTCGTTGAGCTAAGCGGGAAAATTTTGCCCACATGTCATTGGTAATTTGATTCAATCTGGCTCTACACTTTGCTACATGTTGGACAACTTCATGCATGGAAATGATAATTTTTATGCCCATAGCCACCATTGTCCAATCTTCAATACCTAGGCCACTCAAAGCCTCATTGAAAGTTATATACAACTTGCCCAACAAATGCCTGGCCTCCGAAACTTTATCGGAAGTCATCTCCTGCACCTGTTGTATTGTTTCGCTAACCATCCCACATAGGCTAGTTGCTTGCACCATAAACTTTAGAATAGGCTGCAAAGTAAGGCATAATGCCTTGAACTTGTCCCAGTATGACACATATAATTCTTTGGCAATCTCTAGTGAGCTCATTTGTGGTGTAGGAGGTTGGGCCCTCACAAGGTCTAATTTTGTAGCTCTGTTTCCCAGTTCCGCCCGAAGCTCTAATAAGCTTCCCTCCAATACGGACAACTGACTCCTTAGAGTAGAAATTTATTTCTCCCGCTCATCCAAGGCCAATTTGACTTGCCTTCGCTTCTCAATTTCTGACTCTAGAGCAACATTCATCTCATTTAATTCATCATTTGTACTCTATCAGAGCTACTTCATGCCATCATCTCTTTGCCTCAAATAAGCACAGAGGGTTGCCTTAGTCGCCCAACATTGTTCAATTTCATTTCATAGGGCCGAAATGACATCTGCACCCAAAGCTTGAAGCTCATTCACCTTGACCTCCAAGGAATTTCTCTCATTCAACAAGCGATTAATCTCATTTTCCTGGGCCTTATGCTTCTTTTCCCAAATATCAACGTTACGTCTCAGCTCCGTCAATTGCTCCTCCTTTTTTTTTTGGCGACTGAGCTTGAGGAAGTCAGTGGTCACCACCCTTTGAGTCTGTCATCAACTCGACTTTATCCTACGGATGAGGATACTACAAATCTAGCCCAATGGCATTGAAAGAATAGTCACTCGACAACATTTCTCCAATCGGCTTGATCACGTTGGGGGTGATTTTTGTAAACATCAGTGAATTTTGACTCTCATGGAATACCATTTGCAAAAGAGGCTTTACATGTTTGCTTGCATCCTTTTCTCTTCTTTTTTGAATTCGGCTTGCACAGGCGCTTTTGTTTGCATGCACCTACGAAAAATATTCCTAGGAAGAAATACCCAGTCCACCAGCAAAATAAAATTCTCGAGGGATTGCTAGTGGGAAGGAAAGCGTGCTCAAAGCATCAGTGGACTTGCTAGGCCTCGTAATAACTATCGAGGAGAAGGGTGGAATAAACTGTCTGCCTGAAGATGATGAAAACATGGTATGAGGAAAGGCCAGGGAAGCACCAAATAGCACGCTGGGCCTTGGGGATGAAAATTATTGGCTCAAAAGGTCAGGATGGGCCACCATTTATGTTTCAGGGGAAAAAGGGAAAGTAGGAGATGGAAAGGGAAACCCAAGAGGAAAAATATTTGACTACCCTGGATATCTAGTGATAGGAATAGCTAGTGCAGATGAAATAGCAGGTGCAGATGAGGAGGAGACTAGAGACATAGAAGAGAGAGAAGAGGGAGGAAATAATACTTGAGGTTCTTGAAGAATTGCAGTCAATACCACAACTTCTTCATGCTGCAACTCCTTCTCTTCAGCAGACTCTCTCATTCACGGTCGCTTTTCCTCTAGAGAATTGTCAAGCTCCACAATAACTTTCGGCTAACGACTGGAACTCCTTGTCCTCTTCATACCTGATCTAGAGGAGTTGGAAGGCTTCGACATCTACACATTTGAAGAGTCCTCCTACTATGAATGATGTCCACTGAATGTCACCTCTTTCATAGGATCCCCTTCAGCAGTGGGGGTGTTTTGGGTTACCTCCTCCCCGGGTTCCATGGCAACACTTCTTTTCACATAGAAATTCTCAAAAATTGAAGGGTTTGGGGAGTTCTCACTTTCCAAATGCTCGTGCACCCAGATGTCATCAAACTAGTTGTCTGACTCCACCTCTTGGAAAAGCCTATTTGTTGTCTTTATCTCCTATCTGTACATCTAGAAGTCCCTAATTCTTTTAGGCTTCCATCCAAGATTATTTAACTGGCTACATAGAAACTGACTCATCTTATGCTTTGGGTTGAGCTTCACCACAACATGGTAAAAGTTCGCCCATGATGGTCGACTTGTTTAAGTAGGAAAATACTCCAGGCCGACATATAATTTGAAATTCTCCTCATCAACATTTCTCCGAAGGTCCTAGAATGACCAAGGCTTGTGTGGAATTTTTATGCCAACCTCCGATAGATTATTTTTTGAGTTTTATTTCCATGTGTCACTAATAACCACCAGCCCAAGATTACCCTACTTAGAGTACAAAACCTCTGAGTTGTTAACCTTTGAGGTCCTTTTCTTTACTAGCAATACACAGTCGAACATGACCATCAACGTCAAATAGGAAGTCAAATGCTTTCCTCCCTAGTAGTCATTCTCGATATTACATAGGTACCTAAATGCTTCCAGGGCCAGCACTCTATTGGAAACAAAACTTGGGAGCCAGAAGGGCTCTCAAACAAAACCTTGCATATGGAGCATAGTGAAATCCATACCAAAGAAGAAATCACAAGGTGGCAAGAGACCTCACATCCATGATTTCTGCCTCAGCGATAATCGCATGGACATGCTGCTTCCAGATCCATCCAAATCCCGCAAAGTTGAAGTTAGGAATGAGTCCAAAAATGCATAATAATCAAAATTTTTTGTCAGGACGAGAGTCCATGTCGAAACCAGATTTCTCGTGCCACTTTCATCAAATATGACAAGGGCCATGAACTGCTTGAAATAATCAGGATTCTGGTGCAAAATCATGTATACCAGGAAAGAAGAATACTTGAACCTAGAACCTAGCTCAAATTCCCTCAGATGTTGGCTCATCCCATTAGTTATAACTTTTGTGAAGTCCATAAGCGGAGGCGTGTTGTTATTCTTCCGCATAAAGCTAAGACTCATTTGGAATTCAAAGACCCCTTTGTCTATATCCAGCCCAAAAACCAACACCAACATAGAGCAGACGGAAGCAGAGCCCGACTTTAAAGTGACCAAAGCAATTGGGAATCTGGGAGGCGCTGAAACATTTGTCAGTTGAGTAGTCTCAATGTGATAAAACTGTTGCACCATTTAGAGTGTTCTGTAGTAGGCTTGCATTATGTGAATGTCAAAATTCTCAACATTATCAAGTGAGAGGAACGAAATGCATAGCATATCTTGTAGGGCCTGGGGATTGATAACTACCCTCAAATTAGGGCCACTTATGACTCCGGTCTCGGGGTCGAAACTTGTTGCGCATGCCGCCATAATTTTTGGACAATAATGCACCAGAGGAACCATGTACTGGGGAAGCCCACAGTTCCATAAACATTTGTGGAAAGGGTCTGACATCTTCTTAATTTTCTTGCATGCAGCATCCCTCAAACTCTTGGGGTTTTGAGATAACTCAGGATCCAAAATATTGTCCCAATCCTCTGATACTAGGGCTTGATTTCTAGGAGAAACTATGCCAATTGCTTTCTGGTCCACTTGACTGGTAAAGGGCCAGGATGGCTTTGTTGGAATACCCTAGGTAGCATAAGACTCTTGGTCATATATGTTCACATAGGGTGTTGTTAACCTTCGTTCATCAATGCTTTCCATAACCATAACCTGTGTTGAACTTCTTGCAATTTCAGTCATTTCTCTGTATTCGCAAGAGGCTTCACAAACTCTGCAAATTTTAGCTTCTAAAAATGCTTTCTCTTCTTTGCAAATGACTTGAATAGTTACACGCTTTGATGAATTTTCACAATAAATGCCTTCTGCACACTTAACCTACTTTTTAATTTTCATGAAAAATAGCTTAGCAAGTGTACATGCTAACTTTTCACATTAGTTACCTCATGCACCACCCTCCTTTTTGGCGCGTGCGAAGAGATTGCCAACCTGCCAAAATACTCTTCACATTTAAGAGACATGCCTTCACATAAGGTGGTGCCTGATTTTCTTGGACAATGTGTCAACACAACCCTGCCATATCTTTCGCAAGCTCTTTTACATTTACTGATTTCATGATCATACTTAGGTGCATCACCCAATGGCCTCATCAAAATATTTTCCTTGATTTAATTAGGACGGCGACATATCATGCTGACAACTGGCTTATTCTTATTCAATTCTACAACTTGAATGGAGAAAGTTGCAACTGTACCTGATTACTCACATCACCTCACATGCCGCAACACTGAATAACAAGGCTCTTTAGTATCATTTGCTTCTAACGTATTCATAGCTTGCCTCAGCAGGCGAACCCCGACTATCTATAAATAGGACCCTTGGAAACCTTGCTAATTACAATTACTTTTAGCATTCTCACTGATTAGGCTCTAGTTTATCTTAGCAATTTTATCATTTACCTAGAGTAGCAAGCAACTACGGAGATGCCAATTAGATTAGTTTGCAAAAAGACCCAGGCCACATTTCTAGGAAAGGTTAGGTGCAGGCACCTGAAGCGCATAATAGGCATGACAAACCTGTTATATGTAAAAGCAATCAAATGGGTCATAGGCAGAGACTACATCGAGTACGAGGACCAATATAGGGTAAATACCGACATTTTCTCTCACTTTGTCACTTCACTCCTAGACATTAGCGTTTCCAAATGCCAAATAATAAAGTTGACCAAGCGAGTCTTCCCTTGGCACTACCTCGGAGGCTTGGAAAATGTAGTGCAAGCCATTGAATTTGATCATGGGGTCCCTTTTGTCTGCAACCTACATCGGCTGCTACCGCATGGAGGACCTGTGCCAACCAGACCCTTTTTGTTTGGCTTTGGTTTGGAAACCCATGAAGAACATCGCTCCAAGGTTCGTGCTGGCTGCTACTTCCTGATGTGGATACATAATATTGAACCCTTTTAAAACATGCAGTGGTATGAGGACTTTGAGAGGATGGTGTTTCCCCACCTTGCGCCACCTACTACTACTATTGCTGGTCCTTCTTCTATTTGATAATCGTGAAAGGATAATTCCATTTTTCTTTTGCTTCTTTTTGCCAACCTCTACCCCCCGAGTAGCGGATTTATATGTATATTTTGATACATGGCCACTGGCCTTCGCCGGATATAATGTAAATGTTCCAGAAATAATATTATATACAATTTTTTCATATATGGGCTAATTGTTCATTCTATATCAATTTTTCAATAATGTTGTTATCAAAAAGCATTGAGAAAACCCAAAACTTAAAACAGGAAAAATATTTACATATTTACAAATTTAAAAACTTATTTGCATAAGTAGAACTAATTAAACTTTTTTAGGTGTATTCCATTAATTGGAATACCCAAAGCATCACCTTCCATAGTTTCTAACTCAAAAGAGTTCAACTGTTTGCACTGGATGATTTTGAAAGGCCCTTCCCAGAGACTATCGAACTTGTCCTGTTGTCCGAGCTGTTCTCTGCATTCGTTGAATTTGAGCACCAAGTCTTTGCATTGTAACCCCTGGTCAGATGCATTTTTAACAAACCACTTCTTCACCACCTGGTGGTAGTTGTTCATGGCCTTGAGAGCATGCTCTCTTTTTTCTTGTACCTCCAGTAGCTCAGAAAACCGTACCTCCATAGCTTTGTTCTGCTTGATTTCAAGAGATTTGAGAAATTGGAGAGCGGGGATCTCCATATCAATAGGAAACAATGCCTCCTTCCCATAGACCATCTCATAAGAAGATGTCTTCATTATCTTCTTGGGTGTGATATGATCTATCCATAGCACTATTCGGAGGTTTTTATGCCACTCCCTCTAGTGTTTTGAGCCTATCCTTTTGATTAACCTGATGAGGTTTTTGTTTGTGGATTTTGCGAGGCCATTCCTCTGAGGGTAATAATTAGAAGAGGTTTTCAAGAAAACCCCATATTTCAATGCAAATTGGCTCATCTTAGAGCTGAGGAAAGCTTTAGCATTATCAGAAATAATTGTTTTTGGTGGGCCAAATCTAGCTATCAATTCCTCCAAGAATTTAACAATTTCTACTTCCGTTGCATTTTTTAGTGGCACAACCTCTTCCCATCTGGTGAAATAATTAGTTGTTGTCAAAATCCACCTATGTCTAGCTGATGAAAAAGGGTTAATCATACCAATAAAGTCAATACCCCATTGAGAAAAAGGCTCCTCCACTACTATGGGTCTTAGTGGTATAGCAACATTCTTTCTTTTCCCAACATAAAATTGACACTCACTACAAGACTTTACTAATGAAAATGAGTCATTAAATAGTGTTGGCCATAAATAACCAGCACATATGATTTTAATTGCAGTAGTTCTTGTGGAAAAGTGCCTTCCAGCTGGGCCACTGTGATATTGATCTAATATCTTTTTGGCTTGTTCCTCATTCACACATCTTAACAGAACACCATTAAAATTTATTTTAAAAAGCACTCCTTCGAAGAGAGCATAACTACTATTTTTCAATTGATAGAAATGTCTCTTAAATGAAGGGAGATTGGTTGGGTACCTTCCTATTTGTATGAAATTTATCCTATCTTCCAGTCAATCGCTCTCGGAGCTTTCCTCATTCAAGAGCATAGATTTCGCGACTTCGAACTCTGCTACTGGTTCATTATTTTTGGCTAGGTACTCACACAATCCTTTTCCCTTAACAGTCTTGATATGCCTAATCTCAATATCATACTCTAGGATCTTAGTGATCCAATTAGCTCTTTTATCGGTGATTTCCCCTTCCATTATATATTCCTACACACTAGGATGTGGCACACAAACAATCACTTTATTGCATGATATCAGGTGCCAAAACTTATTCAACCCTTTTACAATAGCAAAGGCCTTCTTTTCTACAAAATTATACTTTACCTCATACTCCTTTAGGGTGCGCAAGTAAAAAGCAATAGGTGATTCCCTTTTATCTTTATCATCTTTTTGCATTAGCTCTATGGCAATATTGTTGCCACCACCAAAAACATACATAATAAAATCCTTAGACAAGTCTAGATTAATCAATATAGGAGAAAAAGAAATAACCTCTTTTATTAGCTCAAAATATTTTCTGGCTTCAATCGTCCACTTGAAAGTCTAGTCCTTTTTCAACATCAGGGTAATTGGCCGATTGATCCCTGCAAAGTCCACAATGAACCGATTGATGAAATTGACCTTACCCAAAAAAGATTGCACTCCTTTCTTGTTTACGGGTAGAGGAAGCTCCCTGATTGCATCAAATCTTTTTGGATCAATAGCAATTCCCTCCTTCGAGACAATATATCCCAATAGCTTCCCCTGAGGGACTACAAACACACAATTCTTCAGGTTTAGATAAATCCTGAATTCCTGGCATTTATGGAAGACAAGCTTGAGGTGATCAAAGTGATCATTAGTAGATTTAGAAAATATTGTCAGGTCATCCAGATAGATAAGGATAATCTTATGTATTAGATCTTTAAAGGAAATATCCATAGCTCTTTGAAAAGTGGCTCCAACATTTGAAAGTCTGAAGGGCATCTTAGCATATGCATATGTTCCCCAGCTAGTGGTGAATGTTGTTTTGTGCTGGTCTTCCTCCTTTACACAAATTTGGTTGTAGCCATAAAAACCATCCAGTATTGAAAACATTTTAGAACCAGCAACCGTTTGTAGAATTACCTCCATAGAAGGTATGGGGTAATGGTCTTTCAGGGACGCTCTATTCAAGTCTCAGAAGTCCACACACAAACGTATGTCACCATTCTTCTTCCGGACTTGCACCAGGTTAGATACCTCAGTGTTATGCTTGATTGTGAACACTATTTGGGACACAATCAATTTATTCAACTCTTGTGACATGGGTGACTCAATCTTCGGGTTCATTGGCCTCTATCTCTGATGAACCAACTTCACTCCTTCTAGTAGCTCAATTGTATGCTGAATAATCCTAGGATCATATCCTTTAAGATCATCATATGACTAGGCTACTACGCTCGGATACTCCTCGCATAAATGCTTTAGCCTTTATTTATTCTTCTAAGATACTCCTTTACCAACGTTGAGCTTTCTATCCTCTCCGGCATGCAAATCAGTGTAGTCACCTTTTTCAGCTACAAGCTTTCTTTTATCTTTCCTTGCATCATCGGAATCAAAAAGACTCTCCAGAGTAACTAGGCCTCTAGGAAGCTTATTGGATTTTAACTGGATTTATTGATCTCCATAGGATTCAGTGATCTTTGGTTGCAATTGGTTAGCAAATTCCCTAGATAATTGGAGAAATGACACAATATGAGCATCACTATCAAACACTTTCCAGTCTTGATCATTGTTCAGAATAGTAGGTCATACAATTACTCTCACTGCATGTTTATTTTTTAACAACTTGGAAGCTAGCTCAAACTGAGCCCCGACAGTTGCCATTCAGTCAACTTCAGAGTTCTTCTCCCTTGGTATAGCCTGAATGTTGAATGCCTCAAACACTTCAATAAGATCCTAGACCCTATGTCGGTATGATCGCATACGTACATTCTTTGTTGTAGATAGCCCTTAGATTTGGTTGACCACCAATTTCGAATCTCTAAACACTTTTATTTGCTATGCGCCCATTTGTTCTGTAAGGCTCAAACCATGGACAAGGCCTTCATATTTTTCTTCATTATTCGAGCATGTGAACTAGAAGCAATAAGACCTCAAGGTATTTTATTTGAACGGAGATGTCAAACATATTCTTGCTCCAACTCCTACTCTACATCTTGCTCCATCAAAGTACAAAGTCCATAACTTTGAGGATGTTTCACCTCCAGACTCTTTAGTAACTCTGGGCATTATTTGTCCTTCCTCATGTATGACATAGGTTTCGAGCCCAGTTGCATGATAATTTCCAAAAGGGTCTATGTCTATAAACTCATTCAACAGAGCTTCTTCACTCTCCGTTTGGGAGCTACTTGCTTCCTCTTCCTCCAAAAATTCAACATTGAACCTCTCTTCCCGGGTGATTGAAGCATGTGTCACTTCAAAGTTGATCAGGGCTTCGTCAGCAACATGTTTGGAATGCAAAGTTTCTGAAAATAGTTTCATCTTAGCTCCATGCTTGGTTCTCAAGATTAGGTGTGACCCATCTAGTGCTAGATAGCCTCCAACATTTGCAATGAACTCTCGGGGCAAACATATCCCGAACGGAGGAGGAACATCAATGAGTACAGTGTCCTAGTTCACAGTAATATAGGGGCAGGAAAACAACATCATAGGAAATCCCTTAATTACCCCGATGATATCAGCTTTATTTCCATCGAGCTGCATGAATCCCTTGTTAAGAGGCTCATATTTGAGTCCCAGTGCATCAGCTACTTGCTTAGGCATGATAGTGGTGCTAGCACAAGAGTTGATCATACAATTATGCAATAACTTGTTTCCAATGATAAGTGTTAGAAAGAAAGGCTTAGGTTTAGGCTTACTCTCTTTTCTGGCTTCGAGCTTTTCTTTTGGTTGATTCGTTAGCACTTTATCTAGGTCCGGCTTGGATGGCTTTTCTTCACTGGGCTAACTAGGCATCTGCACATCTTCTTCTCACGAAAATGCTTTCTGTAATAGCACCTTTTGCTCTGGAATAGCAAAGATATCCCACAAAGAAACATTGGTAGAATATTTCTTTAGTTTTTCCACCACATTGAACTGTGTTTGTGACTAATGAGTCATAGTTGCTTGCTCCTTCGGCTTCACAGTTGGTGAATTTGGTTGTTTGACAAAAGTCGGGGTGATCATGGGGGCTTTTGATTTTAGAGGAGATGGATCTGAAGAACTGGGAGTAGCCACCTTAGACTACTGTAGAATTGAGAACATATTTTCTGATAGACTAGGCATTGACTTGGATGGACCATTAGTCGGTGGAGATGTGAATTCTCTGGTGATCTCCGCTTTGAATGCGTGTTGTAGTCTGATTGCACTCGGGGCACTTGAGTTATAGGAATGTCATTCGGAAATGCTGACTCTTCTCCTTCCATACATGAAAAAAGCGCTTGGTCTGGAACTATATCTAACTCCTACTCTATGGACATCCCTTGCATTTGAGTGGTGAGGACTGCATTATCCATCTGCTGAGAGGCATATGACTGGTTTCTGAGATCAGGTACATTATCGTGGATACATTTCTCTGCAATCTTCTATTGCGAATTCCCTTACGGACAATTTTGGGGCATGTGTGCATCATTACAAGGAAAGCACCATGAATTAGTATCTTTGGCAAGGTTATTTTTTCCTGCTACTAGCTCCTTGCTTGAACTTAGATGGATGGTATGCATCAATAGGGTCACTAGATCAACTTGGTTATTTGACTGAGCTTGAGTATTGCCACGTGATCTATCTTGCCACTGATTTGACTGGTAAGGAGCTTTTCTGCCTTGATAATTTTGGTAAGCCAACTTCTGGTATGTATACTGCTACTGCTTCATAGTACTCAATTCATTTGTCATGGCCTGCATCTGCTCTTTCATCTCATTCATTTCAGCCATCAGGGGTTAGGCACTAGAGCTACATTCGGTGTTGTTCCTAGGTACACATACATAGACTGGGGAGGAGTAGCAAGAGCGCTAATTGAAGCTGCTTCAACTTCTGCAACATTGAATTTCGGGAATAATGGCATAATGGGTCTTGGTGCAAACTTTCCAACAACAATAAGGTTATTCTCCATAGTGACAGCAAGACCATAAGCATCGGGTATAGTATTTCCGCCAAGATCCTGTAGCATCATGGAAATATCAACATTAATGGACTTCAAAAAGAACATGAATGCCAAATTTGGAGGAGGCCGACTACCAATAGGAACTCTCTGCCAAGTCGAATGAAACCATGTGTTGAAATCAGGCAGAGCTTCATGAGGATCTCACTTTATGCTGGCCAGCTGATGATATAGCGAAGACCTATCGCCAACATTTGAAAAATGCTCGTAGAATGGATCTCCAAGGCTATCCCAAGTAGTAATTGAATTAGCCAAAAGAGTGTGATACCAGTTCAAAGCCTTGCTTCAGAAAAAGGCAGCGAGCAATCTTAGAGCTACATTTTTATTAGAAACACCATACACTAGACACACGTTTGCCACATCTTGCAAGTGCTTTGTCGGTGTCTTTGATTCATCTCAAGAAAACTTAGGGATAGATTTTAAAGCAGAAGCCGAAATCAGAGCCCATACTATAGGAGGCACAAACACTACTAAAGCTACCAGCATCCTAGGCTACATAATTTCTAGCATCCATTGGCGCATGGGACGAAGGAGAAGGGGGAGGTGAAAGACTACCTTGCTGACCTCTTAGATGCATAGAAAATAATGGTGGTACGAGTAGGCCAAAGAATCTTGCAGTTTGTGACCTAGTTATGGGCCTATGGCTCATACACTCTTATATCAAGTGAACGTGCTAGTTCGCATCCCACCGGGCATTCCATAAAAAGAACTATTGACGCAAGAATTTACGGGGGCAGCAGCCTTATGGGAAACTTAGCTAATGAGGAACTTGTGCACTTAGCTAAGTGACCTCTAGAATTTTATCGAAGCCGGCTCTTCACTTTTAATGGGGGGAGGTAAAGGGTTAGAAAGATAACATGTAATAGTAAGAACTAAACTAAGGCAATGCACCAAAATCATGAGAGTAATTACTTGAGCACAGTGCTAAAAGCAAAGGCCCAAACAAGAAACTATTGTCTATCAAATAGATTATCTCAAAAGCACTTCAAACATAAGAACACCATTTTATTGCATAGCATAATCTAATACAACCTCAACCAACACAGAAGAGTAAAACATGGTCTGTATTTTATTAAGTTGTATGAGACTACAAAAGTTGAAGAACAAACATTCATACACTATAGGAAAATGAAAGTATAGTCTTAATATTCTATCAAATGCATGAAAAATTGAGAGGTCGAATTGATTGGCACAGTTTGCAAACTTCAAGTCCAAAAGAAAATATTACAAAAAGGCTAATTCCCAGTGCTTGAGAAGTTTTAATCTATCTAACAACAACCAAATATAAGAGAAGCAAGGTTGGTTATATAAGCTAGCCCATCGATTGAAAGCCACAGAGAGAAAGATGCCTCAACAAAACATCGACATCCCAAATCTCCTCGAGCTAGCACCAAAAAGGAAGATCACCCAACAATGTACTAGCAAACCCGTCCTCCTAAAAACAAGGCCATGCAGCAGCAACAGAGAACACGCGGTAGCAAAGAAGAAAATGTGGCAGCAAAGGAGAGCAAATGAGATAGGCAGCAACTCCCAGATAACCGACGCATAGAAACATGCCACGCGTCAAACACATGGAGCCCAAAAAAAGAAAGAGGGATACCCCAATGAAAATATCTGAGAAGAAGCCACATGGAAGACGTTGAGCAAAAGGTAATCATTGAGTGGGCCCAACTTGGAAAGCAGTGAGAGTTAGACACATGTTGAACATATGGAAATCAACGGAGGCAAAGCGATACAAAGCGGCAGGAAGCTCCGTTAGGAGGCCACGTGGAAAATGCTGAAAAACTGCTAGCGATAATGGTCAAGGCGAAGCTGCGAAGAAAAAGATAACCGCGAAGGATAGCGTTTCATGAATAAAATTTCACAGGTTCACCTTTCAAAAAATGAGAAAAATAAGGCTTTTGGAATGCATGAGTCGGTAAATTAGAAGCTTAATTAAGTTCAAATAATTAAGGGACCCAAACATAGTGTGAAATTATAAAGGTATACAATTTCCTACACTGCATTTAGCCCCCACTTTAGTGAGAGTATGAACTTATGCTCAGACTCAATCTAAACTAGAGAGATATGCATCAAGAAGGGTCAAAATGTACAAATGTTAGAAGGGTCAAAATGTACAAATGTTAGAGAGATAGGATGAAAAGGATCAAGGAGGTGGCCAAGCCCCTAGGATCTAAAATCCCATGGAAAACCAACACAAACACAAAGGGACACATATAAATGTAATATATGTGCAACAAGACAAGATACACAAGCATACAATATCAAATCTAATGCACAAAGGAAAAATAAAAATGCGGATCAAGCCTTGACTATTCATCCAAAAGGAATGTATCAAGCCTCAGTTGTTCATCTAAAAAATACACTCACAAGGGCTAGTGTAGTCCGATATACACTAAGTGAGACCCACAAAAAAATGAGAAACAAACACTAGGTATACAAGGAGTGTACCCATAAAAAAGGGTGGAAGATTTATAAGGCCCAACTAATGTTTAGTAAACTTGGTGAATTTCACACAATTCATAGGGGGTGCTTAACTGAATAGTCCACTAAACCCTTGTAAAGACTCCATTTAATTATTAACTAGGGCTAACATAAGCTTGTGATGATATTGGCACTGTATGTAAATCCAGAGACTCTACACTACCTATATCATCATAGTACAGGTGTTTACACATGTGAGGAAAACTTAAACTACATAACAATAAAAATAATTGAATTTGGAACTATTGCTACAAGTACTTATAGCTAAAGACTATGACTAGTTCACTATCAAAACTAAACTCTGTAACTAACTAATGCTACTAACTGTAACTCACTCTAGAGAATAATGCATTGAGACAAACAAAGGATGAAATACAAGACAAGATCTTATTCATGATTTCATTCACATTCACAACATGAAGAATTTGATTAAGACAATGCAATAATGAAGGTAACTACTATAACAACATAAGTAAATGTGCAAAAATTAAAGTGAGGAACAATTACCTTGAGTGGCCCTTGATCAAGTGACTATCTCCATAGATTGTACTCAATCTAGCTTCCCAAATCAATTAACCATAACAATAACTGAAAACCTCTTCATTGCATTACTCAAGTTCTCACAATCTAATAAGAATCTTTAGGGATATCTTATTCATAAAACATAACTAGAAAAAAGAGTGTTGTTGTGTAATAGAAAAAAACTATGTAGACATATCTATATGCTATATCTTCTATGATTTTTATTCTCCTCAACCACTAAACCATATATACATAGGCATGGAGGAGTCTTATTGAAAGAAGGTTTTAAAATAGAAATCTAAATGCAACTCACCACTCTTCGATAAAGTAGAGTGTGAAAAAGTCTAAAACATAACTGAAAAGGTAGAAGACATTGATTAGGACTGGAACTTTGTTGCAATGGTAAATTGAAATGCGGAATGTGGAAATAGTCATATTGGATTCCTAATCATAGAAGGTTTCCTCCTTCAATAATATTATTAAATGACATGGTGAATCACAATCATCTTGTTAAATAAATTCCTCCAATTCTACAACTACCATGTTTTCTTATTTTGAAACTTCCCTTGCATCACTATCTAAAACTCCTTTGGTTATGGGTTGCACCCCTTAGTTGTTGTGGGCTTACAGTCTACTTTCTCTACCTTCTTGTTTGCAAAGAGTTAGCTCACCAAAACATATACACAATACTAAATAACCATAATTTAATCATAGACATAAATTACATTACATACACATTCACACATTAACCATGCAATTACTAACATACCATAATCATATTTTCATATACTTAAAACTAGGGTGAAGTTGCATAATGATCATAGAAAGATAGTAAATTTCAGGAATATTCATGAAACAAGTATCTAAAAATTTCCAAAAGTATGCATTAAAACAATATAAAACTAGCTGATATTTTGCCTCATCATTCCCCCAACTAGACATTTTCTTGTCCTCAAGAAAAGCAGTTTGAAGACTAGAGGTTATATTGCAAGATAATATCCTTAAGGTCTATTATCATATTCACTCCTTCAAGTTGCTTCAAGTATAAAAATCCATAGCATGAAAGTATTTCCCATCTGACATTCTCATCTTTCTCTCATTCTTCATTCTTTTCTCCTCTCTAATGTGGCACTGAGTAGAGAAGCATAGGTGGAGCTAAGGTAAGAGGTACCCATGTAAGTCCCTTTTATTTGGTAATTTCCATGTACTTGTGGATCCTTTCAAGAATGGCTATGAATTTTTATATAGAGTGGGGTTCCTTTATTCTACAATTCAAGGGTCAAACTGTCTCATCTTTCTTGTACAAAATAAAAGACTGATTTATAAGACCTACAATTAGTCTTTGCATCCTATCATAATAATTTAGTCCTAAATTCATAATTTCCTACCTACACCCTTGTACCTCAGAAGTTCTATCCATTCTTCTATTATTGCACTGGGGTTCTTGGATTCTTTTATGATATGGAGTATTGGTGCAGTCAAGGATGGGGGGTCCGAAAATGGGATTGTCCAACCTTGCAGCAAGAGTAAACACAACAAAATCTCAAGGAAACATAATGAAAATCACACAAGAAGATATATATGAATGATCAATCAATTATTCACTAGCAACATGTCTTTCCTTCTGGCTTACAAAATCCAGAATGATTCGACACTAAGCCCAAACTTACATGTGGGTCGAAAACCTTATCTATGATCTAACAATGATGCAAATGATAATCATGAATTAAATTGAATTTTCCCTAATTCCAATACACAATCCTATATATATCCATTCCCAGCTCTAGAAAAGGGTCTGTGTTGCCCTCAAGAGGTTCCAAACCCCGAATTTGATGAAACATGCAAGCGTTGGCCAAACATATGGTTCTTCATTATCCAGAGCTCCACAAGTTCTAGAATAGGTTGCGACTTGGTCCGGTAATTCAAGAAAGAATGCAAATATTTTTGGTTGATGCAAGATTACTCACAACCGAGGATGCTCCTATATCAAACACCCGAGGTTGAAGAAAAGTGAGCCTCACTTTTTGGGGGCTAGAGGAAAACCAATGCAATCTACCTTAGCTTGAGAAATTGATGACAAATCTTCCTCCGATCTTCCTTTCCATCTGACTATATATTCCTTGTATTGCCTTCCTCTAGTGCTGCATCCATTTCTATTGTCTAAAAATTCCTTAATCTCCTCTAGATGATGTGTTATTTGGTTTGATAAACCAACTTCTCTGTCCTCTGGTGACTCTCCTTCATGATATTGATATAGGTTTGCAATGTTGAATATAGGTGATATGCCAAACTCCTCTAGTAGTTCCACTTCGCATGCATTTCTGGAATCAAAATTCTTAATGATATTACAAGGTCCAAACTTCTTCATCTTCAGTTTGCTATATGTTCCAACCAAAATTTTCTCTTTTCTTAGAAATACCATTACTTCCTCTCCTATTGCAAACTCCTTATGTCTCCTCTTCTCATCCGCCTTCTCTGTATATGTCCTGTTCATCTTCTCTAGGTGCTCCCTGACTTGAGCATGCATTGTTTCCATGAATCCTACAAATTCTTCTACCTCCGCACTCCTTTTTTTCTCCATGCTGATATCTCTTTATTTAGTTACCCCTCTAGGTTGATGTCCTGTCACAATCTCGAATGGTGTCTTTCCTATGCTCTAGTTTATGTAATTGCTGTATGAAAATTTTGCTTGTGCTAATATTAAGTCCCAATTTCCTACTTTACCTTCTATCAAACTCAACAATTTCCCCAAACTCTTATTCACCACTTCTATTTGTCCATCTATATGTGGGTGAAATTCTGAACTATACTTCAAATCTATCTTCACCTTCTTCCACAATGTATTCCAAAAATAGCCAATGGAATTAGTGTCTCTATCTGATACTATTCTCTTTGGTAGTCCATGTAATCTCATAATATCCTTAAAAAATAGGTCTGCAACATGTAATGTATCATAGGTCTTCTTACGAGGTATGAAATGTACCATCTTAGAAAATATGTCCACAACCACAAATACATAATAAAATCCTCTCGGTGTCTTAGGTAATTCCAACACAAAATCCATGCTGATATCTTACCATGGTCTCTCTGGTACTGTCAATGGTGTATACATTCTAGTGTTTTGACTGTTTCCTTTTGCAACTTGACAAATCCTACAACTTTGAACATACTTCTTGACATCCTTGTATAATAATGGCCAAAAATAACTCACTCACCAATACCATGGTCTTATCAGTTTCAAAATGTCTTGCTAATCCTATGCAATGCTTTTCCCTGATCAAATTCTCTCTCATTAAAATCCTAGGAATACATAACTGGTTCCTGAATAACATACCTTCCTGAATGAAATAGTCCAAACATTGGCTTCTATCTATCTCTACAAGTTCCTTGCAAGCCTTCCATGCATCAACAAAATCAATGTCATCCTCATACATATGCTTCAATTCTTCAAAACCTAATACTTCAATTCTCATCTCTGCCAACAAACTCCTTCTCCTACTCAATGCATCTGCAACCTTGTTTTATTTTCCACTTTGGTGCTTCCATACATATGTGTAACTCTACAAGAATTCTACCCATTTCACATGTCTTTGGTTCAGCTTCCCTTGACTGTTCAAATATTGCAAAGCTTTATGGTCTGTATAGAACACAAATTCCCTAGATAACAAGTAATATCTCCACTTCTTCAGGGCTTGTATTATTGCACATAAATCCTGATCATAAATTGAATATCTTCTCCTGGAATCATTCAATTTTCACTGAAATAAGTTGTTGGTCTCCCTTCCTGACTCAACACAGCTCCTATTGCACTTCCACTAGCATCAAAATCTACTTGGAATACCTTATAAAATTTTGGTAATGCCAACACAGGTTGTTTTTGTTGGTGTTTAAAATCCACATGGAAATTGCAGGTCTCTAAGAGGTAGCCAACCCCTGTCAAGGATGACTACAAAAACCCGTGGCCAACTAACGAGAGTCAGTTGTGGACTGAACTCTCCTACACTTTTGGCTCTATAGGACCAAGGTGGGTAAACCTAAATGTGTTCATGAGAATGCCTCATGACTCGTAAGAACACTTCCTGCATACAGATCACCATTCCTACATACTTAGGGGGATAGTCATCATTTCATAGTATGGCAGACCAGAGAATGATTACCAGTGTCGAATAGCAATGGAATTGACCCACTTACAATACAAAAATACCTCCCGAAGGAAGACAAGGTTTTAACAAGTGTTTACATTCAGTATTTGGATTACCATGCTTAGAACTTACAGTCTTAAAATAAAAATAATGTTACAAACATTGTTCAGTGCCTCATCCATTGGGCAACAAAGTCATACAAAATAAAATCCCAATATTATGAAGTTCTCTTCATATAGCATTACTATCATGAGATATTTCAGTACACTAAAATAGTACTTCTTCAAGAATCCTGAGCATATACAACCATGAACATGTAATTGGTTCTTCAAGCATTGGATTAACTTCTTGAGTTAAAGCAAGAAAACTAACTACAATTTCAATTAATTATTGAAACTGAATAGAGGAACCCTTGATAACTCCATTCACAATCCATGGAACACACACACGAGAGTAAACCATCTTAATTTTATAGATTTCTTTCGATATTAGTAATTTAAAAAGCATATCATACTAATCTGTATAAAAATTTCCCCTCAGGATGATTTTCAGAACAAGATGTTCATAACATTTCAACTATAAGACTGACTGTATAAACTTCAAAGCTTCGGACCCAAAAAAACCTGACCCTTAACAATGAGCCATGAAATCTCCTTTATACAATAGGAGAGCAACAAGCATTAGGCCTCATTGTCGATACAAAATTGAATTTCAACAAAAAACGAAATTCAAATCCACATTCCTCATGATTTAATTACATCATGCATGATCAGAGGAATTAAAAAATGGTTACAATAACCAATCAACAAACAAAAATTCATGCAGAGCACGCGCACATCCATGTCCATAAGAGCAAAAAGCAAGAGCAAACACCTCTAACAAATCCCCAACCAGTCACCATTAGGAGAACACACAGTCCTAATACAAGCGACTGCTTCGAGTGTGTGCCTGAGACAACGATGGAACCACCTCCTCTTTACCAACCTTGTGAGCACATCCCCGAACAACTAGACCCAGTGCCAATGTAGATACTGGCTCGATGGCTAGAACCTCCTTGTCCACTCCCATAAGCTCCGCCAGGGAGGCCAAATAGCACTGATAATCAGAATCAGTCTCAGATTCATCAGAATCTGAGATGATTATCGGGGATGAACAATGCATTGGCCTCTTCCCAGTGTTTCCAATAATAGCCTTGTGAGCCATGGGAGAATCATACTTCTTCATGATTGGCGAAGCCAGCCTTGCACTCCTTCTCTTAACTGATTTATTCATGATAGAAATTGAGCTCAGCAACAAACAAAAGAAGTTACCTTACTGCATACAGATACAAGAGGATGCAATGCTGATCGCATACAACTCAGTCAACATTTATAGAGTAGGCCAGTATGCAGGGTATAATTACTTGAAGGCAATTCAAGCACTCGCACAATCAGTGATCTAGATAACCATGAATACCCTGAGTAGGATGGCATTGTTCGCACGCAAGAAGAAATCAGGTGGAGATCCTCTGGATAAGGAAAACCCATGCCATTAATGACACGAGCAACAACCAAGCAATAAATACCACGCAGAAAACTCACACACCCCTTCCTTGCATTTGAACCACCGATTAGGGAGACACTCTAACAAATGGAGGGTTCAGATCAAGTTAGTGGACATTGACAATCCACCTCAATACCTTTAGAAAACATATCCAATCAAAACCCTCAAAAGTAGTAGACCCGAATCGCATAGTGGGACCCATATAGTTCCATTGGCAAGAAAAGAAAAGCCATGTGTCATGCCCTCGCAGACCTCGCAACACCCTCCTGAATATTTACTCCACTCGTGTGAGGTGTGCGAGAAACCATAATTACCCCATTATTAATGGCTATTGCCAGTGAAAATATGGCTCCATGTCACATCCAACACCTCGGGAAGAAAACCCATTCATCCATTCACACTAGATGGCGACATCTCGTGAGCCTCACACCACTCTGGTGACGTCAGTAGGAAAACTTGCGACGTCGGCAAGAAGCGGTCAAGATCCAATCCTGCGATCGAACGGTTCATCAGACCTTAGACAGAACATCCAAGTGAGGTCCGCATTGAAATTCCCAACGATGTAGAACATAAGCCATTATGCCAAAAAGATCGATGAATCAAGTGAGATGGGGCCGGTAAAGCACGACCCGAGAGGGATAAAACCTCACTTAAGTGACCGGTTCTCTATGGTAGTAGGTCACTGTTAAAACATAACAAGATGGTTTCAAATGTTCAATAATCAAGGCTACCATGAGTAACTTTGAAACCCTAAAACCCAGCTTAAATTTTCTCAAAAACTGAAGTCCCATCAGTGGCTCTGACTGGGGATGTATGCCCCCTGTGGGCATAGCAAGAATCTAGAATCTCTGGTTTCACAGTCCAAACTATTGAATTGCACAAGCTCCTCAATAGATATATTGCCTTGTTATGCCAACTGGACTTGTGTATACAAACATGATAGCCCCAGGCTACCAAACAAGAGAGATCAAGGCTTACCTTTATCAAAAACAAAACTTTTCATTTCCTGACAGAAAAAGAACTTGCAACATTCCCCATTTGATGGTTTGAAGTGCATGGGATAACCAATACCTTTGTGACTGCAATGGAAGCTTTCCTCACTCTGCCCCTATATTGATTTAATCAATGCTCTACCCCACCAATTTAAAAGCAATATATGACCATGATAATATGTTACCTTATCCTGCTCCTGGTCATATTTTGTAAGGTGTTGACTCACATGTTCCAGGAAATGAAAACTCTCATAAGTTACTTGGTTTGCAACATCATCCATTTTGTTATCCTCAGTTTGCATATTAAACTAAAAGTTATCATACAGAATAGTATGCAAAGTACCCTTATTTCCATTAGCTAACCAAGACGATACATGGCTCAAGGAATTTTTATCCTGGCACATCCTTCCTTGTACCTCTTCATTCATATCTATATGAAAACCCTCAGAGATAGGTTTAAAAACATCAACTTCACTTTGATCAAAAAAGATAGAGTAATACATACTAGCTTTATTGTACCCAATACTCTCTGTTGAATATGTTGATCTATAAGTGAATAATTCAGCACAATCTAAAAACCCCCTACTAACTATATCAATGCTAGAGGGAAATAACACCTCCATCTCCACTTTACATAGGTAGTCAGGGAAAACCATAGGGCCTGTGTATTCACCACAATAATGGCTATCTTCGATTGTATTCTTCTAATCACAGACACCAATATCCTTAGATTGTTCACCATTTATATAACTGCCTTGTTCCAATGCTAACATATCTGAGGTACACTCCAGATATACACCATCTGAAATTTTTTTCTTCACTTGGGAACAAACATGGGGCTCTTCATCTTCACACAACTCTGGTAAAAATAATAGTTTTGCTGCATTCTTTGCACTGCAATCATTACCCCTAAAATCATAATCACTAGCTTGCAACAGAATCTCAGTAATAGTAGAATCATAATTAGGATTAGGAAACACAATAGGTGTCTCACATAATCCTACATCATTTTGCCTTTCAATTTCGTCATTACTTATGCAAACATCCTGTAATGAATGAGCACTACCTTTATTTTATGTAGATGCATTCCTGGCCGACTCTTCAATCTCTATCCATTGAATCACCTGAGCCAAATTAGCAGGTTTCAATTCCTCTAGTAAGGAAATCAGTCCTGATTCATATAGTTCACAAAACAAATCAATGCATTCATAATCATTAGGTATTTTCTCTATGGGAATTTGTATTAAGATTTCCAAAAATCTCAAAAAAACTCATATGATGATTCATTTTCTTGTCTTCTCATATCATACAGTTCTGATACATAAAAAACCTGATCCTCTTCACTCAAATTGGACTGGGCTTCAACTTGGATCTCATTATCATCAAACTACATTTCTGGATTTATAACAATTCTAGCGAGAATTTTATCATCAAATTTTTGAATAGTCGGCTTAGATATTATATTAGCATTGGTTAAGCAAGGGTAATCAATACCTGCAATTGAATATCTCTTCATCATTAAATATTTCATGTTATTTTCAATTTCCATAGCTAGCTGGTATGCTCGAGGTAGAGTAGTAGGTTCTTTATCCCTTAATAAAAAGCTCATACTCTTATTGAAAGCACCTAGATATACAACTAAGCTTTTAGCTTCATTTGGTCTTATTTCTTTAGGGATCTCCCTTAATGCTCTTGAAAACCTGAGATTAAAAGGCGGAACTAATTCCCCCTCTTGTATGTGAATTCCCATAAATCTTTCCTCACTGTGTTGGGATTGACTCTTTCACCGAATTGTTCCATAAAGGCAATCACCAACTGATTCTATGAAGTAACGAAAAAGGCAGGTAGATAGGAAAACCAGTCTCTAGCATCACCTTTTAGGGTTTGCATAAATAATTTCATGACAACATCCTCATAATCACCCATTACATCTACAAAATGTTGTAAATGTTTTGAAGCCGATTCTACAACTTGCCCTATATATTGAGGTAAATACTTCCTAATTTTCCTGGGAATTGAATTAGGATAATTACTGATATCACCAAACATAAAAGGCATGTACCTTTGGGTTACAAAACTCCCAAAAGGGCTTAATACAACATGTTCTTCTGGCATATTTATGTTTAACCTTACACACGGTAGACTATTCAATGGCATATAGCTATCAGGCGCATCACTTGTCAGCTCAACCATGAATTTGTTAATGACTGACAAAAGTATTCCTTATTTTCCAAGATTTTATGCAATACAAATGTGTTTCAGAAATCCTTTTACATATTGTATTACTAGAGGTGTGGTAAAACAAATCCTTATTCCCTTGTATACGCTTAACATATAAATTTGGAACCATTTTTATCTTTAATCAAAACACCCATCATCATTAAAAGTAGTGAACTGTTTTAGTTTTGGTGAAATACCTGGTAGTTGTTAGCAACATGTATCAACCTCTTTTCTAGACTATAAACAACACAAATCTGGAACCATTCCTTCATTTATTCACTGGTTCTTTAGTCAGAGTCACCACCTCCTTTCAGAGGATAATATTTTAAAGAACTTTGAGAGCCTATTTTCTAGACTCTGTCAAATTATGGGTTTCATTACCCATTACAGAGTCATACCATATCACCAATAGTATTTCTTAGAATCATAACCCATTACCATCAAAATTTATCACTTATCTTTACTTTGAACAACAAGTTCTGGATAAGCACCTCCCATCCCTATGGTTCCTTTGTCTTCTTTCTCCCTCTTTTTCTTTAAATTTCTCAGAAGTTCTCCCCAAATAAAACCATCCTTCAATGAATAACTCTATAAATCCTGAATCCATTGCTTACAGGACACCATAGACCATAAGATTATTATGATTACATTTGAACTACCTCCTTTCGTTTAGTTTGAAACATTCACTATGTAAATTCAGAACAACATTTCTTTTAATATGACTCTATATCAACACTGTCTGCAACCAAACTTACTGGGTTCATTCCCTAGTAGAGTCACCATTTTGTTGGTGTTTAAAATCCACATGGAAATTGCAGGTCTCTAAGAGGTAGCCAACCCCTATCAAGGATGACTACAACAACCAGTGGCCAACTAACGAGAGTCAGTTGTGGACTGAACTCTCCTACACTTTTGGCTTTGTAGGACCAAGGTGGGTAAACCTAAATGTGTTCATGAGAATGCCTCATGACTAGTAAGAACACTTTCTGCATATAGATCACAATTCTTACATACTCAGAGGGATAGTCATCATTTCACAGTATGGCATACCAGAGAATGATTACCAGTACCGAAGAGCAACGAAAGTGATCCAATTACAATACAAAAATACCTCCCGAAGGAATACAAGGTTTTAACAAGTGTTTACGTTCAGTATTTGGATTACCATGCTTAGAACTTACAGTCTTAAAACAAAAATAATGTTACAAACATTGTTCAGTGCCTCATCCATTGGGCAACGGATTCATACAAAATAAAATCCTGATATTATGAACTTATCTTCATATAGCATTACTATCATGAGATATTTTAGTACACTAAAACAATACTTCTTCAAGAATCCTTAGCATATACAACCATGAACATGTAATTGGTTCTTCAAGCATTTGATTAACTTCTTGAGTTAAAGCAAGAAAACTAACTACACTTTCAATTAATTATTGAAACTGAACAGAGGAACCCTTGATAGCTCCATTCACAATCCATGGCACACACACAGGAGAGTAAACCATCTTAATTTTATAGATTTCTTTCGATATCAGTAATTTAAAAAGCATATTATATTAATATGTATACGAATTTCCTCTCGGGATGATTTTCAGAACAAAATGTTCATAACATTTCAACTATAAGACTAACTGTACAAACTTCAAAGCTTCAGACCCAAAAAAACCTAACCCTTAACAATGAGCCATGAAATCTCCTTTATACAACAGGAGAGCAACAAGCATTAGGCCTCATTGTCGATACAAAATTAAATTTCAACAAAAAATGAAATTCAAATCCACATTCCTCATGATTTGATTACATCATGCATGATTAGAGGAATCAAAAAACAGTTACAATAACCAGTCGGTGAACAAAAATTCATGCAGAGCACGTGCACGTCCACATCCATAGGAGGAAAAAGTAGGAGCAAACACATCCAACAAGTACCCAACCAGTCACCATCAGGAGAACACACGACCCTGGTACAAGCGACCGCTTCGAGTGTGTGCCTGAGACAGCGATGGCACCACCTCCTCTTTACCATCCTTGCGAGCACATCCTTGAACAAATGGACCTGGTGCCAATGTAGATACTGGCTTGCTAGCCAGAACCTCCTCATCCACTCCTATAAGCTCCACTAGGGAGGCCAAATAGCACTGATAATCAGAATAAGTCTCAGATTCATCAGAATCTGAGATGATTATCGGGGATGAACAATGCACTGGCTTCTTCCCAGTGTTCCCAAAAATAGCCTTGTGAGCCACGGGAGAATCATAATTCTTCATGACTAGTGAAGCCAACCTCACACTCCTTCTCTTAACTGATTTATTCATGATAGAAATAGAGCTCAACAACAAACAAAAGAAGAAACCTTATTGCATATAGACACAAAAGGATGCAATGTTGATCGCATACAACTCAGTCAACATTTATAGAGTAGGCTAGTATGCAGGGTACAATTACTTGAAGGCAATTCAAGCACTCACACAATTAGTGATCCAGATAACCATGAATACCCTCAGTAGGATGGCACTATTCACACACAAGAAGAAATTAGGTGGAGATCCTCTGGAGAAGGAAAACCCATCCCATTAATGACATGAGCAACAACCAAGCAATAAATGCCATGCGAACAACTCACACACCCCTTCTTTGCAATTGAACCGCCGATTAGGGAGACACTCTAACAAAGGGAGGGTTCAGATCAAGTCAGTGGGTGTTGACAATCCACCTTGACGCCTTCAGAAAACATATCCAATCAAAACCCTCAAAAGTAGTAGACCCGAACTGCACAGTGGGACCCATATAGTTCCATTGGCAAGAAAAGAAAAGCCACATTCTATGCCCTTGTAGACCTCGCAACACTCTCTCAGATATTTACTCCGCTCGTGCATGGTGTGCGAGAAACCATAATTACCCCATTATTAATGGCTATTACCAATGAAAAGATGGCTCCATATCACATCCAACACCTCGGGAAGAAAACCCATTCATCCGTTCACGCCAGATGGCGACATCTCGCGAGCCTCGCACCACTCTGGTGACATCAGTAGGAAAACTTGCGAGGTCGGCGAGAAGTAGTCAATATCCAATCTTGTGATTGGATAGTTCATCAGACCTCAGACAGAACATCCAAGTGGGGCCTGCATTGAAATTCCCGATGGTGTAGAACATAAGCCATTATGCCAAAAAGACTGGTGAATCAAGTGAAACGGGGCCGGTAAAGCACAACCCGAGAGGGATAAAACCTCACTTAAGTGATTGGTTCTCCATGGTAGTAGGTCACCGTTAAAACATAACAAGAGGGTTTCAAATGGTCAATAATCAAGGTTACCATGAGTAACTTTGAAACCCTAAAACCCAGCTTAAATTTTCTCAAAAACTAAAGTCCCATCAGTTTTGTCACCTTTTGCTTCAATAACTCAAAACTATTTTGTGCTCCAGATGTCCACTTGAATTCCTTCCGGTCACCCCTCATTGTCTTTGTCATAGGTGTGCATATGCTACTAAAATTTTTGATGAATTTCCAGTAAAAAATTTCTAGTCCATGAAATAATATTACCTCTCAAACATTCACAGGTGTAGGCTATTCAACTATTTCTCTAACCTTCTCAGGGTCCATCTTCAATCCTTCTGTAGATATCACAAATCCAAAGTATACTAGTTCTTCCTTCATGAAACTAAATTTTTTGATGTTTAACAACAAATTCTCTTCTCTTAACCTCTAAAGTACCTATTTGATGTGCTCCAAATGCTCTTCCTTAGTCTTGCTAAAAATCAGAATATCATCAAGGTAAACAATGACAAAACTACCCAAGAATTTCTTTAAAAATTCACTCATTAGCCTCATAAATGTACTAGGTGCATTAGTTAGTCCAAATGGCATGACCAACCACGCATACAATCCCTCATTTGTCTTGAAATGATTCCTCCATTCATCTCTCTCTCTGATCCTGATTTGATGGTATCCACTCTTCAGGTCTCTCTTGGTAAAATACCTTGCTCCACTCAAATTGTCCATTATGTCATCCATCCTAGGCAACGAGAATCTATACTTCACTATGATATTATTGATATCTCTTGAATTTTTACACATCCTCCATTGTCCATCTTTCTTAGGTGAAAGTACAATTGGTATTACACATGGGCTCATACTTTCTCTAATCAATCCCTTCTTCAACAACTCTTGTATCTGTCTATTAAGATCTACATTCTTTGTTGGTGTCATCCGGTGTGTAGGTTTTTTTGGTAAACTATCTCCGAGAATAAGATCCATATGATGATTGATACTCCAGATCAGTGGTAATCCTTCTGGCACATTCTATGATACAACATTGTGGTACTCTGTCATTAGTTTAGTGACTTCCTTCTCCGATGGTCCTTTTTGTTTCGAGGTTCCCTGCTTCCTTGGAATCAAAGAAAAACACATGTTCTCATGTCTCAATCCATCCAAAATTTTCCTTCCATCGAACAAATTGATTCTACCTGTACCACATACTTCACTTTCAGGTTCATCTTCTAAAGGTTTCAAGGTGATCCTCTTTCCATTTGTTGTTATGGTATAGGTATTCTTCCTCCCATCATGTATAGCTTTCTTATCATACTCCCAAGTTCTACCCAACAAAATATGACATACATCCATCGACATAATATCACACTACACCTCATCATGATACAATCCTATTTTAAATTTCACTAGGCATTGCTCACTTACTAGTATCTTGTGCTCATCTTGAATCTAGGCTATCCTATAAGGTTTCAGATGTTTTCTCCTTTCTAAATTCAAATTTTTCACCATTTCCTCAAAAATTAGGTTATCCGTACTACCACTATCAATGATAACTTTGCAACACTTACCTCCTACCTTACATCTAGTCTAGAACAAAATTTTCCTATATGGTGGTTCTTTATGTTCCTCATTCTTCTAGAACAATGCTCTCCTCATGAATAGTGATTCTCCTTTCTTAGGGCTTCCTCCAAAACTTGGTGTTCCCTTCGGTTCCTACTCTGCATATCCGGTTCTTGCATGGTTTTCAATCTTCTTACTTTCTTGGTGACACTGAAATGATCTATGACCTTCTCCTCCACATTTAAAACAGGTTCCTTTGAAAGTTCTCTTGTCATATCCTTTCTCATCCTTCTGGTATCCATCATTATAGTAAGAATTGTAGCCTCCTCTATTATTGCGGTAAGAATTACTATCTCTCCCTTTCTGGTGTGAATTGGAATCCTTCTCTTCCTTGTGGTATGAATCTTTGTCCTTTTTTTTCTTCCCCATATGGTTTTTTTCCTTCAAGATGTGACCTTCCTCTCTGAAATCTACCTCCTCTTCCTCTTTGTCTTTGTTCATGTCTTTTGTTTAGTTTTTCCTCAACCTTTAATGCAAACTGATGTGCTTCCTCTACTGAATTCATCCTCACTAGACTCAACTCTTCTTGAATTTTGATTCTTAGCCCATTGATATATCTTGCCACTTTCTCCTTACTTTCTTCACTATGTTCGGTTCTGATAATGATCTTATAGAATTCTTCAGTGTACTCTTTTACAGTGTACTCCTTCTATCTCAGGTTCTTCAATCTCTTTAACAACTCCAACTCATAGTTCGTAGGTATAAACTGGTTCTTTAATTTTGTCGCCATTCTATCCCATTTCATAATATTTTCTTTTCCTTTTCTATTTATTTCCAATTTAACTTCCTTCCACCATATTGCAGCATGTCCCTTTAGCTTAGTCTTTTCAAATCTCGCTCTCTCTCGATCTTCAATTTATTCATACTTAAAATATTTCTCAATGCCATTTATCTAATCATTCAACTCTTTAGGGTTTAGGTTAGTGATGTAATTCAAAATCTCCATTCTAGGGTGCTTCCCTATTTTTGAATAGCCTTCAACATCTTCACCTGAGTTGATTCATACTCTACTGTAGTCTCTTTAGCTAGGTCAACAACTTGAACTTCATCATCATCACTTTCATCATTAGGTTCAGGGTTTAAGCCTTTCCTTCGATCTTCTTCAACAACATCCAATATTACTTTCATTATTCGCATCATTTCCATCATCTCATCCATCTTTCCAACAACATTAACAATACTATGAATTCTCCTTGTCGGCAACTCTTCCTAGGATTTGATGCAACTACCTCAAATCGGGGATCTGGCTACAGGTTCACAACTGCCTTACTGTTAGTGATTGGTTGAAAAACATAGGTAGGATGCCTCAAGTCAATGATATGTCCACATAGAGATATTATGGGAAGCCTTCACTCGACTTCTCTCTTCTCTCCGAGAGTTCACAAAGTTGATCTAATACCACTTGGTGCGGTCAAGGATGGGGGTTCTGGAAATGGGATTGTCCAACCTTGCAACAAGAGTAAACACAATGGAAACTCAAGGAAACAAAATGATAATCACATAATAACATATATTTGAATGATCAATTGATTATTCACTAGCAACATGCCCTACCTTCTGACTTACAAAATCTAGAATGATTCGACGCTAAGCCCAGACTTGGGTTGAAACCCTTATCTATGATCTAACAATGATGTGAATGATAATCATGAATTGAATTAAATTTTCCCTAAGGCCAATACACAATACCTATATATATCCATTCCCAACTCTAGAAAAAGGTCTAGGTCAACCTCAAGAGGTTCCAAACCCTGAATTTGATGAAACATGCAAGCGTCGGCCTTGTTCATTATCTAGAGCTCTACAAGTTACAAAATAGGTCGAGATTGGGTCCGGTAATGCAAGAAAGAATGCAAATATTTTTGGTTGATGCAAGATTTTAGAAAACTGGGGATTCTCCTGCATCAAGTATTGATTTCTCTCTTTCAACATAATCCTACATGATTTCACCCCTTTGTGTCTCATTTCTAAAGTAGGAAGCTAATTCCCTGATTTGTAAATCACCCATAAATATCAATGGTTTCCATTCTATATTGTTTGGAATAGCATAGTTATGCAAACAAAATTCACATAATTGATCCTGAATATCAGGTGTATAATCAACAAAAATGTTTAAAAATTCATTTTTTCTACTCATGACAATTGGCAAGTTACTAATTAGTTGATTGAATTGGAAACTCGGGAATTTATCCTATAAAAAAAATTCATAAATTCTAGCAAGAGGCCTACACTTGATGATTTGTGCAGCCTTTTCTACTATCTCCTCAATTTTAATTTTCATCTTTTTCAATTCAGCTTCCTTGTTTTCAATTACTTTGTTATGGTCTAAGATCATCTTTTTCTTTTCCTTCTCCCACTCTTCTCTTTGTTGGGGAGAATTCTTGAGTTTTTTCCATAACTGATATCCTAGAGACATTGTAGTGTGATAAGTTGGAGTGCTTGTAAAAGGTGGTCTTTTTTTTTCAGCTGTAATCTTTGTATTTCCCACCTTCACTATGGCAAGATGTGCAAGTAAGTCCAGTTTAGACCCGTTCCCATATGTGTGAAGCTTCTCCTCCAACTCCTTAATTTTTAAGCCTCTTTCCTTGTCTCTCTATTCATAAAACTTTACCAATTCCTCTAATTGTTTGATTATATCCAATTATTCCTACAACTCCTTAAAATTACTCTCTTCTATAAACAAGTTTTCATTCTTCTCTAAAAATTGATCATCATCACCCATAGTATAATTACAACCCTCACTATTAGGGCTTTCTGGGGTTTTATTTCTTGTCTTATTAGCAACAAAAATATCCTCTGAGTTAGATTTAGAGGTGGTTGAAATATACCATTTCTTTTAACTGGTGTATGAACATTCTTAGAAATATTTTCCTTCAATTCTAAATTTGTTTCTACTGTCATAACACCTTTCTTTTTCAAGCAGTGTGAATTCCTTGGATGGGTGGTTATCTTCTTCTACACTTTCTTGGGTGTAGATGAAGATCCGCCTTTCCTCTTTCTGGTTTAGGGTATATCCCTCTATCTCTTCTTTCTCCCACTTCTTGATTGAACCCCTCATATAACACCTTTCTTTTTCAAGTGGTGTGAATTCCTTAGATGGGTGGGCATCTTCTTCTACACTTTCTTGGGTGCAAAGGAAGATCCACCTTTCCTCTTTCTGGTTCTTGGTGTTTTAAACTTTGGGGTTTTTTGGATATCCTCTACTACATGTTGCTTAGAGGTCATGAGTGGTGAATTTTTTATACTCTTCTCCTTAGGTTCACCTCTGTTGTGGGTAGGTGAAGCAACATGTGAACTAGAGGGTATATCCCTCAATGATGCAGCAAGTGATTCCAATTTTTTTGGGATAGGTGGTTCCTCAAGAATGTAACTAATATGATTACAAATTAAGAAGCTTTCCCATGAAACATGTGCATTTCGAACTCTTAAACTTATTTTTACCAATAGGGTAACTAAGTAACAATGCAAAATTATTGTATTGTTTCTCTTTTATTCATATTTAGAACTCATTCGTTGCAATAGGTTATATGTAAAATCTGGAACATTGACCCTCTTATTATGATGAAAGTGGCTCAAAAGCTTGAAATGCACTATGTATAAAAGAGATTTCCTACCATCACATGTAAGATATTTAATAATATATGCAACAAAAGAAGCCCATAACCATGGCATTGTTAGCCTTTTAGTACCTTGACATGTTGAGTCGACGTTCTCTCCATGTTCCTTGAATTCATCTCTAGAAACTACAATATTTTCCCTAATTGGGAATTCATCTTTTTCTCTTGGTAAGCCAAACACTTCTACAATGTAGCTTCTGAAGCATCAACCTTTAACCCTCAAACAATGACTTCATCATTCTAAAGTGTTTTTATAAATTATTGTGTCATATTCTTGCTACATTTTTTCAATCTTAAGAAATAATGCAACCATCATGATTGTTTGAAAATTTACAAAACCAACCTAACTTCCAATATATGTTGATGTGAAGATGGTTCCTTGTGAACTATATATCCATCCATGATGGTAAACTGCTCCGTTTCTACTCAAATTTCCTTCTTACAACTTCAACCACCCCAATCCTTCCTATCTGTATACTTATTCTTTTTAATTCAACTACTTCTTTCCCTCTGAGCTTGAATCTAAGCTTGAATTATGACTTGGAAATGGGGAAAATAAAATGACACAAATGACAAAGGTTTGTAGAAAGGTTTTTGGTGGCTTGATTCTGGCTCAAGAAAATTTTGAAAAATAAGAAAAGTACTTCCCCCAACTTAAGGTGTTAAGTGACCTCACTTAATTGTACTTTCAATGGCCGAGGGTATATGATATGTAATGAAAATATGACAATGAATACAAAGCATGAAAAATTAAAATTGTAAATATGTCAAAAAATAATGATAAACTATGCTAATTATTGCAAAGTAGTATGTGTACATATCAAAGTGGAGTGAAATGAATGTAGCTCGTGTGAAGTTGATTAGGAGTGTCTGCAATGTGAGTATGATTTGACCATTGCTTCATTACAATTGGTTATATATGAAATGATAGCTTGGTGTGTGGTAATGGAAATGATGTGTAATGTTTTACTTATGGGATATGAATTGATCCTCTAAATGCATAAAAATTGAGGAATGTAATGTGGGGTATGATGGGGTAGGATGCATGCAATAAAATGATAGCTATATGGCTATAGGTATGAAAAAATAAGTGTATATGGAGGACATGCAATGAAGTTGGCAGATAAATTTAAAATTCTTTGATAGGAAAGTGTTGTGGGTACCTTCAACAACAAGTCTATCTAAATGTTGTCAACCTTTTTATTGATGAAGCTATAGGTCCCTATTGCATCATGGAGTGTACTTGAAAAGGATTGTTGAGTGTGTCACCTATGCATTGTGTGCATGTGAAGGGTGATAGAAACTTATACCTGGTTGACCTCAAGAGGTGAGTTGTGTAGCTCATCTGTTGAGGCACTTGTATATTTTTTAGTATGTATTGTTGTATCTTTATTGTTTGTTATAATGTCTTCATCAAGATTACTGTCTGGTTCAATTTCTTTGTCATGATCACTGTCTAGTTCAATGTCTTTATTAGAAGCACTATTTGGTCCATAGTGTTGCATGAATAAAATAAGGTATTCATCCTTTTGTACTGTCTTTTTGTAAATTTTCAGTCTATGGTCATTAACTAGTAGTGAAAATATGACTACATCAATGGTTTACAACTTGAATGCCCCATTTGAGAAAAATTGCTTCATTTCATATGGTCCTAACCACCTTGTTTGAAGATTCCCTTTATAGTCTTTATACCTAGAGTCATATAACAAAGCCCAATCTTCCACATTCAACTCCTTTATTTTGATATACTGATCATGCCATTTGACTCTCTATTTTTGAACAATCTCACTATGGTGCATGACCTCCATTCTTATCTCATAGAATCTATTTAGATTATGTAGTCTTTATTTTTGTGCTACTATCAAGTCCATATCCAATTCAACTACTATTCTAAATGTCTTGTATTCAAATTCAATGGGAAATACTATTATTTTACCATACACTAACTAAGAAGGTGTAAAAAATGTTATAGTCTTTGAAGTTGTCCTATAGGCCCATACTACCTTAGCTATTTTGGCTGTCCAATCTTTTTTGTGAATTTGCATTGTTTTGGTCCTATTTGTTACTTCCACTTGCCAATTGGCTTGAGGCTGATAGGGTGTTGAATTACTATGCCTTATTTCATATTCTTGGACCAATTTATTAATTAGGTTTGATGTGAATTGGGGAACTTGATCTGTCACTATTTATATTAGCACTCCATACCTTATAAATATGTCTTCATACAATAATTTGACTATATTTCCATCCCTAGCAAATTGCAATGCTTTGATTTCAACCCACTTTGTTAAATAATCTATGCAAATTAGGATATACTCCTTATTATTGGATGTTGGTGATATTGGGCCAATGAAGTCTAGCCACCATATATCAAATGGTGCTAGTGATAATTAAGGTGTCAAAGGCATCTCATCTATTTTAGTTGGCATGCCCATTCTTTGAAACCTGTCACAAATCCTTGTATATTTCATTGAATCCTTATGAAGAGTTGGCTAGTAATAGCTAGTGGTGAGAATCTTGAGTGTTGTCCTCTTTGTTGCAAAGTGTCCCCCAAAGGGTTCATCATGGAAAGACTTAAGGATATCATAGACCTCATCCTCTCTTATGAATTTCCTCATAATGTTATTTTTACTTGTGTAAAATAAATAACTAGCTACCCAGGAATAGGGAAAAATTTTATGCACTAATTATCTCTTTTTTATAAGGGGGAAATGAGGTGGTATCTATCTTTCTACTATATAATTGGAAATATCAATAAAATAGTATGTGTGCAAAGTTAGAGAAAACAAGTGCTCGTCTGGAAAAGAATCATCAACAACACCTGCTAACTGAGTTGGTAATCTAGATAGAGTATATGCCACCACATTTTCTTTCCCATGCTTATCCACTATGGTGATATCAAATTCCTGCTACAATAACAACCATCTAACAATTCTTCCACCAACCAATAGTTTATTCATTACGTACCTTATTGCAGTGTGACCAGTTTGGATAAAGACTAGATACTCTATGGTGTAATTTTTGAACTTGCTAATTACATAGACAACTACTAACATCTCTTTTTCCATTACTATGTAGTTGAGTTTTTTCCCTTGTAATTTATTTTTTCTAATGTAGCATATGGCATAATCCTTAGTACCTTCCCACTATCCAAGTACTAATCCTATAGAAAAGTCAGAAGCATCTGTGTGTACGTTAAAAGGAAAATTCTAGTTTGGTCCTCTTAATATAGGTGCTTTGGTCAATGTTGTCTTGAGTGCTTCAAAAGAGTGTTAGCATTCTATGGTCCACTAAAATTATATATCCTTTGTGAGTAAACCAAATAAAGGTGCTAAAATTTTGCTAAAGTCTTGAATAAATCTTCTATAGTAACCAACATGTCTTAGAAAACTCTTGACATCTCTTTGGTTTTGTGTCACAGGGAGTGTGGAGATTATTGTTTGGATCCACTTGAATCCTTTATCTTGATACAAAATATTATAGCACAATCCCTTTAGTCATCATCGTGAAACATTTCTCATGACATAGGGATAGATTGTGTTCCTTACACCTCTTTAAGACCTCCTCTAGGTTATTAAGTGCTCCATCATATGTTTCTCCATAGGTTGTGGAATCATCCATGTAGATTTCCATGGATTCATGTACAAAATATGAGAAAATATTTAGCATTGCCCTTTGGAAAGTGGTCGGAGCATTACATAGTCCAAAGAGAAGAACATAATAAGAATATTTTCCCCAAGGGCACGTAAAGGTGGTTTTATCCTAGTCCTCTGGATCTATCCTAATTTGGTTGTAACCATTGAATCCATCTAGAAAGGGAAGTACTTTTTACCTACTAGGAATTCAAGCACCTAATCAATGAAAGGTAGTGGAAAGTGATCTTTTTGGTGGATATATTTAATGATCTATAATCCAAACATACTCTCCATTTCCCTCCTTTCTTGGTGACGATAAATAGAGGTGACACCCATTGACTGCCAGATAGGCTAAATGAAACCTACATCAAGTAATTTTTGTAGTTCATTCTTGACAATGTCTCCTAGTGCAACGTTCATTCTCCCCTAGGGTTTTCTAATTGTTTTAAAACCATCATTAATGCATATAATATGCATGCATAGGTCTAGATCAGTCCTCTTCATGTCATGGTAATCACATGTAAAGTTTTTTTCATGTTCCTTCAACATAATGGTTAGGGAAGTATGTTGTTTAACAATTAATTCACTGCTAACATTTAACATTTTACCTAGCATGATTTCTAAAGTCTTGGATAATAATTGTATATATGAAAGGTCAAGTTCCACTATGTCTGGGACACATTATTATCACAATTAAGAATGAAAAATTTGGGATATTGACTCTGATGAATTAATAGTATAATATTCTATAGAGGATCCTATAGACATGACAAACAATCCTGTTGTTGCGGGTTTCTACCACAGTTATTTTGTATAATATGTGCTATTAAATCATCCCCATTTTGATTGCTCAAAAATGGGACTACATTTAATAGTCATGAGAGTCAGTAGGGAATACCAATCTTCCTCATCTAGGGTATTCCAAATGGTCTATTATAAATCTGCATAAGGTTGGGCTAGTGGATAAAGGACGAACTTCTTGGTCATAGTTCCATTTGAGATAATCATATTTCTAGACCTACAACCTATAAATGCATAAATTGTTGCTAACCATGGTCTTCCTAGAATAAGGTTGTATCTTGAAAGGTTATCCTTTTACTACAAAGCTATGAAATCTACAGGGCACTCCCATGAATCCAATGCTATGACCAAATCCTCAATGATGCCCTCAGGTTTCACTTTTGACTTATTTTCCAGCTATAGAACAATGGGTGTAGGTCTAAGGTTTATTAACTACAATAGCTATATTTTTTCCTTAGTCATCACATTAATGGATTTCCCCAAGTCAATCAAGGTATTTTTGATGAGTGTACCATTTATCTTAACATCTACCACTAGACTTATAGGATATGTATACTTAGGGACAATTATGTTCCCTAACATAATGTCAACAAGATTCCATAAGACATGGACAATCTGAGGATATTTTCTCTTTCTTCTTGGCCTTTTAAGACAAATTTCTATCACTATTTTATTGTAAATAGGAAGGTCCTTGATGGCTTGGATGAGGGGTATCTTTATATGCACATCCTGAAGTTGTTCTAACAAGGTAGTTTCAGCTTGGTTCTTATGTTTTTGAGTTTAAGAGATATTCAAGCTCCAAAGGTGCATTGTCCAAGGCTTCTACTAAGGGTTCCTCATCTAAAAACTCAGTAATTTGAGGGGATGAAGGCCTAACCAATGTTTTCCTCGATCTGAGGTGGACATCACTCACCTCTACCCCATTAGTAGGATATTGAATAGCCTTGTTAGTGTAGGCATGTTGAATAGGCTTGTTATTTGGGTTAGGTGTAGGTTGGGTTGGTAGTTGAGGTGCCCTTGGTGGCTAGGATGATGCATTTTTTGGGTTGGGCATGATGGCTTTCTATTGTGGCTATTGGTAATTCATATTTTGGTTTTTCCATTACTAGCCTTTTTTCCATTGAGGTTTCCATTGAGGGTTGTTACATCCTTGAAAGTTTTGTTGTGGCCACATGTTTTTTGTTGCTAGTTCTAGTTTGGTTTAGGTTATTTCCATTAGTTCTATGTGTTTTCCCAAGGCTGATGGTTCTAACTTGAGAAATTTTAATTGCTAACTAGAAATGGTGTATTGAAATTCAGAGGATCTTGAGGAATACCTTGTTTCGGTTGTCAGGGCCTCCTTTGTGCAGTGTAGAAAAATTGTCCATATTCACCCTCTAGTGCTTGAAAATATGGTTTCCCTAGTCTATCTTCTAAAATAATTTCTACTCTTTTATATTTGCAATTAATTTTTCTCTGTCTATAGTTAGGGAAATATTCAGTAAGGATTTCCTCTATCTCCTCTTGCTTTTTCTTCACATGTAGATTGTCCAATTGGGTAGCCAAATGGCTTATGATGTATTCTTTCATGTTTGAAAACATGTTACTCAGTTCTATTCTAGAGATTCCATTAGATGTCTTACTGATGGGAGATGTTCTATCCCCTCTAGTCCTTTTAATAAAGGTCCTTGAATAGTTTCTACAAACTTTGTAGATTTCTTCAAAAATAAATTTTGATACATCTCCCAAACCAATAAGGTTAAGGGCATCCATGCAATAATCATTGAATCCTCTTAAAAATAATTTCAAATATTCTTCTCAAAGTTTGTTTTGTGGATTCTTCTTTAAGCAGAATTCGAATATTTCTACATAGTCCTCCAATGGTTCATCTTCTTTTTGAGACATCCTGGAAATGCCATCTCTTCTTTTGTCAATTCCTCTACAGTAGTCCTAGTATTTCTCTAGGAACTTTACCTTCATAGTGTTCCAATGTAGAACAACATATCTACCCAAGCCCATAAACCATCTTAAGACTACATCCTTCAAGGTTGTTGGGAACAGTTTGAACCTATGTGCATCTGTTGTGTAATCATAACTTCTACACAAGACATCAAACTCAAAAAAAGGTATTTGGATCCTCAGTAACCAAACCATAGAAGACCGGAAAGGATAAAGGAGGTATATTCTTCAATATAGTTACCCTCTACTAGTTGGAAATGAGGAACTCAAAAGTTACATGTTCTAGTGGGTCCTCCATCACTACATCAACCATGGTTTGGAAGGTCTCCTCTATACTTGCAATGTATGTTGGTGAAATGGAATGTTCTTGTTTAGGAATAACCTCACTTTGATCACTATGGTCACCAATATCTTCTTTAGATTTGTATGATGAGGGGAGAAATCTTCCCAAGGCATCTTAGTGCCTCCACATACAATAGGTGTGACTTTTTATATTAATGACTCTTGCACAATGCTAGTAAAACATTATGGTATTGATGGAATAAAACCTAATTTTCCTAATGTTGGAAAGAAAATTATTAAACAAAGAAAGCTTGAAATAACATAGATGAATATTTTAATGTAGCACCATCATCAACAATGACACAAAAAATATAAGGCCCAACTGATGCTCAATAAAATTGGCGAGTTTCACACAATTCAGAGGGGGTACCTAGCTGAAGTCCACTAAACTCTTGTAAAGAATCCATTTAATTATCAACCAGGGCTAACATAAGCTTTTGTGATGATGTTGGCACTGTATGTGCATCTAGAGACTCTGCACTACCTATATCATCCTAGTATAGGTGTTTATACATGTGAGGAAAACTTAAACTGCATAATAGTAAAAAGAATTGAATCTAGAACTATTGTTATGGGTACTTACAACTAAATATTATGAATAGTTCACTGTCAAAACTAAACTTTATAACTAACTAATATTGATAAATTTGATTCACTCTGTCTAATAATGCATTGAGATGAAAAAATCATAAAATACAAGACAATATCTTATTCATGATTTCATCCACATTCACAACATGAAGAATCCAATTAAGAGAATACAATACTGAAGGTAACTACTGTAACAACATAAATAAATATGAAAAAATTAAAGTGGGGAATAGTTACCTTGAGTGGCCCTTTCTCAAGTGATTGTATCTATATATTAAACTCAATCTACCTTCTCAAATCAATTAACCATAACAATAAATGAAAACCTCTTCATTGCATAACTCAAGTTCTCACAATCTAATAAGAATCTTTAGGGATATATTAGTCATAAAACATAGCTGGAAAGAAAAGTTTCATTGTGTAATAGAAAACTATCTAAACATATATATGCCATATCTTTTATGCTTGTTATTATCCTCGACCACCGAACCATATATACATAGGTGTGTGGGTGTCTTATTAAAACAAGGACTCAAAATAGAAATCTAAATGCAACTCACCACTATGTGATAAAGTAGAGTGTGAAAAAGTCTAAAACATAATTAAAAACATAACTAAAAAGGTAGAAGATGTTGATTAGGAGTGTAACTCTACTGCTGGTAAAACTGAAATGTGGACTGTGGAAACAGTCACATTGAATTCCCAATCGTAGTAGGTTTTTCTTCTTCAGTAGTCTTATTAAATGACATGGTGACTCACAATCATCTTGATAAATAGATGTCTCAAATTTTTCAATTGTTGTGTTCTTCTTATTCTAGAACTTCCCTTGCATTGCTATCTAAAACTCTTTAGCTATGGGCTACACCCCTTAGTTGCTATAGGCTATAGAATGCTTCCTCTGGCTTCTTGGCTACAAAGAGTTATTTGACCAAAACATATACACAATACTAAATAACCATAATTTAATCATGCATTTCATACACATTCACACATTAACCATACAATTAATAACATACCATAATCATATTTCCATATAATTAAAACTAGGTTCACGTTGCATGATGAACATAGAAATATAGTAAAGTTCTAGAATATATATGAAACAAGTATCTAGAAATATCTAAAAGTATGCACTAAAACAACAAAAAACTAGCTAATGTTTGGCCTCATCAGCAAATGAGAAAACACACTAGGTCTATAAGGTGTGTACTCAAACATCAACCATACCAAAAGTTATACTCCCTAATAACTTTGACAAGGTGCCACAAAATGATCAAAATGACATGCCAACGCTACACTAAGTTCAACCTTTATGAACAAAGTGAAGCAAAAAATGTCAAAATGCCAAAATGAAACTCGCCTTACAAGGTCTAAAGAAATAATGCCAATGTAAAAGTCACACTTCCTAGGAGATGTATGCTATCATCACTAAGAATGTAATATGCAAACAATGAGTGGGGAGCTATATGCCCTGTTAAAATGTCAATATACTTGTTATGTTGGTATTTTAAGGAGAAAGAAGGGATCCTTGAAAAGAATGCATTCCTTCCAAAACTAGTTATCCTTTCCCCCCCTAGTGTAGAGACAAATTGATGTAGGAGCATCCTTGGTTGCAAGTGATCTTGCATCAACCAAAAACCTTTGTATTTCATGTTCTTTCCTACATTACCAGACTAGTCTCGATTTCATGTTTTGGTCGACACTTGCACATTGCATCAAATTCAGGGTTTGGAACCTCTTAGGGCTGACACAAACCTTTTTTGGAGCTAGGAACCAATATATATATATGTATTGTGTAGTTGTATTAGGAGGAATCATCATCATCATGAATAATCATTCATCATCTCATTTAGTAGTAGTAGGTCACAAATAAGGGTTTTGACCCGCATGTATGTCTGGGCTTAGCATCAAATCTTTCTATATTTGTAAGCCTAACGACAAGGCATGTTGCCAATGAATAATTTATTGATCATTCCTATATATATTCATGTGTGATTTTCATTCTAATTCCTTGAGTTTTTTTTGTGCTTACTCTTCATGCAAGGCTGGATAGTCCTATTCCTAGACCCTTTGACCTTGACTGCACCACAAAGACAACCACCAAGGACTATCATGTTGCTACCATGAAAATATGGTTTCACTTAATATTGTACCACCATGAATGGAAATGAGTAAGAAATATAAAGCTACAAATGCCACATAGTGGTGAGAAACATGATAAGATGAAAATAATTATTGATAAGAGGAATTAGGTGCATCAACACAAGGAAGAGCACCACAATCCTTAAGATGTATTTTAGTACTCAAGGCCTTAAATTAATTGGTAGAATTACCATGCACTCGATGATATACAAAAAATAAGCTTTTGTTGTAGAATTTATTTCATGTTCTTGGAGGGAGAGATATCAAGTGAGCTTGGAGAAGCCTCAACAAGGCACTCTCTTGATCCATAGTAGAATATATTCCTTTCTTTTGTGCAAATGATCTTTCTTTCTTACTAGAAGGTGTCATACATACACAAGACTCTTTATTTTTATATTGTGAGATTTGTACTCTCCCAAAAAGGAGGGTTTACAATCTAAAGAGCCATAATAATTAATAAAACATGTGTTTGAAGATGAAGCAATATTATGACCATGATGTATATCTTTCCTAGGAGTGTTTTGTGTGATGATATTGATATAATAAAAGGTTTCTTTGATGCTTTCATTTATTTCTTAGGACAATAATCAAGATCTCTTGCTTTTTCTTGCATGCTAGGTTCACTAGAGACATGGATACCTTGTTCTTTAACACCACATCCTTTTTCATTTATAGCCAAGTTGTTTCAAAATCTCATAAAATATTCCATAAATTTTTTCATTTCTTTTGAAGAAGGTGGTTTCTAATGATCACACTCATCATATGTGGATGTACAATTTGTGTTTTCCTCTTCTTTGTTAAAAGTTGTGAACTCGCATGGTTTTGATGACTCAAATTGTGTTGTTATTATTAAAGCTTCTTTCTCTTTTTCTGATTTGTGTGCGATCTTGTATTCTCCCATGAATGTAGGTGTAAAATATAAGGAACCTCAATCATCATCCAATAGTTTTTTGTTTGATGAAAAATACTTCTCTTTATCTTCTTCTTGCATCGGTTCCACTTTTATAGTTGGTGTTAATTTTGTAAGAGGATTTTTCATTCTTGGCTCAATATGTAAATAAATCTAAGGTCCAACATCAGCTTTTACTGAGTAGACCTTATTGTTGTAAGTGCATTTCATTAAATGATATAATGTTGAAGGCACTGCATTCATTTCATGAATCCATGGTCTGCCCAAGAGAAGATTATATGGAAGATTATTAGGCATGACATGGATAGGAATTTGTAAAGTAACCGTACAAAATTTAATAGGTAATGTTACCAAACCAAGTGGTTGTTTTCCCACATTGTCGAAACCATGAATAGAAAACCCATCCAATTGAATCTTAGTCTTGTCCAATACAATTTTATCCAAAAGGTTTACACTACAAACATTGAGTGTCAAACCATTGTCAACAAGGGTAAATTTAATTCCAAACTTGTTAATGATAGCCTTTATCATCAAAACCTCATTTTATTTTTGTATTTCTAATGGAGGTTATTCACTTTGATGAAAGATAGTGTCCAAAGTAGACTTATTTATATTCTCAATCCAAGCTACCACATCATTTGATTATGCACTAGGAGGGATAACAACTTGTTGTAAAGCATTTTGTAGCATGCCATGGTAAAGAGGTGATTCTTGAATCAAATCCCACAAGGATATCTTAGTAAGAGTGTTATGAAGTTTTTCCACAAGATCATACTCCTTTCCACTATCTGAAGGTAAATGAGGGGCACTAAGAAAAATGGGTTGAGTAAGTGGTATCTATGTAGGAATGGTTTGTGGTTGTCTATTATTCATTTTATTGTATGTATGACCAACGGTATGATAGCTTGGTTGTTGTGGTACATTGTTACTAGTGATTTTTTTTGCAAGGTTTAAGATATGGCTAGGAGGTTTTGGTTGGTGTTGAGGTGGTCCTATGCTAAGAAGTAGTTTAGGGGGTCTAATAACTAAAGGGATATTAGGAGGTTTGAAAGGAATATTTGGAGGTCCAATAATCAAGGGAGATCTAGTGGACACTTGTGCATTCATAACCTCAGTGGATGTGACTTTTGTTGATGATTTTATAATGAGGGGGATCTAAGGCTTCCTTAGCCTTTTCATCTATACTATCTTTCAAAAGAAATGTATTAATGATATCATCTTATTTTGGCATAATATCTTCCCAAGTGGGAGAAGCAATAGGAGAGGTACAAACAAGACTCTCATGATTCTAAATGATTGTATCTTCTAACAACAAGATACCTTTTTCACAAGCATGAGAATTATTGAGAGATGGATAATTATGATTGTCATGATTTTCAACCTCTTGCACTAAAACATTCTCCCAAGTGGGAAAGATGTTGGGGGATGAGTGGAGACTAGGAAAAGTGATGCTAAGAAATGTGTCAATGATCTCATCCTCCTATGCCATAATATCCTCCAAAGTGGGGGCAATAGGGGAGAGGGACAAAAAATATTCTCATGATGCTCAATGATTGCACCTTCTAACACCAAGAGGCCTTCATAACAAGTAGGAGAAGTATTGAGAGAATAAAAAATATGATTGCCATGATTGTCTATGTTTGCATCCTCCTGTACTATAAAATTCTTATAAATGTGGTAGATATTAGGAGGGTAACTAACATGCTTGTCAAAGGTTTTATTTAATTTTCTTAGATCATGCCCATGAGTAGGGAAAATAGAATCATACAAGCCATGTGATACTCTTTGAAAACCATATTGAAAAGAAAACATGCTTCTATTTGTGTAGAAATGAGAACTAATCTATCCAAAATATGCAATAATTTAGAAAATAAAAATAGCTATCCTATAGATCTGATTATTTTTAATACTAAAATACAAGAATTTTTCCATGAATTTGTAATAAATCAAGCAAAATGACACTTTTCTTGCACATGCAATAGTAATTTTTTCAGAATTTCAAAATAGACTTTTACAAGCTGGAAGAAATTGATAATAAAAAGAAAAAATATTGTGCAAAAGTTGTTTGATACACCTGTACAAGGACATGTTATTCCTAGGTTGAATAATTCCTTGTATAGGGTTTTGGAAAGTAAAAATTTAAAGTTTTAGGTTGCTTGATGTTTCTTTCTCGAGTTGCAAATAGTTTAATCGGTCATTTTTTTTCTAGATTTTGTTCAATTTAGGACAATGTAATGCAAGATGCAAGTGTGAAATAAAGGTGAAAATGTGTTGAAAAATTTTCAATGCAAATTTTAGATTTAAAATGCAACATTTGACTAATTGTAAGATGCCACAACCTGAAAGTGATGATTTGATGTAACTTGAAATCAAACAATGCAATGTTGTTCAATTTGAGATAATGTGATTCAAATGAAAATATGCAACAATAAAGGACAATATGGAATGCAACTTTCCTATCTAATATTCCATAATTTAGTGATTTAAAGATGGAAAATTTTGAAAATGGTGATTTTATACCAATTTGAAATAAAATTATGTAATTTTTTATTTGTTTTTAAGCTAAAATGAAAGATGCAATATACATGCAATAATTTTTTTTATATTTTTAACCACTTAATGAATGTAAATAAAATGTAAATAAGATATGAATATGACTGAAACAAAATCTAATGCAAGCTATGATGCAAGATGAATGCAATTTTTTTTTTTTGTTTGATGTTTTTAGAATGTAAAAATGGAACCCTAATTGAGAAATGCAAAATAATGCAATGCAAATATAAACCTAGGGTTGTGAGGACTTCCAATTTCAAAAAATTTATAGTGTAAGAATGTTAGGTTTACCAAAATGAAACATAAAAATGTGGTGCCTCTAATATTAGTGTTCATAACCAAAGTTCATTTACACATTTTTTATAAATTTCTTTGGGATATAGATCATCAAGGTAAATTTTTTGACTATCAACCTTAATGGTGAGTCAACCAAACCTCTATCTATATCCTAAGGGGGATCAAAATTGATTAGAAATATTTTTGAATGATTAAATTAGTGATCATATATGTCCTAATATTAAAAACATAAGACCCGAAAACTAATAGATGGAAACAATAATTTACCAGTGGATCTAGGAAGTGCAAAGAACAACAAAATTGCTCAGAAAAATTAGTTTTGAGGTGTCTACAAGGACTCATTCTCCCATGGATGAATGGGTCTTGGTATAGGTGTCTAGATCAACTTTTTGGGTTTTCTAGTACAATATTTCAGCTTATGTTTTCCCTAGGTCCCACTGTCGAAAAGTCAGATAAATTTTGCAACCTAGTTTTTGTGACTTGACAAAAAATGAAACAATACAAAATTTCTTCTTCAATATATTTCTACTCCTTCAACCTATAATCTACACATACACAAAGAGGGAAAATTGTTTTGTTTGTTTGTATGGGATTTTACCTTGGTCAAACCCCAGTTTGGTAATGAATGAACAATGCTTGATACAACTCACCACCCTTCAATGGATTCCCTAAGAGGACTGAAGATAAACCCATCACTCCAAGAACTTGATCTTACTTTTCTTGATGGATTTGAACACCTGAAAATGCTTGGATGCTTTAGGATATACAATGCATATTACCCTTCACAACATGACATGAACATGCATAAGCTTAAATATGATGTTAGGATCTTGAATGCTATTGTAAATGACTAATAAATTTTCCCTTGAATTCTTTTGACAATAATATTTTATCTCATAAATTTTACCTCTTGTTTGTTAGATTTCAAATGATAAAATAACTATGTATTTAAAGGTGTTTATCTAATTTCCCAAAAAAATAGATTTCAAAAGCCAACAATTGCAAGTTGAATTTGAATCATTAAAATACCACCAAAAACATATTTTAAAATGGGTCATGGCACTTAAAGGGGACCCATTCGCCCATGGGTGAATGGGTCTTGGCTTATAAGTCCAGGACACACATAATCCATGTTGATTAAAATATTAAATGCATTAATTAAATGTTGGTTCCCCTTTTGGAAAAATGGGAAAAATAAGGCTTGTGGAATGCATAATTTGGAAAATTAAAAGCTTAATTAATTCCAATAAATTAAGGAACCCAAACAGTGTGAAATTTTAAAGCTATACAGTTTCCTACACTACAATAAGAACTAAGTTGTTAAATTCTAAAATTTTCATATTCATGTATATATTGAGCCTATGAAGGGGCATGCAACTACATTGTCTAGAAAATTTTCCAAGTCCTAGAAAGTTGGAACGATTTGCATAAAATGAATCTCGTTCAATGTTTATGAGGAATTGATTTTTATGGTGATCAAAATCTTGCTGTAGGGGAAACAATTTTTGAAGAAAATCAAGGGTCAAAATTATGATGTTATGAAGAAATTCCTTAAGAGGGGAAAAAGGGTGGAAAGACTATAAAATGGGTTTAATAGAGAGAATCTTTTGGGCTATTGGAAAATAGTGGAAGATGTGCTAATGAGATACATCACTTTAAAGGGAAGTTACAATAGTTTCTAATCTTACCTTTTCCATATGTTGAGCCATTTAAGGAATGGTATTAAATTTAATTTTACCTTTTGGATGTTTACTTCCCATGATGATTCAATTCTTTAGGTGATAATTGGTAAAAAATAGCTCCCCTTGCATAAGGGGTTAATCTAATACCTCTACCACTTCCATTTGGATTGTACTGCAACCTCGTATCTTATTTACAATATCTATAACTTGTCCAAGTTTATTGTCACTCCTCCTTGGTTCATGCTTCTAAAAAATTTGAAATCATAGTGGAAGAGAAAAGTAACCCCCATTTGAGGGTTACAATCTTCATCCCCCTAGCCAATCAAAGTGATAATATGTCTAAATTTGAAACTCCTCACCCCTAGATTACCAATGACAAGTGAAATAATATGGTTTCTCTTTATCCTTTCTTCTCCTACCCATAGCCCTCTTATGACATAAAAATATTCACAATATTCATCATAACTGCAAGGGAAGAATAAACATGACCAGTAGAAGGAAACCCCCAAATGAAGGCTTCCCCTAGCCCCTCCCAATTAGAACCCTCTCAATTGAAGGATAAAACCATTAAGGGGGATTCTTCTAGTTCTCCCCATTTGTGTCCAACCATATTGGTCTTAACCCTAACAGAGCATCCCTCTCCTATCTTGCAAATCCAATAGAACCTGTTGGATGTTATGGTCAAGCTGCTGATATGTGGTTGTCATTGATGTCAACACCATTAGCATTAATGTCTTTAAAACTGTATATGTCGAGGATATTGAAAAAATTATAATAAAATATGTTGTAGGTTGTCTCTGAAGCAGTGAAGATCAGTATCATAGAAATTTCAGTATGTTGATAGTGAGATGTTGTGGATTAAAGGGTTTATTTTCAAGCCTATCTAGTTTCTACTTCAAAATTTTTAGAGGTGCGCATAAATATTTGAGCAAGTTATAAGTTTTTGTGTTCTAACGGCTATTCTGTTACTGCAAATGGTGTTCATGGAAGAAGATAACATGTATCTGATAATTAGAGTTGTTGTGTATGTTACTATGGTGTTCATGGATGTTTCTAGATTATGTTTTATCTGTGTTGCATGTCTGCATTGATCATTATGCTCGTGATCCAAGATTTTCTCTTGCATGTTCATGTTTTTCATGTTCATGGGTGATAAGGTGTTTGAAGCATGTTGTGGATCTTTGAGGAAGAATATTTGAAGGTGTCTTGTGCTTGAGAGCATTTTTTTGGGTCTCTACTATGTTGTGGTTGACCTTGTTTGATGCGCATTGATAATCTTTATTGTTTTGGGCCAACAGTTTGCATTCATTATATTATTTTGTTGGAGCGGACATGAAGCAATGTAATTTCTTGTTGTGGGTATATATAAGTGATTGTTTCTTCATTTGAGATGGATGTGGTATGCGAAGTGTGTGAGTGCTATTTGCAAAAAGGGTTCAGATCATTCGAAGGAAAAGTAGAGTGTGAAGAAGAGTGAAATAAAGTGAAGAAGTATTCATGTGCTTAACCAAATCTGTACTTAGGCATTAGCAGATGCCACTTTCTCAGTTCAAATTCTTCAGATGGATTTAATCTAAATATTTTCTGCAAGACAATGAGTCTTCCTTTGAGTAGTGAAATCTAGGCAGTGTGCCTGAATGCATGTACATTCCTCATATATTCTTCTTATACTTTTAACAAGGTATAACTTGTGGATTAACCTCCACTGTTGTTTTTCCCCTAACAATATTTCCACACAAAAAACTTGGTGTTATGTCTGTTTCTGATGTGTTGTTGATTCATGATTTCATTGTTATTAATCAGATCTAAGAATAAAGGTTAATAAGTTTAATAAGTCTAAAATTCTATGACAACTGATTCACCCCCCCTCTCAGCTGTCTGCCCTTGTGTTGCCAAAAATTGGTATTAGAACAGGTTCCTTGGAAGAAGTTTAACAACTTGAGGTGATCCGAGATGGTGACATACAAGAAGGATAGTCTGAGATTTGATGGAAAAAATTATTTTTCATGGAATACTTGAATGGAGTGTCATCTGAGATGCATTGGTGAATACTACTGGAACATTACATGCTATAGGTATGTTATTCCTTAGAATAGTCCTACTACTACTGCTGAGATTATGGATGTTGAATATAACATCAGAGCTAAGGAAGCATTTTTGAGTGCTTTGACTGATTTTGAGATGACAAATGTTATGGAGTTGAGGACTGCTTATGAGATCTGGAAAAAGTTGGAAACTTTATATGAAGGTGATGCTAATATGAAGATGGCTAAGCTATAGAGTCTGAAAGGAAAATATGAACTATTGAAAATGGGTAATGATGAGAATATTGCTACTTTCATGCAAAGATTGAATGAACTTGTGTGTGGTATCAGATGGTCTAGTGGACAAGTGCAGTAATCAAAGATTATTGCTAAAGTGCTTAGATCCTTACCTGATGCATAAAAAATCAAAGGTGCAATCATTGAGGAGCTCCGAACTGTGACAAATATAACCAGAGATATGTTGGTTGGTATACTTAATACTTTTGAGTTGAGTGAATTCGGTGATGCCCCTTTGAAAACAAAATCTGGTTTTAAAGCTACTACTTCCGGGAGAGACATGCACATATATGATCCAGGTGAAAGTTCTTCTAGAAAGGTATTCAGATATGAGGAATAATTAAGACAGATTGAAGAAGAAGAAAGATAACAGAATGAGCTTGAAGCACTGATTGTCAAAAGGGAAGCCAGAGGAGAAGGTAAGTATAAAGGAAACTTTCCTATTAAATGTTTTTTCTTGCAACAAGATAGGTCATTTTGCATCAAGGTGTCCATAAAGAGTTGCCAAGCCAAGACCTTACAAGCCTAAATTTCAAAAGAAGTGTTACTATGCTGCTGATGAAGGTGTGACAGATGATGAATCTAACAAAGGGAATGTAAGTGAAGATGAGTTTGTATTTATTTCTATTAAGGAAAATAATCCTATGTCGATTGAATCTACTAGTTGTAAAAATTTGGAGAAAGCTCTAGCTGCTCGAGTTGAAGAAAAATATGAATGGGTAATTGATAGTGGGTGTTCACATCACATGAAAAGTGATAAAAGTAAATTTGTAAGCCTGGAGAAGTATGATGGTGGTGTTGTAAGATTTTGTGATAACAATGGTGGTATAATTTGTGGTAGAGGATGTATTTATTTTGATGGTAAGCATAATACTGATGATGTTCTTTATGTTGAAGGGTTGAAGCATAATCTTCTTAGTGGTTGATAGATGGTTGATAAGGGACACAATCTTCAATTCAAAGATGGAAAATGTAGCATACTGGGAAGTTCTGGAAATGTGGTTGCTTTAGGCACTATAACAAAAGGTAACATCTTTCATCTAAATGTTGCTAGTAAAATTTTTCTGATTGCCTAAGTTGATGAAAGTTGGTTGTGGCATAGAAGAATGTGTCATGTAAACTTTGATAATATTATCAAGATAAGTTTCTCATAGGCTATGAGAGATCTTCCTAATCTGGTAAAGCCTACTAATATCATATGCAAGGAATGCCACTTAGGAAAACAAACTAGAATTTCATTTCAGAGCAAACAACATTGTTCAAATTAATTGTTGGAGCTTGTGCATACTGACTTGTGTGGTCCTGCTAGAATCAGAAGTCTACAAGGTTACAGGCACTTCATGCTACTTATTGATGATTAATCTAGGATGATGTGGGTTACTTTATTAAGGGAGAAATCTGAAGCTCTAGAAAAGTTCAAGATCTTTAAGGCTATGGTTGAGAAAGAGAGAAGTCTAAAGATTAAGTGTTTGAGATCAAATAGAGGTGGTGAATTTACTTCTAGTGAGTTTTACTCTTTTTGTGAAGAACATGGGATAAAGAGACAATTATCTGCACCACAAACCCCTCAAGAGAATGGAGTTGTGGAAAGGAAGAATAGGACAGTTCAATATGCTTCTAGAACTATGATGTCAGAAGGAAATGTCCTTAATCGCGTACAAATCAAAGGTAATATTGGTAAGACTCCTTTTGAGCTATGGTTTGGTCATAAGCCTACTGTTAGATATTTCAAAATCTTTGGGAGTAAATGCTATAGTAGGAGATATGAAGATATAGGAATGTTTGATGCTAGAAGTGACCAAGGAATCTTTCTTGGTTATTCTACTAAGCATAAGGCCTACCTATGCTACAACAAGAGATTGAAGAAAATGGTTGAAAGTGAAAATGTTAAGGTTGATGAAGACATTGCTAGACCCCCCAGAACCTGCGGATATGATTTTGATGATCAGAATGATAGTACTAACAAGATTCAGAATTCAAATCAAGTTCAGATCATTTCAGTGAATCAAGAAAATCAAGAAGAAGGAGAGACTAGTGAAAGTACAAAAGAGAGATCACAAGAGCCTGAAATTCAAGAACACTCTAAGACTCCAAGGTATGTGAGATTAAATCATTCAGAAAATTAGATTATAGGAGATAAGAAAAAAGGTGTCCATACTAGGAGAAGAATTACAGAAGAATACTATTTAATTTCAATGAAGCATGCAAATATGAACATTGGATTGAAGCAATGAAAGAGGAACTACAACAAATTGAGAATAATAATACATCGATTCTTGTTCCTAGACCTAAAGACAAAAATTTAATTGGAACTAAATGGATCTTTAGAAACAAACTGAATGAACAAGGTGAAGTCATCAGAAACAAAGCAAGACTGGTATGCAAAGGATACTCTTAGATGGAAGGAATTGACTTTGAAGAAATTTTTTCTCCTTTTGCTAGAATTGAAGCTGTGAGATTGTTTCTTGCTTATGCTTCTTACAAAAACTACAAAGTTTCTCAGATGGATGTCAAGTCAACATTTCTAAATGGTGAATCAGAGGAAGAGGTGTCTATTGAGCAACCAGATGGATTTCAATTGATTGATCAGGGAGAAATGGTTTGTAAGTTGAAGAAAGCATTATATGGACTTAAACAAGCCCCTAGAGCTTGGTATGCCAATTTAGATAAGTACTTGTTGAAGATTGGATTTAAAAAAGGTATTGTTTATAGTAATCTATATTTCAAGATTGATAATGATAAATATTTTTTTGTGGAAGTCTTTTTTGATGATATAATTTTTGGAGGAGATGATGGTCTATGCATGAAGTTTTCTAATGAGATGCATAATGAGTTTGAGATGTCGATGATTGGAGAGTTGGAATTCTTTTTGGGATTGAAAATTACTCACATAGATAAAGGGATCTTTATATCTCAATCCAAGTATGTGAGAGAACTGCTAAAGAAGTTTGGTATAGAAGATTCAAAACCAGTCGGTACACCCATGGTGATCGGATGTAAGTTGACACAAGATGATGATTCTCTGAAGAAAAATTAGACTAGATACATATCAATGATTGGTGGATTTCTTTATTTAACTCAAACTAGACCTGATATGATGAATGTTGTATGCATTGTTGTTAGATTTCAAGCCGATCCTAAGGAATCTCATGTGACTGTTGTGAAGAGAATTTTCAGATACTTGAAGGGAATAGTTGATTTTGGCCTATGGTATCCTAAATATGATGATCTTACTTTAAGTTCCTTTACTGATGTTGATTGGGTAGGAGATGTGAATGATGGGAAAATTACTAGTGGTGGCACATTTTTCTTGGGAAAGAAACTAATTTCATTGTTAAGCAAAAAGAAGAATGTCATTTGTTTGTCTACTAAAGAGGTAGAATATATTGTTGTTGCTAACAATTGTACTTAAGTATTATGGATGAAGCAGATGTTGAAAAATATCAGAGTTGTGTATGATGAACCTATTTCCATATTCTGTGATAACTCAACTGTTATAAAAATTTCTAAGAATCTGGTGCTACATTCAAAGACCAAGCATATATCTATCAAGTACCACTTTTTGAGATATGGTTTGTCGGTTGAAGAAATCATTATATGGACTCAAGAAATCCCCTAGAGCTTGGTATGCCAGATTGGATAAGTACTTGTTGACGCTTGGATTTAACAATGGTACTGCTGATAGTAATCTGTATTTCAAGATTGATAATGATAAGGATTTGTTTGTGGAATTCTTTGTTGATATCATTTTTGGAGGAGATGATGGTTTGTGCATGAAGTTTGATAATGAGATGCAGAATGAGTTTGAGATTTCAATTATTAGAGAGTTGAAACTCTTTTTGGGATTGCAAATTACTTGGGTAGATAAAGGGGTCTTTATATCTTAGTGCAAGTATGTGAGAGAATTGCTAAAGAAGTTTGGTATGGAAGATTCAAAACCAGTCGATACACCCATGGTGACCGGATGTAAGTTGACACAAGATGATGATTCTCCAAAGGAAAATCAGACTAGATATAGATCAATGATTGGTGGATTGCTTTATTTGACTCAAAATAGACCTGATATCATTAATTTTGTATTCATTCTTGCTAGATTTCAAGTTGATCCTAAGGAATCTCATGTGACTACTATGAAGAGAATTTTTAGATACTTGAAGGGAATAGTTGATTTTGGCCTGTGGTATCCTAAAGATGATGATCTTACTTAAGTGTCTTTACTGATGTTGATTGGGCAGGAGATGGAGATGTGAATGATAGGAAAAGTACTAGTGGTGGCACATTTTTCTTGGGAAAGAAATTGATTTCATGGTTAAGAAAAAAGAAGAATGTTGTTTCTTTGTCTATTGTAGAGGTAGAATATATTGTTGTTGCTAAAAATTGTACTCAAGTATTGTGGATGAAGAAGATGTTTAAAGATATCATAGTTGTGTATGATAAACCTATTGCCATATTTTGTGATAACTTAAGTGCTATGAACATTTCTAAGAATTCGGTGTTGCATTCAAAGACCAAGCATATATCTATAAAGTACCACTTTTTGAGAGATAAAGTGAGTGATAAGGAAGTCAGACTAGAGTATGTGCCTACTAAGGAATAGATTGCAGAAATATTTACTAAGCCTTTGCCCAAGGATAATTTTGAGTATCTCAGAGGGAAGTTAGGGGTGATTACCCCTCCTAATCAAAAATAAAATGCATAGTATTTTCACCAATCTGTGCATTCATAGTTATATCTTGATTCAGATTGATGTTGTGGTGGCTTCTACTCAGGGAGAGTACCCAGATGATTCAGATATGTGGTTCAGAGCTTGTGTACCTTTTCCATTGATGTCAAAGGGGGAGAAGATTAATGTGAAAAAATAAATAAAAGCAATGTGTAAAGGGGAGATTGTTGGAAGAAGAGTTGCATTTATGGTGTGTTTTTCACATCATGTGTTTCCATCAATGCAAAAGGGGGAGATTGTTAGATGTTATGGTCGATTTTCTGATATGTGGTTGTCATTGATGTCAAAACTATTAGCATTAATGCCTTTAAGACTGTATATGTCGATGATATTGAGAAAATCATAATAAAATATGTTACAGGTTATCTGTGAAGCAGTGAAGACCAGTATGGTAGAAAGTCCAGTATGTTGAAAGTGAGATGTTACTTATTAAAGGGTTTTTTTTCAAGCCTATCTAGTATCTACTCTGAAATTTTCAGAGGTGCGCATGAAGATTTGAGCAAATTATAAGTTTCTATGTTCTGACAACTATTCTGTTACTGCAAAGAAAAGTGTGAAGAAGAATGAAAGAAAGTGAAGAAGTGTTCATGTGCTTAACTATAACTATACTCAGGCATTAGCAGATGCTACTTTGTCAATTCAAATTCTTTAGATGGATTTAATCTGAATATTTTTTGTAAGATAGTGAGTCTTCCTTTGAGTAGTGAGCTCTAGGCAGTGTGCCTGAATGGATGTGCATTCCTCATATATTCTTCTTATAGTTTTAATAGGGTATAACTTGTGGATTAACCTCCACCATTTTTTTTCCCCTAATAGGGTTTCCATGCAAAAATCTTGGTGTTATGTGTATTTATGATGTTTTGTTGATTCATGCTTTCACTGTTATTAATTAGATATAAGGATAAAGGTTAATAAGTTTAATAAGTCTAAAATTTTGTGACAACTGATCCACCCCCCCCTCCTCCTCTTAATTGTCTATCCTTGTGTTTCCAACGGAACCCTCCCCTACCATGTCAATTTAGCCCTTAGATAAACCTCCTATTGACCCTTGACCAACCCAAATCAAGATTTTAAAAGAAAATTTATATGTAGATCATGCAATACTTTGGAAGATATGGTTAATCTATAAGAAATTCTCATCATCCATAACAATATAATGAAACAACAACTCTCCCATATGTATTTAGCCAAAATTAAATTTCAACATCTATAAAAGGATCATTAGAATCAAAACCTGCAGTAGATTAGAGAAGAGGTTGAGGAGGATATATAGGAAGAGGTAAATAATTTTCTTAACACCTTTGGAAAATGGGAAGCTCTTAAGAAATACATAAATTAACTATAGAAAACTTAGGACTCTATAAAAGGAAACATGGTCGATATTATTCTTTCAACAAGGAAAATTTTAGAAATTTTACTACCACCTTGTATGTTCTCCAATATGAGCTGGAAAACGAGAAAGATAGGAAATTGCACAGTAGTGAAACTGTGATGTAGGAAGGGGAAACCAATAGAACTAGAGCTAAGAGATTGGAAGTGAAAGGAAAGTCCAAATATGTGGAGGAAAGTAATGACAGGGTTAATTTTATTAATAAAATCAATGTCCTCCATTGTGAATGGTAGAAAATAAGTGGATTAATTTTTTATCAATAAACATTATCTCTACTTTGGTCCTTTGTTGTTCTTTTACCAGTTCTAATGTTTTTTTGGTCTATCTTGTTTGTATTATTTGGTAGTCTCATCTCTCATGAGAATCTCTTCTCTTGCCTTTATGGCTACTATATGTAATGGGTTTGGGCCCTTTCCCATGTTTATATTTATCAAAAATTTGTATATGAAATGTGAAACATATACAATGCATAAAAACCATTTGACATAATGCTTCGAAAATGTCCATCTACACACAAGGCACACACATTGTTTAATAAAATATCTCCAAATTTTGTGGCATCATGGAATGTAATGATTGTTTAATGTATGGAGTGGATATGCTTTAAAATATGTATACAATACAAATAAATACAATTATCACCTATAAAATTAGATTCCATAACCTTTTCTAATATCATAATTTGGCTTGTGCTAGTGTAGGATATTTAGAAGAGGGCATGAGTAAAGGAACTTGTTGATGACCCAATTCTCGAGCTACTAGAATAAGAGAGTTTTGAGCTAGATTAGAAAGGATGTATGATAATCAAATTTATAACCATGAACTTAAATCAACCATTCAATTTGAGATCTTATTGACCGAGGATGATAAAAATCTTGATAACACTAACCTTTTTAAAATGATCAAAGAAATTCAACAAGGCATTTATTTAGTGTAATGGAGAGGATTCACTGCTGTCGAGTCTCTAGGATAGCGAAGAGTCTATAGGGAGCGAATGTCTCTAGGTTACCTCAATGAAAAAAGCTTAAGTGATGAGGTGACAAATAAAGGAAAGACTAAGCTATGTTTTTGGGTTTTCTATTTTTTTATGATAGAGGAATTTGTAATTTAGGTGAATAAACCTGTTGTTCAATTTTCACACACACCCCACTAAAGCAGGGACCCTCTTTGCTTCATCTTTTGGTTCTTCTCTCTAGCCTTGTCTGTGGTCTTTGGTGATTTGGTCATGGAATTTTGGTCAGCTTGCATGCTCCTAAATTCTTATCTTGCTTGTGCAAATACCCTCTCTGAGAAAACACTTTGAAAATCTTGAGTTTTGGGTCAATTTTGGGTTTTTCCTTGGTTTCAGGATTTTCCTCCTCTGGCGAATTTCCCTGGTTGCCTTGAAAACCTGACGGAGGTTGTTTTCACACTATTTTTCAGGGATTTCAGTCCTTTGCGAAATTCTGTGTCGATAATATTTTCTCGAAATTCCTTTTCTGCCTTGGATCCCTGAACCCATCTTGAATTGTGTTGTCATTGCATTAACAGCTCGCGTACAGACTCTGTAGTTGTGTTTAATGAGGTTTGAGCTAGTTTTTATGTTGTGAATTGATTTCATTTTTCCTAATTGAATTTGACAGAGATCAGTTGTGATTTCTTGGTGTGATTAGCATTTGGACTTACAAATTTTTGGGCTTGGTTATAGTTTTCTTGGCATTTTCGTTGTTGTTGCTTGCTCACACGCGTCAAGGCTTACTCTAGGTCATTGATTATCACATGTTTGCTTCATTTTTGAGGTAGGTCATTTCCGAGCTTCAATCCCCAGATCTATGATCATTCGATCGATTTGGGTGAAATATTGATGGGGTTGTGATTTTGGATTTCTCTAAGTTTCCCTCCCATGGCCGCTTCACCGAGAGTTGCATAAAGTCTTGAAATTTGGCTTATTTCACGAAAATCTGTCGCCTCAAGATTTCCATGGATTTCATCACCTCTTCATTTGTCTGAAAAATGCTAACTCTTGCTAACTTCATGGATTTTTCGTCCCCAACGAAATTCCCTGAAAATTTGTTAGGAATGAAGAATAAAGGGAATGCATGAATTAGCTGTTAATGAATTTGCATTACATGATTGATTTGGGATAATTGGAAGATATGTGCAAGTTTTTCTTGAGTTTTGCATGATGATTGAGATGATTGTGAATTTTATTTTGGGTTTCATCACTAAAATCCGCCTATCTCATAATTCCCCAAAATTCCTTTCTGGCTTGAATTCCGTGAAGGGGTGAAAAGCCCAAACTTTGAGAAAGGATGTTTAATGTTATTTTTAGGGGATTTTGATTGATTGTTTGGATTTATTTGGTGATTGGCATGCATTTATGATTAACTAACTTGGATTTTTATGCTATGATAGGTATTGATTATGGTCTCTTGAATGCAGGCTAAATCAAGCAAAGTGATTGCTGGAAGAGCTATAGGCAGAGGTTAGTGATCACCCAGATGAGGAAGTAGAAGAACTTCATGATGGAGACCTCTATAATTTAGAGGTAGATATTGGAAAGAATTTTCACTCCTCCTTGGTGTCTTATGATGATTCAATAGTCAAAGGTGAAGAAGTCCCCCCAGAGCATAATGCAGATTTTGAGCCCTCTGTGGTAATGGAGCAAGATGAAGATGACATAGGCCTCCTCCTACAAGATTTTAAGATAATCATGAATTATACAGAGAAAATCTGGTGAATGATGAGATCCTACATTCTTCAAAGGTTTTAGAGCCCTGGGGATGGTATGAATTACTGCAAGTTAATCAAAAGGTTTTAAGGAAGATTCATAAACAAAGGGCAATAGATAGGGAATCCCTTGAGGGGTTGTCGTAGTCATGGAGAAGTGTCAAACCCTAAGGGTGGAATGGAATAAGTTTGTCAGGAAATCAAGGGAAGGGATTAAATATTAAATGGAAGATTCAAAATATTAAATGTTTCACCTTTGGCCAACCTATTTCTTGGGCCGACCTGGGAAGGAGCCTCAAACATTTAATGCAATATCATGTTTCATTTTAAGGTTTTCTTTTCTTGGCCGACTTGTTTTTGGGGCTGACCCTCTTTGTAGCCCTAAATTGTGCCAACCCATGATGCAATATCTATAAGTATGGCATTTCGCCTTATTTAAGATATAGAGATAGGACTAGAGGATTGGATTTTGAAGCAAAGTTAGGCAATAGAGTAGAAAGTTAGAATTAGAGGTTGTTTTATTTCAAAGCAAGTGTTGTAATACAAGATACTAGAATTGTTTCTATTGTTGGATATATTCAATACAATTGAAGACATTATGCTTTGGTGGCCTCTCTTGGATCGATTTATCTTGCATGGTTCTTGTTATTCTATCTTTCCAAACTACTTTTGAAATCTTGAATGCAAGTTAGATGTTAGGTGTTAGTTTTGAGTTCTTTCCTGATAATGGTGAAATGTTGATGAGGTTAATTGATCTTTGGTCCATACTTTTAGCAATTTGTTGATTGTAAGTTGCTATGTAAAGTTAGTTTGGGCCTTATTTTGTGTTAAGTTCAACTGTGGATGCTTGTTTACATTGCACCATTTACTAGGTATGTGGATGAATGTTCATAGTCTCAAAATCTTTAGTTTCCTCAGAAGATTGCACCATTTCTGCGGAGTTGTAGGCTTACCCTTGATTAAGCAAAGATTGGTTTTGTTGGAGATTTGTTCATTTGCATAATTCATCATTATTGTGATTGATTTTAGGAGTAATTTCAATCTTAGGATCTCTCTTAAACCCTTATCTCTTTTGTTGTTTATTTTGAATCTGGGTTAGTTTTAGGATTGAAAGCATCACTGTATTGCTACATCTGATGAATGTACACTTCCAACATTGTTTATTTGTAAGGCCCCCCTTGTGATTACCAACATTTCACATTTTATCACCGAGTTGTTTTATTGCATTGTCAAGACCTGACATTAGAGACCTTGGGGTTATCTCTTGAGGCTTGCTGATAGAGATTAGCCTTTCAAGAGAGATATGATATCATATTTTGTCTAAGTTGTTGATGTGCATAAAACACCATCAATACATTGGCACTAGAAGGAGGGCTGAACATAAGTGACATTGCTAGAAGTTGAGTGAGCATTCATGTTTAAAATATGAGATATGATAGATCTCTAATGCATCAACAACAAGATGGATCAATTTTTTTATGTCGTTTCTCCTACAAGACTCAGAAGAACTAGATCTACACTAGGAGAAGAAGAGTTTCAAGAATTACAAGCTCCTGCCAGGTCAAGAAGGACCAGAAGAGGGGAAGATTCATCATCCAATCCATCATTTCCACCATCCTCATCCTCATCAAACCCATCACCATCTGATTCTAAGGCCATCCCCATTCAACAACCCCAACCAGTCATAAATCACCTTTTACCACCTCCACTAATGGATTTCTTAGCAAACAACCCATCACCTTTATCCTTCAATAACCATAATGCTATGCCAAATAACCCCAAGCTTTTCTGCTCCAAGTTTCACATTAATGATCCCAAAAGGAGTGCTGAAGAACACATTAGGATTTTTAAAATTAACCTCAAGGATAGGGGAATTAATCATGAGGATGTTGCATGTAGACTTTTCCCATATTCCCTTGAGGATTAGGAATTTTATTGGTATAACCATCTTCCTGTTGGGTCTATCAATGCTTGGCTTCAATTGGAGACTGAATTTTTATAGAGACTTGAGAGCCCAATCAGTGCCAATGAGTTATTTCTACAGTTTACTCGAGTCAAGAGGGAGGCGAATGAACAAATAGAGGCTTTCAATAATAGGTTCCATAGGGCTTATGCTAGGCTACAACCCCCTTATGCAGTAGATGATGCCTCTTCCAGGGAGGTTTATTATGAGGCTTTGGATAGTTTAACATCTACCTTTATGAAATGGAGAGAAAACCCTCCTATTAGCTTGCTCAAAGCTTATGATGTGGCTATTAAAGTAAGTATAGATTTGAGGAAAAAATTGTCTGGACCCTTGCCATTAGCTAATCAAACAATTATGTTGAGTTTGACCCCTCAATTACCTTTGGTTACACACTCAGTTCAGCCCTTGAATCAAGCCCTACCCACGTCAAAATATCATCCAAATATGAATTAGCCTGCATCCTCTCACTAGCAAGCTAATATACCCAGTTACTTGCAGAACTCTAAGATAGTTAACTAATCCTTGAACCATGGGTTCCATTCTATTTACATGCAAGATTCGGCTTATGTTTTTCCTCCATCTAAAAATGAAGACAAGGAGAAGTTGGATGAACTCATAGAGCTAGTAAAGAAGTTGGCTACCGAAGTCACCTACCTAAGGAACTAAAACAACCAACCTTAGGCCATCCAAAGGGGAAATTAGTTCAATTTTGATCAAGATCAGGGGCAAAATCTTGATAGGGGACAATATTTTAAAGATCAACATTCAGGGCCAACATTTGATAGAAGGCATCTACCACATAAAAATAGGACTTAGGATATAAGGCCTGACAATGAAGGAGTCCTAACATCTTTGGAGCATCCAAACAATCAAGAACAACCCTTAGCTAGTGTATGTCTAGCAAAAGAAGCTCTATCTGGATGGTGTAGGCTTCATAACACCAATCAACACTCTGATTTGGGTTATCAGGAATTTCAAACTATTGCATCTATTTTCCAATAGAAATTCCAGCATACCAGTAGAAATTTGATTAGGCAAGAGATAGTACCATCCAATCCTTATGACATGTCAGTGTTGGTGGTGGATCATGCCCCATTTCCAAGGAGCGATGAGAATGGACCAAAAGAGCAGTTAGTCAAGGAATGTACTATAGAGGGGAAAAATTATGGATTTGAAGGATGTGCAACAAGTGTTGATCAATCCACAGATCAAGTAGCCTGCCAGAAGGAAGAGTTTGAAATATCTAAGGCAATGGAGGTAGTTGATGAACATTCAAGTGAAGAACAATCTGCAAATGCAAAGGATGTTGGTTCTATAGAGGCTAAACAAGTGTCTGAAATGAGGAGTGTAGTTGAGGATGAACAACAATAGGAAGAAGAGCTAGGTCATATTTCCTCTATTCATGATGAAGATTCAATAAAAACTAGATATTATGAGTTTGTGTGCCAGAAAAACATAAAGGAGGTGAAAGAGCAAGTACAACTGCTACAACATACAAGGGATACACAAAAAGATACATCAAACAAGTCTCCAATGGAAGAATTTAAACAAGTTGTTGATAAACGTCTTGAAGAACATGAGGAAGCACTTAATGGAGTGGTCAACATTACTGATTAATGTGATCAAGAGTTTGAACCAATGCCAACAAAACAAAAAAATTCAAGGGGTTCTCTCATTTATCAAATTCTATTTCTTCTCTATTTGTTGATGAATTAAGCAATACAAATTCATAGATTTTATGTATTAAGGGTGAGGTAGCTAATGTGGTTCATACTAATATGTAGGAAAACATGAATGATGTTGAAAACAATAATGTTGCAGTCATTATTGATGAGATGGATCACAATATGCTTAAAGACCAGTCTGTGATGCCTCTTAATGAACATCCTGTTGAGGAATTTGTTGTGCTTGATGAAGCTGATGCATTTTCATCTTTAATACTTCATGAAGAAACACAAACTGAAATGTTGTACAATCAATGGAGACCTCTTGACCTAATGGATGTCAACTCTCCACAATTGGAGGACAATAAATGCAATATTCAGTCCACAGGAGTACAAAATCAAGTTATTTCTTTCCTTACCATGAATTCTGAAGTTTATCATTTTGATTATGGAGGTTTAGGGAAGACAACTTACATATGGATTGATCATGGGTTTAGTGAGTTGCCTCAGTTGTTGGTTATTCATGTTGAAAATGTTGAGTTTGAATGTTGCATTGTTGAGCTTTATTTTTTTGAATATAAGGATGAATTTTCATTCTTTTGGATTGTTACCATTACATTGTTGCTTGTTTGTGCATTGATGAACCGTTTGGGGATGGGTCTCAGTTTTCCTTGTCTAATCATGAGCCATTTTGAGTTTCTTTGTACATGGTTTCATTTGAATAAATGCAACTTGCCTTGTTGTTCTTTTGCTTTAAGTCTATTTTATTTTGTTAGGGTAAATTTCTTTAGGATTAGTCTACTTCAGTTTAGGTTGCATTGCCTTGCTTTTGGTTTGCTTTTGCTTTGGTTAGTTTAGGTTTGCCTTGCTTTTGGTTTGCTGTTTCTTTGCTTCTCTTGCTTGAGTTTCTCTATTTTCTAGTTGAGGAAGTGTCTTTCTTGCATAATAATTATTCATTATTTGGGACTATTATGAATGTTTCATTGATGAACTCTAATCAGGTGTCTTGAATTAATGGTCAAGATTTTTCTATTAGTGTCGAGCGGTTTGAATGTTTGATCTAAATAGGATGGGTCATTGGTTTGATTTGAACTTGAAGTATTCTAAAATCTTATATCTTTCAGACATCTTAATAATCTTGATTTTTCTATTAGTCTCCTTGTGATGTCTTGTTGGGTGAAAAATCCTATTTATGCTTCAGTGCCACTATGGTTCTCAGCCCTGAGTGCGGACTTCATTGTTCACAGGTTGAAATGAAAAATTGAAAAGAAAAGAAATATCAAAATAAAGGGAAGAGAAAATATTGAAAATCAAAAGAATGAATTCAACTTATCAGGGGTATTTGAATATCTCTACTGGGGCTATGGATGCCTGGCTAGCAGTAGAGCTATGTTTGGGAGAGTCACAACGATAACCTCATTGGGGCTATGGACGCCTGACTGGAAGTGAGGCTCTATCCAGGTTGCTTTTGGAGCTAGAATCTTTATGTAGCCTAAATTGACCAAGCTTGGTTTCTGTAGTAGCTCGAGGATGGAAATGAACTCACTTGCACACACTTGGATTTTATGTTTATGGAAGGTTTAGTCCACCTTTTGGTTCTGATTCTTTTATCTTGCATTTTGGTATGTTTTCCTGATAGGGAGGTTGAAACCAGAGATTATGGGTTCTTGATTCTTGTTCATCATCAAATGCTCTGGAGCATTTCCCCAACAGAGTCACCATTTGTTGTGCAGTTTTTGCACACACACCCCACTAAAGCAAGGACTCTCTTTGCTTGGTCTTTTGGTTCTTCTCTCTGGCCTTGTCTGTGGTCTTTGGTGATCTAGTCATGGAATTTCGATCACCTTGGATGCTCCTAAATTATTATGTTGCTTGTGCAAATACCCTCTTTGAGAAAACACTTTGAAAATCCTGAGTTTTGGGTCAATTTTGGGTTTTTCGTTGGTTTCGAGATTTTCCTCCTCTGGCAGATTTCCCCGATTACCTTGAAAACCCGACGGAGGTTGTTTTCACACTATTTTTGGGGATTTCGGTCCTTCGCAAAATTCAGTGTCGATCGAATTTTCCCAAAATTCCTTTCCTTCCTCGAATCCCCGAACCTGTCTTGAATTGTCTTGTCATCATATTAACGACTCGTGTACGGACTCTACAGTTGTGTTTAATGAGGTTTGAGCTAGTTTTTATGGTGTGAGTCAATTGCACTTTTCCCTAATTGAATTTGAGGGAGATCAATTGTGATTGCTTGGCATGATTAGCATTTGAAACTGCAAATTTTTGGGCTTGGTCACAGTTTTCTTGGAATTTTCGCTGATGTTGCTTGCTCGCGTGCATTAGGGCTTACTCTTGGTCATTGATTATCACCTTTTTGATTCATCAATGGTATGTATCCATTACCCTTCTTTTGATTGATGAATGTGAATTCCTCTTTGGCTTGTTGACTGTGCTTAGGTTTGATTTCGATATATTGGTGGGGGTTTGCAATTTCATTGGGGTTTTTTCTTTCGCATTTCGACTTCCCCTTTTGAAGTTGACATTTCCTCCTTTGCTTATCCTATGATTGATTTCACCTTGCCTTGCTTGTTTTTCCACCCTTCGAATTTGGTTTTATGAACGAGTGGATCGAAATTGTGGTCGTGTGTTCATCTTGCGACCCTAGGGTTTGATCTCAAGTTTATTATCCATTGTTGTTAGGTCGCCCTTTGAGATAGTTTGAAAGTTGGTTACATCGATGGGCGATTTGAGGTAGGTCATTTCCAAGCTTAAATCCAAAAATTTGTGATCATTCAGTTGATTTGGGTGAAATTCCAACGGGGTTGTGATTTCAGGTTTTTTGTGTGCTCGTAGATTTCCTTCGCCTTTGGATTTCTTTGAGTTTCCCTCCTATGGCCGCTTCACCGAGAGTTGCATAAGTCTTGAAATTTGACTTATTTTGCAAAAATCTATCGCCTCAAGATTTCCCCAAATTTCATCACCTCTTCATTTCTCTGAAAAGTGCTAACTCTTGCTAACTTTGTGGATTTCCGTCCCCAATGGAATTCCCCAAAAATTTGTTAGGAATGAAGAATAAAGGGAATGCATGAATTAATTGTTAATGAATTTGCATTACGTGATTGATTTGGGATTATTGGAAGATATGTGCAAATATTTCTTGAGTTTTGCATGATGATTGAGATGATTGTGGATGTTATTTTGGGTTTTGTCGCTAAAATTTGCCTATCTCAGAATTCCCCGAAATTCCTTTCTTGCTTGAATTCCGTGAAGGGGTGAAAAGCCCGAACTTTGAGAAAGGATGTTTAATGTTATTTTTAGGGGATTCAGATTGATTTTTTGGATTTATTTGGTGATTGGCATGCATTTATGATGAACTAACTTGGATTTTTATGCTATGATAGGTATTGATTATGGTCTCTTGAATGCAGGTTGAATCAAGAAAAGCTATTGCTGGAAGAGCTATAGGTGGAGGTTAGTGATCACCCAGATGAGGAAGTAGAAGAACTTCATGATGGAGACCTCTATAATGTAGAGGTAGAGATTGGGAAGAATTTGCACTCCTCCTTGGTGTCTTATGATGATTCACTAGTCAAAGGTGAAGAAGCCCCTCTAGAGCATAATGTAGATTTTGAGCCCTCTATCATAATGGAGCAAGATAAAGCTGACACAGGCCTCCTCCTACAAAAGTTGAAGATAATCATGAAGTATATAGAGAAAAGCTAGTGAATGATGAGAACTTGCCTTCTTCAAAGGTTTCAGAGCCCTGGGGATGGTATGAATTATTGCAAGTTAATCAAAAGGTTTTAAGGAAGATTCATAAACAAAGGGCAGCAGATAGGGAATCCCTTGAGGGGTTGTCATAGTCATAGAGAAGTGTCAAACCCTAAGGGTGGAATGGAATAAGGTCATCAGGAAATCAAGGGAAGGGATTAAATATTAAATGGAAGATTCAAAATATTAAATGTTTCACCTTTGGCCGACCTATTTTTTGGGTCGACCTGGGAAGGGGCCTCAAACATTTAATGCAATATCATGTTTCATTTTAAGGTTTTCTTTTCTTGGCCAACCTGTTTTTGGGGCCAACCCTCTTTTTAGCCCTAACTTGTGCTGACCCATGATGTAATATCTATAAGTATGGCATTTCACCTTATTTCAAGATATAGAGATAGGACTAGAGGATTGGATTTTGAAGCAAAGTTAGGCAATAGAGTAGAAAGTTAGAACTAGAAGTTGTTTTATTTCAAATCAAGTGTTGTAATACAAGATACTAGAATTTTTGCTACTGTTGGATGAATTCAATAAAATTGAAGACATTGTTCTTTTGTGGCCTCTCTTGGATTGATTTATCTTGATTGGTTCTTGTTATTCTATCTTTCCAAACTGCTTTTGAAATCTTGAATGCAAGTTAGATGTTAGTTGTTAGTTTTGAGTTTTTTCCTGATAATGGTGAAATGTTGATGACGTTAATCGATCTCTGGTCCATACTTTTAGAAATTTTTTGATTGTAAGTTGCTGTGAAAAGTTAGTCTGGGCCTTATTTTGTGCTAAGTTCAAGTGTGGATGCTTGTTTACATTGCACCATTTGCTAGGTATGTGGATGAATGTTCATTGTTTGAAAATATTTAGTTTCCTTAGAAGATTGCACCATTTCTGTGGAGTTGTAGGTGTAAGTGTAAAATAAGTGAATAAGCACAAAAGACACTTCTTAATACGACATTATATCAATAGACAAGTAAAAAATAAATTCAAAGGAATTATCTATCAAAAGCATCATATTGCTCTCTATCTCCAAAGATTTATTAAATCTAAATTGCTCTTAGATTGTGTAAGCAAATAAGACTGTTAAAATGACAATTCAAAGAACGAGATGATGATAATGCAATGCTAAATGATAAACAATGTAAACTAGCATATATGAAATAGATAATTACAACTACAGGAGGCAGCCATGGTTGAAAACTTGATTGCTTGATGCTTGAATTCTTGTAGAGTAAGAGTGCATAAACTTGATTATCTGGATCCTTTTCTTGGTTCAATGAGGCTGTGTTTATAGATTTCCTGGCTGTAGAAATGCACAGGAAAAACTTTGAGAGGCTTGGATTCAATATGAAGAATTGAATGGTGAGAGATGGAGGAGATTGAGAGAAAAATGGAGATTGTCTCTACCCATGAAAACACCAGGCAAGAGAAGAGGAAGAATTGATGGAGGAGGATTGAGAGATCAAATTCCTAATTTGTCTCCAATTTATCTCCAAAACATCCCGTGAAGTTTCAATCAATTTTGACATATTTTAGACATGGATTAGACATAGGAAATCTAATTCATTTTTGAGGAAATGTAGATTGGAATATTCCTTATGCTCTAATTCAAATATTTTTGATTTATTTAAATTAGGAAAAGGGAGATAAATAATTTAATAAAACAAACTATAGGATAGTTGTTTATTAAATTAAACAAAAGAATATGACAATTAATCAATAAAGTGTTTTGATCTTTATTTAATTAATTTAGAATCGATGTGATAGATTGAAATAGGGATTTGATAATTAAATTGAACAAAGTATTTAATTTTGTTTATTTAATTAAGATGGGATTTTAGAAGAATTTAAATAAATATTTCTATTTATTCGATAGTAGAGGAAATTAGGATAATTAATCAAATAATTTGTATTTAATTAATCGAATGTTCCAGACCAATTTTAGGTGTATACATTTTGCTCCTCTTCGAAGTGATGTGTTTACACGTTGCTTCGAAGAAATATTTTGCTGCTACTGCCAGGATTGATGATATAAAAAATAATTCTATATGCCCCAAACATGCCCCAAACATTGGATTTCAGATGATGGATGATAATATGCCCCCTTGGCAGATAAATTAATGATTTGATGATTTTTAGAATTTTTTCAAAAATTTTATGATTTTTTGATGATTTCATGTGATTTGATGAAGAAATAATTTATCTCCCAATAATAATGAAGAAATCTAGCCCTGTAGATGATTTTCTAATTAATTTCCTAAAAAAATTAATTAAAAGATAATAAAAAACCCACCAAAATACCTTTCAAAAAATTATAAATAGTGCTAAAAGGTCATTTTCCAATTCATTTTCACTTTTTAAGTTTAGAAAATCTTTGTGATAAAGACTTTTCTGCTAGTTGCAACAAGATGCCTATTCCCTTCCACACTCATTGATTCGAGTGTGTTCGACTTCACTGATGGCCAGCCACATATGGACCTCTGGTATGTACCCCTTGACCTCCTTGTAATTCATGTTTTTCTATTTTTTATGCTTTTTAGACCTTAGGCGTGTCTAGGTTAGTTTTAGCACTTTCAAGACGTGTTGTAGCGCTTACAGTCGGCTGTAGCGCTTTCAGTAGGTGTTGTAGCGCTTTGAGTTTTAGTGCTTGCGTTAAAAACTCTAGCGCTTTCAGTTTGTAAAGTAGCACTGTGGGTAATTTAGTGCTTAGGAGTCTAGAAATAGCGCTTCGAAGCCAGATTTTAGCGCTTTGAGACTTTCAGTGCTTTAAGTCAGTGGAGTTGCGCTTTCAGGGTCTGTTTTAGTGCTTTGACATGGAAAAGTAGCGCTTCGAGACTTTTAGCGCTTTGGGAGTTTGATTTAGCGCTTTTAGCTGATAAAGTAGCGCTTTTGGGATTAAGCGTTTTGGAAGCCTCTTTTAGCGCTTCTGGTCAGAATTGAAGATTTTGACTTAGTGAACCTTGATTTTTTCAATTCTGATCATGTCCATTCTTCTGATTGGTATGATTGATAATCCAAATTCTTGATGTTGGATTTGGATGATGTAAATAAAACTAACTGTCATGATAGGTGAGAATAAATCTTATTCTTGATGATCCTCATGATAGGCAAGAAAACGATTCAATATTTGATAAATCTCATGATAGGCGAGATCTAGATAATGTTTTGATGAACCTCATGATAAGTGAGGTTTGTTGATGTTTTGAGAGCCTCATGATAGGTGAGGTTTGATGTTCGCCTATGAAATTTGATCGAAAATTCATACCAATTTATGATAGACTTGATAGTAGAATAACTTTTGATTTCCTGACATAGTTCACTGATTTTTTTTTGTTTTTCTATGTTGTGATGATAGGAGTGTCTGGGTACTCTCTAGATGCAAGAGAGGTTTCCTTAGACGACAAACTTGATACCTCATCTAACACTAGATGAGCTTTAGGTGATAGGTCATTGTGGTCTGACTAGCTTACTTGATATGCCCTAGATTAGGATTAATCAGGGTCTGTTGACTGTATTGGCTGAGAGGTGGCATAGTGACCACAACACCTTTCACCTACCTACTGGTGAGATGATGGTCACTCCTGAGGATGTGTGGCATATTTTGCATATTCCATTCATGGGTGAGATAGTCGTGTATGATTCTCACGAGATCGACAGTAGAGATGCTCTTCGTAGAGTGTTTCAGGATCAGACTATTGCGGGTTCAAGCATTCGGTGGAGGAGGATTGCCAACTCTTATGCGACACTACCAGCAGTGCTAGCTAGATTCATTGGAGGTTTCTTGTGCCCTGATCGCAGGTCAAAGGGATTCCTCATTGGCTGGGGTAAGACTCTTGAGAGCATGATGGTACATGGTACTAGATATGCATGGGGGATGTGCATGCTGGCACATCTATATCATGATTTACACTCGATTGTGTATCTTGGAGCGAGGAGTTTATCAACAGGGATGACCCTGTTACAGGTGTGGGCATGGGAGCACTTTGCTATTTCTCGACCTTTTCCAGTTGTAGACATACCAGCCGGTAGACCATATGTTTTTCGATACAGTGGTCGGTTTACATAGGCCTGGATGGGCAAGTTAGAGCATTGGAGGCACGTGTTTGATGATACAGAGACCGTTATTTGGAACCCATACCTTGACTATGAGGAGTGGGATGAGGATGGTGCAGTATTGGGATTCCTTTGTGATTCCATGTATCTTATCGGCCGTACTCCATTTGTCTTAGAGAGATTTCTACTGTGTCGAGTGTACCGAAAGTATGGCATTGTATAGTGCATGCCACAGGGAGTTGCCCATTATGTGAGGCAACGGATGGATGTTCCTGATTGGGGTCTACGTATGTCTTATGATGTGAAAGTAGAGGGGTATTGTGCTTTGCAGCCATCATCCTGGGACATGCAGAGAGATATTGTAGTGGCATCGGTTACTGAGGATTATGTTGCATTCCTAGCCTTGGTTCCACATGCATGTATCACCATTCCCGGTGAGCCGGTACCTTTATGTGTGAAGGAGGATGTGGTAGAGGGTCGTGCAGATAGTGGTGGTGGAGAGGATTCTTCAATAGCAGAGGTGATAGAGGGGCAAGGCCAGCCAGCAGCAGTGCGCCTCCTTCCAGTAGACCTCACAAGAGGCAAGCAATGACAGTGCCTTCTGTAGATCAGAAAAGATAGATAGCTGGGCTCCAGGCACAGGTCCAGACTTTACAAGGGCAGTTGGTACAGGCTTGGGGTATGCTTGTGTAGACCTAGACTCAGATGCAGGCACAGGCTCAGGCTCATGCCCAAGCCTTAGCATAGGTACAAGGACAGTTGATTGTCGTACAGACGCAGGTGGCCACTCTAACATCTGAGAGAGACAATGCTCGGTAGATTGCCGAGAGGGCATAGGAGAGAGCTGAGACCTTACAGAGAGTTGCCAATGGTAGCTTAGTTTCAAATTATATGAGAGAGGTTCTACGGGCTGCCCGAGAGGCAGAGTTCTATAGAGGCCGATATCATGATGTAGTGCCTGCCAAGCGCCGAGTCAGTTATGCCCCGTCGAGATCTGGGTGGACACATACATGTACAGTGAGTGAGGAGGTGAAACAACCTTTATGCAGAGATCCTTGAGATCCTGATCCTTCTGGGGGTGGTACAGGTCTTGTCAGGCCCACACACTCTAGCAGTAGCAGATCGTAGATGCTATTGTGAGCCTCCATGATGTATAGTACAATGTAGCTCATTGTATGATGATGTATTTTTAGACTATACTTCATTGTATACTTGACACTTTGATATATATATATGAGATGTAGTTGATGTGATATGATGATGGTTTATGATTTCTATGTGATGGATGTATTTATTATGTGATGCATGCAAATATGAGATGATTTTATGATAAATGTATATGTGGATCATATGATATGTGTATGTATGATATAATGTATGAATTCCTAAATGATAAATGATAATGATAATGATGTAATGAAATTGATGATGTAAATGTGCGATGTATTTGATATTTGTATATTTATGATTCAAAAATGTATGAATGATGAAATGATGAAAATTTAATGATGAGATGATGATTTGTAACTATATGGTAAATGATGATGATTTTGGATTTTATGTCAAGTATACTCAGTCATGTTTGTAGATTAGATAATCATTTATTGGAATCTTTTGTGCAACAAATACTCTGCAGATAATGAATTTATTTATGAATGCAATCTAATTTAATCATGCAATGATATGCAACCAGATGTCATTTTAATAGTCCTTTTTTGTGCTTGGTATCATCATAGAGCTTTTATTGGATGTTGAAAGTTAATACAAGCATCGATGGTTGTGTTAATCCAATGATGACCTGAGTATTACTTTCATGATTTTTGATATTGCAATCGAACACAAGCATCTAGGTATAATTGAACCGAGATGACCTGAGCATTCATTGCATAAAAAAGCAGAGATAATCATTCGAGTGTGTGAATTCTGAATGTCATCGGTGATACATTTGCATAGCACATCCCCTAACAATTCACACATTTATATGATTAACATACAAACAACAGACAATAAAAATATCATTCTTTTTCCTTGTTCCTCTAGTTCAATACATCATTGAGTTACTCTAAAGAAATGATAATCAAAACTACAATTTATCCATTGTTTACTTAGAGTGTTCCATTCATTATTCAGATTTTAGATCATCCATCCTGATTTTGTGATGTTTTTTGGATTTTTGAGATTTTGACTAAAGACCTAACCTACTAACCTATCTTAGGGGTCCCGGGGGCTGATCAAAGTAAGCCTTGCCTACATTACACACACAGAGACCACGTAGTTTGACTGACACAGACCTATGTTTTTGGATTTTTTTTAAGATTTTTGACATGTTTTTGGATTTTCAATACGATATGGATGGTTGATGTTTTTTTGATGATGATTGATATTGCGCTTTGATCTTGTTTTCGGTTTTTTGTTTTTTTTTTTTGCCATACTATTGTGCTGTTAGGTGAAATCTATATGTTTATATTGCCCCTAGTGATATCCAGATGTTTCCCCCAAGCTATGGAGTGATATGTTGACCATGTGACATGATTTTGATAATGGATGTAATGATGGCTAGACGAATGATATGATATGAATTGATACTGACTTTCAGATGAATGATCCTGATATGTTCATTATAGATGGGAAGATTGATCTTAGAATCACATATGACGCCTATTTCCAGGTTTTCCCCATATGCTTTGATTACACCCTTTGTGTTTTTTGTATTTTTCTCATTTTTCTTATTTTTGTATTTTCTATTCTTTTTGTATTTTTGTGTTTGCTAAGATGCTTGTTTGCTAGGTTTTCACCAAGGAAACAATTTTCAGAAGTTTGCCCCGTGCACTAGGAGATTTAAGCATAGAATTTTTGGAGATGAATATTGTTGATAGGTTCATCAAATAGATCCCCTTCTGACATTGATAGCTGATATGCTCCTGATCCATACACTGATATGACAAAAAATGGACCAAGCCAGTTAGGCTCAAATTTTCCTTTCTTTTCTTTGTCTTGCTGATTCCTAGGGTTTTCCTTTAGTACCAAGTCACCAACCTGAAAGACCCTCGGTTTTACCCTATGATTGTAACTTCTTGACATCCTCTGTTGATAAGTTGTTATATGATTAACAGCTTGTTGATGACACTCGTCCAGCAATTCCAGTTCCTACAGTCTAGATACCCTATAGTCTTCACCTAAAATGATACCTCTGAGTGATACACGAAGGGATGGAATTTCAACTTCAATGGGCAATATGGCTTCTGATCCATATACCAAAGCAAATGGTGTAGCTCCCGTTGGTGTTCTGATGCTTGTTCTATAGGCCAATAGTGCGGGGTTGAGTTGAACATGCCAATCATGTCCAACATTGTTAACCATCTTTTTGAGAATTTTAAGTATGGTTTTGTTTGAGGCCTCTGCTTGGCCGTTCCCTTGAGGATAGTACAGTGTGGAAAAATGATGTTGGATGTGGAACTTATCACATAGCTCTTGGACATCTTGATTCTTGAAAGGTCGTCCATTATCAGTGATAATGGATTGAGGGATACCATACCGACATATTATGTAGTTCAAAATGAACAAGGAAATTTGCTTCCCATTGATGGTAGTAAGAGGTACTGCCTCTATCCATTTCATGAAATATTCTGTAGCTGTTATAATGAACTTGTGTCCATTAGATGAAGATGGATTTATTTTTCCTACCCGATCTAGGCCCCATTGACAAAAAGGCCATTTCGATGTGAAGGGATGTAGTTCTTGTGCTGGTGCATGAACTAGATTGCTGTGAACCTGACATTTTTGACATTTCTTGACAAACTTATATGATTATTTCTCCATGCATGGCCAATAATATCCCAAACGGAGGAGTTTCTTAGCTAGAGTTATTCCACTCGAGTGAGTACCACAAATACCCTCGTGAACTTCTCATAGGGTCATTTCAGATTCGTTGTGTTCTAGACATCGGAGTAGGGTACCATCAAGACCTCGATGATAAAGGAAATTTGTGATTAAAGTATGTCGAGTGGATTGGCAAATAAAGTTTCATTTTTGGTTCCTGGAAAGATATGGAGGAAGAATATCATCTTTCAGGTAAGCATAGGTTTTTTCATAGATGGAGGGTTTAGTGGTTTCTAGATGGCATATGGTAGTGGATTCTGATTGATAATGGGAAGGACATGATACTTATTCTACCATAAACTCATAACAAACATGCTTCTCAGGCAATTGTAGTAATGAAGCAATTGTAGCCATAGTGTCTGCAGCTTTGTTCTCTGCCCTTGGAATTTGATCAAACTTGATATTGATAAAGGACTGTTTCAGATCATCTATTTGCTACTTGTAGGGCATCAATTTTTCATCTTTTGTTTGATACTCATCATTGACTTGGTAAATAACCAGTTGAGAGTCTCCATATACCTATAAATCTGTGATTTTCCATTGAATTGCTATCTTGACCCCAATAATCAATGCTTCATATTTTGCCACATTATTTGTACATTGAAACATGATTCTATATGATTTTAGAATTGTGTGTCCTTGAGGAGAGATGAACAAGATCCCTGCTCCTGATCCTCATTGTGTATACGATCCATCAAAATATAGTATCCATTATTGGGGCATTGCTGTCATAATGTTTGCATCTAGAAATTCCATTGTCATTGGGTGATCATCTGGTAGAGGAGCTTTAGCTAGCTGTTTAGTGATTGCTGGTCCCTTGATTGCCTTTCTCTCGACATATTGAATGTCGAACTCACTTAGGAGCATAACCCATTTCGCCAGTCTACCTGTTAAGGCAGCTTTACTTAGTAGATACTTCAAAGGGTCAATCTTTGCAATTAACCTGATTGTATGAGTCAGCATGTAGTGTCTCAACTATTGAGTAGCAAACACCATTGCTAAGCAAGACTTTTCTATGAATGTATAGTTTATTTCATAGCCATTTAAAGTTCTACTGATGTAGTAGATGGCAAACTCTTTCCCTTCATAGTACTCTTATGCTAATAGTGCCCCCAAAGAGATATCTGTCATGGCAATGTACAAAATGAGAGGCCTTCCTTCTATTGGTGGCATGAGAACGGGTGGTGACATTAGATATTGCTTGATTTGATCGAATGTTGCTTCACACCTCTCATCCCACTTGAAAACTATATTCTTATGCAATAGATGATTAAAAGGATGACTTTTGTTTGCCAGCTAGGAGATGAATCGTTTGATTGATTGAAGTCATCCTTGTAGTGATCTGAGCTGGCTGATATTCTTAGGAGGTGGCATCTCCATAATTGCTTTGACTTTTTCTGGATCCACCTCAATGACCTTTTCTGAAACAATGTATCCTAGTAGTTTGGTTGATGTAACCCTGAAGACACACTTCTTAGGATTTAACCTAACATTGAATTTCTCCATCCGTGTGAAGATTTTATCTAGGATATGTAGATGTCCTTCCCTTGTAGTAGATTTTGACAAGATGTCATCCACATAATCCTCCATGAAAGTGTGCATCATATCATGGAATATTGTTGTCATTGCTCTTTGATAAGTGGCTCTGGCATTCTTTAGACCAAATGGCATGACATTCTAGTAGAAGGTTCCCCATGGACATGTAAAAGCTGTCTTTTTTTGATCTTCTGGACCTATTCTTATTTGATTGTACCCAGAGAAGCCATCCATGATTGATAACATGGCATGCCCTGCCATCAAGTCCACAATGATGTCTATATTCGGTAGTGGAAAATCATCTTTCGGGCATGCTTTATTGAGGTCCCTAAAATCTGTGCAGATTCTGATGTTGTTGTCTGGATTTGAAACAGGTACTATTTTCGATATCCACTCAGCATAGTTTATAGACCTTATGAATTTAGCATCCAATAATTTCTTTAATTCTAACTTTACCATCAATACGATGTGAGGATGCATTTTTCTTAATTTTTGCTTAACAGGCTTGATTCCTATTGGTAAAGACAAATGATGCATAAGCAGATTTGGATCTAAGTCTAGCATATTAGAATATGACCAAGCGAAGTTGATGCTTCTTGCTCTAAAGAAATTGATAAATTCCAGTCTCTCTTGATTAGTCATTGATTCTTCTAGATGTAGAACTTTTGCCTTCTCTTCTGTGCCAATTTCCATTGATTATGTAGGTTCGACCAGAACTAATGATCGCTCATGAATGTTCTTGAAGAGTGTCAAATCTTCCATCCTTCAGTGCCTTGAAAAGGTTTTCACCATTGGATGCGTTCTTTATTTTTACTTTTTCCAGATCTAATGCTGCCATAGAATGGTTTTCACCATTAGATCTATTTTCCCTATTGTCAATTTTGCAATTGGAAGATTTGACACCCCCCTGCTGAGTTGTATTGTTATGAGTATTATAGATAGCATTTGTATCATGTTTGGTATGACATAGGAAATGCACGATGGCATCATCATTTGCAAATTTTGGTACAGTCAAAGGTTCGATAGGTTCCCAATCAATAAGTTCTGGATGGATTAATGGTATGATATCATCGGATTGATTTAGGTCAATGGAAGTAAAGATGAGGACAGCAATATTGTCATAAATGTCATTTGGGATATCGAGATCCATGATGGTACCCTCTTTGAAATCATCTAGTTCACTCAAATTTTGTTCGTCCTCACTAGAGTCATTGATATTTAGTGATCCCACGATGAATGGTCTAGACCTAGAGCCTTGGCCCTCCTCACGTGTAGGTGCATATTTTTGAATCACGTCGACTAGAATATCAATCAAAAGTAGATCACAAGGTAATTCCCACTCATATTCATTTGAGTCTATTTAAAAACCATCTCTAAAGTGAAGGACATTTTCTACAGCTGTCTTTGTTAGCTCCTGCTTCTCTTCTTCAGAGTATCCTAGTCCTAGTTTCTCATTTGTGTGGAGAGTGAGAGGTTTGATAGGTTTTGTGATTCCTTCCTTTCTTAATCCCATAGGTCCTTGTCCTTCATAACCCATCTTTTCAAGAATAGCCTTTCCTTTTTCATACTTGTCTGTGTTGATGTTAACATTTTTTATACCGATTTCTGATGTTGATGGTTCTTCATCCTTGTATATCCAGTCTAGGATTGCTTTGTTGTCTATTTCTTCTACTATGGTTCCGGATTTTACAAATGTTTCTTGAACAACTGTGCCAGGTAAAGATGTTGGAGGTTTTATCATTGATGGTTGACCATATTTCCTAGGAGATGGCATTAACTATGATAAGTTAAGCGATTGCTCCATTGAGCATTGTCCCATTCCTTTATCTGTCAACTGAACTTGCTTTTGAAATTTGTCTGATAGAGAAGTTTGTGTATCTGGATTGTTTGTTTCAACATGACTTGTTTCTTTTTCTTTACCTTTCTTTTCCACCCAATTGGTAGTGATACTCATATGTTGTTCTTCCTTTGATGTTTTTGAACTTGAAGCTTCCCTATTGTGAGGGACAAAGGTGTCTTGAGATATTCTCAAAGTGACACAATGTTGTGGATGATTATAATCAGCAGCTATAGTCACCTCTTGTTTGTTTACTAGAAAGTTTAGGCATTGATGGTATGTAGAAGGTACGACCCACATTTCATGAATCTAGGGTCATCCTAAGAGTATGTTGTATGTCAACTCTCTTTCCAAAACTTGACATGCTATATGCTTCATCATGGGTCCCACTTGAATGGACAATACAATTAAACCTTGGGATGATCTTTCTTCCTCATCATATGCTTTGATGGTCATTTTCCTTTGAGCATCAATAGCGTCATCAGAATATCCTAGTGCATGGACTAATTTGAGGGTGCAAATGTTTAGACCAGCTCCCCCATCTATTAGAACTCTCTTAACGTGATGATTATGGATACATACTTCGATATGCAATGTTGTGTTATGTGGATGGTTTAATGAGACATTATCCTATTCAGAGAATGACATACAATGTGGGGTAGTCAGGTGTCCCACCATAGCTTGGAATTGACAAACATCCAGATTCTTTGGTACGGTTGTGGCAACTAATGCTTGTTCAAGAAATTCTTTATGTGATGGTGACAACTTAAGGAGTTCCAGTATCGATATTTGTGTGGGGATGTTTTGCAATTAATCGACAATATTATAATTAGATTGAGGTGTAACCACATGTTGAGATCCCACTCCTTTTAATACTACCTTGGCTTGCCCCCTAGTCATGACGTTTGCCAGTTGATGTTCTTGATTTTCTCTGATCTTTAAGACATTTATTTGATTATCAAAGTTTTGCACGCTTGGGAGTAAATCCAAAGAGGTAATGTTGTTGGTTTCATTTTCATCAATGTTATCACTAACTGCATGATCATGTTTGACTTCAGATAGACACAGGATTATTGTGTCATAGACATGATTGGTGTTCTTTCCTTTGTTGTTTGAGGATGATGCACCTTTTTCATAATTGGGCAAAGGATCTTTGAAGGCCGAATGATCATTGTTATTTTGAGGTCCTTCTACATACACTTTGTTGTTGTCCACCAAATCTTGTACTTCATGTTTCAACTCCATATAGTCATTGGTTTTGTGACCCTTGTTATTATGATAGTTGTAATAATCAGCATCATTCCACCATGATGGTTTGACTTTTGGATCCCAGAACCTAGCTTCCCGTGCAGTGAGAAGGCCTCTGGTAACTAGTTCCATCATTGTTGATTCCATTGATTGACCCAAAGGTGTGAACCTTCGCCGATTTGATGGTTTTTTATATGACTGTGGTTTTATGATTTCATTGCTTTGTATGGTATTTGACTTGACATTTTTCTCATTGTTTTGATTCTTCGATGTGGATGCGGTCAAGTTGAAAAATGGTTTGACGTTTTGGGGATCATTCGTCATTTCACTTATGTTTCGATTCTTTTGCCAAAATTTTGGCTTCTCACCTCTTGAGTATTGATTTGAGGAGTTACTTGTGTTGTTTGTTTTATCATTAAAATGTTTGATAACTCCTCTCTTGACTAATGCCTCTTTGATTTTAAGACCATTTTCGATCACTTTTTCAAATGTTGGAGGAAATTGTAGTTCCAATCTATAGCTCATTTCTTCTGTCAATTTTTCAATGAACAACTCCATCTTTTCCTCTTCAGGAATGGACCTAGGATATCTAGCGAATAAGTGTCGCCATCTTTGGAGAAAAGACAAGAATGTTTCTCCCCTGTTTTGTTTTAGATTGTAAAGATCTTTGATAGTAACATCATGTTGGATGTTGAATGAGTATTGAGAGATAAATCTATTGATGAGTTCCTCAAAATTCTTGATACCTAGTTTTAACTTTGAAAACCATTCCATGCATGATCCTTCCAAACTCCTTGGGAATAATCTCATTAAATAAGTTTCTTCTTGTGCAAACTCAAGACTCATTGTTTTAAATTCTCTGATATGATCTATTGGATCCGTTCTTCCATTAGACTTATCATATTTTGGGATCTCACAATGTCTAGGAAAAGGTATCAAACCGACCATTGCGTCAAAAGGATAAGGACAAATGTCCTGTATCACATATCTCTTGGTAGTCCCTTTCGTCATATCTTGTATTTGTTGCTGTAACATTTGCATTTGTGATGTTAAAGTACCAACTAGATCTATTGTTTGTGCAGGTTGTGGTATCTCAGTCTCATTCATTTCAGGTGTTTCTTTCAAATAGTTTACATCAAAATCTTTTGGAAGTTTTTCCCCTGATTCAGCTAACATTAAAAGATATTTCTCCATATCTTGTTCTAGAAATTTTTCCATAAAAATGTGGAATTTGGGATCTTGTTGAGTTGCCTAGATGTCCTTTGGAGTTATTTCATTTTTATCATTTCGGTTCAGGTTGTTCCATGGATTTTCTTCTGCCATTTCTTGTGATTTTAAAATTTCTTTCTCTAAGAGTCTGTTTTTGGTACCTAGTTAAGATTGGCATACAAATTTTTGCCCTTTCTTCTGAAATGTTGATCTTATGTGTGGGATAATTTCAATTGAACCTTTTTCAAACAAAGTCAAATAAGATGACTGATCTTATTGATGAGACAATATTTAAAAATTTAATTACTATACTTCGTTTCGTGATGAAGGATGATAGTATCCTGATAATGAAACTTTAGTGTAGTAATTGATTGTGTATTTGATTTTGACACTTGTGATTTGCAAGATCTTGTTTCAGTTGATAAGTTTGGAAATTTGTATAAACCTTTCTGACTTTGGTTCCTAGACAGTGATTCTGATAAAAAATGTGGATAAAATGACAGACTGATAGATTGGTAAAAATTTTGAACTCTCTATTTTAAAAGCGCTAAAATAGAGGCCAGAAGCACTATTTCCTAGAAGCGCTGGAATAGAGTCCAGAAGTGTTGAAACAAGTGACTGAAGTGTTATTTTGATAGAAGCACTGAAACAGTGCCTGAAAGCACTGAAATAGTGCCCGAAAGCATTGGAGAAAATGACAGAAGTGCTACTTCCCAGAAGCACTGAAACAGAGACCAGAAGTGCTGTAAAAAGTGACAGAAGCGCTATTTTTCCAGAAGTGCTAGAAAAAAGACTGTAAGCACTAAAATAGTGCCTGAAAGTGTCGTTTCACGAAAGCGCTAGAATAGTGACCGGAAGCGCTGAAATAGGTTTTCTAGCACGCTTAAAATAAGACTTTTTAAGACTTTCTATTGCAAAATTTGATCAGGTCTTGTGGCATATTGTATCAGAGATTGTGGAAGATAAGAAGGATGAATCCGTTGACTATGGTTGTGGAATTGTGTGAGAGCTCTCCTCTGGAAGAAGTCTCATGAGTAGAGTGGCTCTACTGCATAATCTAATGTGTGACCCCTAGCAAAATCGTGATATATATGGATGAATGTTCTATGTTGTAAAAAGAGTTTCAAATTTTGATATAGAAAACGTTGTTTTCTCAATTTGTTTCTATAACCGAGAGGTTTTGGGGGTTTTGTGACTTTGATTTTTCTCTTGAGAAACGTGGTGGACTTCCACTTTCGCAACATGGATTTTCTGATTTGTTTTGACTTGATGTTTTTAGGATGATCTTTAATCTAATTTTAAATGAATTTGTGAAAACACGGCAAGCAATTTTGAATAAGTGTTTTAAAACTGAAAAGATCATGTATGTTCAAAAATCACGAATGATCTTTATTGATTTTGATGGGTTGTTTTAACAATTGTACACAAATCAAAAAGACTCACACTTAAGGACAAGTAGGTCATCATTATACTTACAACCCACATCTTGAATTACGTTGACTCACACAACAGTGTCACCCCTAGAGGGTGCCCGTGTTTTTGTCGTTGCCAGGCGCCTACTCAAAGTGACGGAAGTAGATACTGAATCCCTTGAGCAAGCGATCCTTGGTAATTATATGGTGAGTGTCTTGGGGGCAGATTCTTCCCTCCCCTTGCACTATGAGTATGACAATGTATGGATACTGACTTGGCAAGAAACTACTCTATGGTTCGTAGATAGGGTTCCGTTCGGTGTGGAAAATAGATAAACTCCCTCAGGAGATCTCCCAATCTTTAGAACAAATATTTTGGGGATGGTTATCTTGCCTACTACCGTCAAATTGGACTTTCATCAACAACTTGGACTTTCATCATCAAATTGGACTTGAGTTGGAAAACTTGGCTTTGGTTGTTCCCGTAGGGTGAGTACTTTTTCCCACTATGGCAGGCCTGCTAAAGGATTTAATAAAGCGTAAATGACATGAAGTAAAAGTGAATCTGGCACTTTGGTCACCTAGTTAAGGGGAGAGCATAAGCCTAATCACCACAAGCACAACATATAAGTTTGTTTTGTTTTAAAAGCCTAAAAAGAAATTTTCTAATCTATGTGAAGGTGTTGCTTCACATAAATCATGATGTTCTTTTTAACTTGTACTATAAAAATGCGGTGACTATCCTAGGATTGATAGATTGTCTTTAAGAAAAACAAGAAAGTGACTATCCTAGGATTAATATATTTTAGAAAATTTGAAGTGACTATCCTAGATTGATCAATTTTAGAAAACTTTGAAATGACTATCCTAGATTGATACATTTTAGTCCAACTATGAAAAAAAAAATTAAAATCTAGTCGTGGATGCGTCGGATCCAAACTAATTTTACAAAAGTGCTAGAATATTGCACCGAAGCACTGAAATAGTTACTTGATGCGCTAAAACCCGAAAGCATCGAAACAGGGTACCAAAGTGCCGAAGTTTGACATGGAAGCGCTAAATTACTTGATGCACTAAAACAGTGACCGTATGCGCTAGAACAGTAACCGGAAGCACTAAATCAAAAACACTAAAACAACGACCAGAAGCGCTAAAACTTTTAATGGAAGCGCTACAACAAAAACACGCCAAGAACTTGCGTGACACTTTCCAAAAAATTGATAATTTTGATAAAATTGGGGTTAATGTCCCACAGTGGGTGCCAAATTGTAAGTGTAGAATAAGTGGATAAGCACAAAAGACACTTCTTAATACAACATTATATCAATAGACAAGTTAAATGAATCAATTCAAAGGAATTATCTATCAAAAGCATCATATTGCTCTCTATCTCCAAAGATTTATTAAATCTAAATTGCTCTCAGATTGTGTAAGAAAATAAGACTGTGAAAATAATAATTCAAAGAACGAGATGATGATAATGCAATGCTAAATGATAAACAATGTAAAATAGCATATATGAAACAGATAATTGTAGCTACAAGAGGCAGCCATGGTTGAAAACTTGATTTCTTGATGCTTGATGTGTGAATGCTTGATGCTTGATGCTTGAATTCTTGCGGAGTAAGAGTGCATAAACTTGATTATCTGGATCTTTTTCTTGGTTCAATGAGGCTGTATTTATAGATTTCCTGGCTGTAGAAATGCACAGGAAAAGCTTTGAGAGGCTTGGATTCAATATGGAGAATTGAATGGTGAGAGATGGAGGAGATTGAGAGAAAAATGGAGATTGTCTCTACCCATGAAAACACCAGGCAAGAGAAGAGGAAGAATTGATGGAGGAGGATTGAGAGATCAAATTCCAAATTTGTCTCCAATTTGTCTCCAAAACTTCAATCAATTAATTTTGACATATTTTAGACATGGATTAGACATAGGAAATCTAATTCATTTTTGAGGAAATGTAGATTGGAATATTCCTTATGACATATTTTAGACATGGATTAGACATAGGAAATCTAATTCATTTTTGAGGAAATGTAGATTGGAATATTCCTTATGCTTTAATTCAAATATTTTTGATTTATTTAAACTAGGAAAAGGGGGATAAATAATTTAATAAAATGAACTATAGGATAGTTGTTTATTAAATTAAACAGAAGAATATGGCAATTAATCAATAAAGTGTTTTGATCTTTATTTAATTAATTTAGAATCGATGTGATAGATTGAAATAGGGATTTGATAATTAAATTGAAAAAAGTATTTAATTTTGTTTATTTAATTAAGATGAGATTTTAGAAGAATTTAAATGCGGTGTGAATGTGAACTATTTAAATAAATATTTCTATTTATTCGATAGTAGAGGAAATTATGATAATTAATCAAATAATTTGTATTTAATTAATCGGATGTTCCAGACCAATTTTAGGTGTATACAGTAGGCTTGCGCTTGATTAAGCAGAGATTTGTTTTTTTGGAGATTTTTTCGTTTGCAACATTCATCATTGTTGTGATTGATTTTAGGAGTAATTTTAATCTTAGGATCTCTCTTAAACCCTTATCTCTTTTGCTATTTATTTTGAATCTGGGTTAGTTTTAGGATTGAAAGCATCATTGTATTGCTACATTTGATGAATGTACACTTCCAATATTGTTCATTTTTAAGGACCCTTGTGATTACCAACATTTCACATTTTATCATTGAGTTGTTTTATTACATTGTCAAGACCTGACATTAGAGACCTTGGGGTTATCTCTCGAGGCTTGATGATAGAGATTGACCTTTCAGGAGAGATAGGATATCATATTATGTCTGAGTTGTTGTTGTGCAGAAAACACCATCAACAAAACCTTATAGGTCTTAGGAAATAGATTAATAGGCTCTCGGCCAGAGGATAAGAGCATGAACCAAGGATGATAGTGCAACACATTGGTGTGTCTGTGGCATGTTGGTGTCTCGTATAAACAAGAAGTAGAGATTCCTACTAGAGAAACTTCGGACATATTAACGACCTAATTTCTAAAGTTTGATGGTTTGACTAATCTAAACAGAATGATGAAAATGCGTGAAATTCAAAGAAGCACAACAAGAAGAATTCTTAAATGATGAGAAATCTAACTACTAAGAAAAATGACAAGTAGTGGAAGAAAAGAGATTGACTTACAATAGGTCTAGCCTCTCGCAAGCTCCTCATGAATAAAACTTACACACATAGAAATGAGAAAATATTGAGGTTGCTTTTTGAGGTTTACCTTAGTCAAAACCCCGCTTTGGTGTTTCCACCTCCACGGATAGCTAGATAGACAATGATATAGAAATAGTGATAAATAAAATAACAAGACAAGATGTAAAGTATGCAAGATAACAAATATTCTAATAATAAGAATGATAATGCTATGGAAAAAAAAGATACCCTCGCTCCAACGAGCTTGGTGAAGCTAAGAGGAAGAGTGGTGCTTCAAAGACATGAGATGATCATGTGAAAGTATGGTGTAGAGAGCTTGAAACTTGCAAGAGAAGATGTAGAATAGCAAGAAGGAGAGAATGGAATTTTTAAGAAGTGAGAATGAGAGAGTGATAGAGAGAATTTACAAGAATGAAGTGGAATAGTAAGAATAAAGTTGAATGAGGAAAGAAGGGAAATAAATAGTCAAATCGCATGCCAAAAAATCATTCTTAGGCATGCCTATGACTGTAGAGGCATTACACTTTGTGGGAAGGTGACAATGTAATATCTCGATGGCCACATGATTAAGAATCTTGTCAGGAAATTCACATGACACATGAATGTCTGCACAATGCGAAAGCATCCCAAAAAAAATTCTACCACCAATAGAAAACAACAAGGTAGGGATGGGAATGAAGGCTTAGGACAATGGGTTTTTGTATTATCATCTTATAAAGCTAAAGTAAAGGTGATTTTATTGTAAATTGCATAAGAGTGCAATTTTAAGCCATAAAAATTTTCCCCCACTTTAATGATCATATGTATCTAAGCATGTGTGAGCTAAAGTAGAAAGAGATTGAATATAATATACCAAGATTATGAGGAATCAGTCCTTTGATCTGGTATACTTGACATGAAAAGGAATTCATCAGAATATGAAGAGGACATAGGTATTGAATCTTGCAAACCCACATACAATCTCACCACAAACATGGTAGCCATTGATAGAAATATTAGGCGAAAAAGAAATAAATTATAGACATGATGAAATTTTCGTAGACAAGAAAAGGAAATATGATTAGATAAAGATGGTGCTGATAGGTATGGATAGCATGGCTAGAGTTCATATGAAAAGCATATAGGCATGTGCCTTCTACAAAATTCATTGTAGGACAATCATAAAAAATACAAGACAAGTCTAGTCAAGTTACCCCCAAGTTAGATGAGGAGACATAAGACATCAATAATATGCCATCAAGGAATCCTTATGAAAAAAAATGTTTTTTTTTTTTAAATTAAGCATATATGATAGCCCCCCCTTAGAATGATGTGTGCTATGCCAAGGAGCACATGTCATTCTAAGGATAATAGGAAGACAAGAGATGTTGTGGCACAAGGTAAATAGCAAGATGTATTCATGGAATGTTGTCCCACAAGGGATAACACATAGAAAACACAACATCACAAAGAAAAAATGTAGAGATGAAGAAATCAAGAGCATAGGGGGATCTAAATATTCAAGGTCGGAACTACTCATAGATATAGACAGGTAAGTATAGTATAATATATATGAACTATCATTACCCCCTAAAATTATCAGAACGGGAAGAAGAGCACATGAAGACAAAGTAAAAATAAAAATTTGGTCAACGTTGAAGAGGCCTAAATGCCCCCACACTTTGCATCATCCCCGACATTAAAATCCAAGATTTACAACACATAGAAGAATGATGAGACAAATAGAAGAATTTAACAAAATATTTTCTCTCTTGTATCCAAGCACCTACAAGGGTAGCAAGGGTCCTCTAGGTAAAATCATAAACATATATAGACAAGCATGAAGGAGTATAAAAAATCACACAAAACTAATCTAAAGATAAAGAAGAGAGTGCTACTCTAATTTGAATCCACCAACAAGTCATCCTACTCCCAATATAGATCATTTTATGGGGAGGAAGAAAAACATGTAGTAGAGGGATAACTGAAGTGATACTAGCCAGGTCGCTTGCAACAAGGGCTAAAGAAGAAGGCCCCTTGAGGTCTTCATCACCGAAATCTTGTGACTATAGTTATTGATTTAGAAAAAATTGAGGATAGAGTCGAGATGTACTCCAATGAATTGAAAATGCACTTTGCATGATTAGTATGTGACATTTAAGTAGGAGGACAAGACACCCAAGAGTCATTTTTGACCTCAAGAAGAGGAGCAATGACAAATTCAAGGGAAGCCAGTGCATCCTCCATCACAAGAACGATACATGCCAGAGAAAAACAAGACTCAAAACAAGAAGACAACTTCTTTCAACCATCACTTGAAGTGAGGTCATCCTCTAATTTACACTTCAATATAGGGTTTGAAATCCCCATAGCTGAAGTGGAAGTAGAGGAAGGAGATGGGGCCACAGAGCATACCACCTTTCTAGAATGATTGTTTATGGGCTATGCGAAAGGATGACTATCAAAAAAGGAAGTAATAAGAGGCAGCTCCACCGAAGGAGAAATGAATACTTGTAACCTTTTGGAGTGAGGTTCATTAGGATCCATCGATAAATTCAAAAGAATAATAGAGGTGATGGGAATTGAGGTAGAAGAAAAGAAAAAATCAGGAGCAACAACAAAAGAAGTAGGAACAAGGACAATGGGCTCCTCACTAGTTTTCTACAAGGTAGCATTCTACTTAGCCAAAGACTTTCTTCAGTGCTTACACTCATACACAAGTTGGTTATGTCAACTATGGGCACTAGAAGACTTGGCTTGAGAAGAGGTCAAAGTTTGTTTCTCTACAACAAGAACATCCTTCACAACTATTTCTAGTGGAAGGGAAGACTCTTGAGGAGGAGCGAGAGAAGGAGGCACAAAAGAAAAGATAGAGATAGGTGTCTCAATGACAAGTCAATTTCTTTTCCCTAAATTAGAGGTAGGTGGAGGAATAGGTATGGCTGAGACACAAGAACAACCCTATAGGAATGCTTCTCCTTTTCATAAAGGGTGGGTCGAGGCACCATGGGTAAGAAAAGAAGCTAAAAGACTTGAGTCTTCATTTTTTTTATCATGGGCACTTTTCCTCTTCTTGTGCCAGACATAGTAGGGGGAAAAACTAAAGTCATCGAAGGCTGAGAAGTAGAAGTAGAAGGTGTGGAAGAAGGAATAGAAGAAGAAGAAGGGGAAGGTCCTAGGGATAGAAAAATCTTGTCCTTACCCTTTAGAGGGGTTGAGTATGTAGTGTGTTGTTGTGCACGTAGGGAGGACTTCAAGGAGATAGCCTGACTAGATGGAGGGAAACCACTCTTTGGTGTCGAGCCTCCAATATTATACCTAAAATATGCTCTATATAAAAGATCCCCCTCAGAGGGAGGGGTTTGACTAGGGTAGGGAAAAAATGGTCAAGGGAAAATCCCCCACTCAATACTAGTGGTATATATTGAGTGTCCTAGATAGTATGCATGATACCCTTGTGGGGGAAATTTATACATTTGTGGACTACCAAGGTGACTGCATTCATGGAGGCTAGCCATGGAATGCCTAGCCTTGCTCTGAACAAGTTAGACTTAGGAATCAAAATAAATGGGACTTTCAAAGCCTTAGGTCCTACTAGGACTAAAAAAAAAAACAACAATAGGTGCAATAGAAAGCACATTGTGTATTTGAATAGTAGCCTATGATTCATCATATTTCTCCTTATTTAAGCTATTTATAAAAAAGGGTCTCCTCGATAATGGCATTCACAGAGCTTGAAAGATCAACCATGATGTGTGGCAAAAAATTATCACTGATTTGAGCAGGAATATATAACAGAGAGAGATCCTTGTTTAAAGATAGATCATGTGAAGTGAATGTAATGTTAGGAATAACATTCACATGCTTTGAAGGAGGAATACAAGTGAATGAGACTACATTCACATACTCGAATGGGGTGAAATAAAAAGAAGAAGATGGAGTGATCATATTAGTAGATAGCAATGAGAATGGTTTTGTGTATATTTGTAGTTGGCTATTTGGCTTCACTATAGATTTGTTCGATTTTGTTTTCCTACCATCGAGCTAGATAGTCTCGTTATCGATGTAGTCCTGAATCACATGACACGGGTGAACACATCTCTTAGTATCATGTTTAGAGACTCGGTGGTACTGAAAAAACTTCTATGTGTCGTACCATTGAGGATATGGCTTAGAAAATGGTCTAATCTTTGGAAAAGTTATTATTCCATATTTTAGAAGTTTTTTCAAGACATTATAAGATTTTGATAACTTAGTAAATCCATCCTGTAGCATTTTTATCTATGAGAACAGAAACCATGTTCACCACATCCTTAATCCTTTTAGACTCACCAATGACTAACACTACTAATCAACCATCTTGATGGGAGCACAAGGATGAATCCCTATACTAGGCAACCATTTGTTGGTACTCTCACAAGGTAACACATAGATGCGCAAAAGATGGATATTCCATTAAAAGAAATTTATCTTGCAATGCAGGCTACAAGATTTTGATGAAAAAAATTTATGCAGCAAAATCAGGAAAAGGATAAGAAACTTGAGAAAATAGGGCTTAACACTGAGCTATACAATTAGTTACCTTCTCATGAGGTTCAAACTTACATTGAACAAGATCAGTAAATGTGACCTTCGACTTGATGTTGACCTAGAAGTGCTAGAGGAACTAATTTACAAGCTAATTCAAAGAGAAGATAAAATTATTAGGCATGGTGTAATACCATTTCAAAGCAACATCCTTAAGAGAATGCAGGAATAGTTTTCTCAAGAGTGCATCATGGTGGAATAAATAAGTACACATGGTGTTAAAGTATGAGACATGAGTCTATAGATCTCCACAACCACTTTACTTTTCAAACTTCAAAATCTCTACTTTTTGAGGGATAGGAGTGTCCAGAATAGCAATAGAAAGAGGACTTTGATGACATAAAGGTTGGAACATAGGTTGAGAAGATGAGCTAGCCCAAGTTCGCCAACTAATTCTGTAAACGTCCCATGTTCTATAGAAGAGCATTGCGTACATAATCAACAAGTGAAATATGACTAGTAGAACTACTAGCAACTGCACTGGTAGAGCCATTGACACCAAAACTAATAGAGGCACCAAGACCAAAACTAATAGAGGCACTAACACTAGCACCAATAGATGCACCAACACTTGAAATAGAGACATTCTAGCTCTAGGTGTGGAGAAACTGAAACCCAAAGGAACCCTATTTAATTTCATCATATGACTCAACCTAGGTGCATTGGCTTTGTTAATAGAGGGACCCATGTCAGCAATGCACATAGACACTCTGAGCATCGGGATACCCAATTGTTGTCCAACAATATTCAATCTAACATCTTGGGTAGAACCTAAGATAGGGTTGTAGGATGGGACATGAGTCTCTACAATGTTTGATATACCACAAAGAAGCTCTAAGCCTCTTTGATATTTAGTCAATAAAGTCCTTAGATTTTTAACAACGGGAGCTACTTGGGAAAAAGGTATCATCTCTTGCCAAGAGCCCTACAAGCTCATTGAGTCTCAGTTCCAAGGAGTAAATTTCTTTGTAGGTACCCTGAGAGTATCTTCATCCTCCAAGGAAGAGGAAAATTTTGAGGGTGAGGTAGGAGGGGTAGGAACATGGTTTGCAACTTCATGATGAGGGGGAGAATACTTGGACAAGAGTCATGTAGGGAACTCTTTGAGAGTTAGGCCAAATCAAGGAGGACTAAACCTTCTAGATCCCATGTCTAAGTTTTGATAGCTTCTTCTAAAAATGTATTCAAAGGTAGTTGACTAGGTCACAAAGCTCATAAAGAGTGTGACAACACACTATCAACTACACTTCCTAATATGAGAGAAGAAAAATTTGTGAAACAAAGAAAAAGAAAAAGAAAAAGGGAAGGTTCACATCAGGTTCACCAAAAATATAATAGAGAGGATTTGCTACTCCCGAGTCTCTAGGAAATGGGAGAGTCTGAAGGGAGAGGATGGCTCTAGGTTACCTCAATGAAAAGATCTCAAGTGATGGGGTGAAAAATAAAGGAAAGACTAAGATTTATTTTTGGGTTTTCTAGTTGTTTATGATAGAGGACTTTAGAAGTTAGGTGAAAAAACCTCAAAGGTCTTGGGAAATAAACTGATAGGATCTCAGCCAAAGTATGAGAGCACAAACCAAGGATGAAAGTGTGGTGCATTGGCATCTCATATAGTCAAGAAATAGAGTCTTCTACCAGAGACACTTCGGACTTGCTAATGAACCAAATATTAAATTCTGATGGTTTGAATAATCTAAAAATAATGCTAAAAATGTGTAAAATGAAAAGAAGTACAACATGAAGAATACTTAAATGTTGAGAAAACTAACTACTAATAAAAATGACAAGTAATGGAAGAAAAGGGATTGACTTATGGTAAGTCCATCCTCTTGCAAGCTCCTCGTGGATAAAACCTACACACATGAAAACAAGAAAATGTTGGGGCTTCTTTTTAGGGTATACCTTTGTCAAACCCCCACTTTAGTGTTTCCACCTCCATGGATAACTAGATAGAAAATGGTATATAAATAGTGATAAAGAAAATGATAAGACAAGACAAAGTATGCAAGATAAAAAATATGCTAACAATATGAATGATAATTCTATGGAACAAAAAGATACCCTCCCTCCAATGATCTTGGTGAAGTTGAGAGGAAGAGTGGTGCTTTGAAGATGTGAGATGATTGTGTGAGAGTGTGGTGTAGAGAGCTTGAAACCTACAAGATAAGATGTATAATAGAAAGGAGAGAATGGAAGTGCTAAGAAGTGAGAATGAGAGAGATAAAGAGAAATTACAAGAATAAAGTGGAATAGAAAGAATGGAGTTGAATGAGGAAAGGAGGGGAAAAAATGGTTAAATTACATGCCAAAGAGTCGTTCTTGGGTGCACCTATGACTACAAAGGCATTACACTTCATGGGTAGGCAACAGTGTAATGTACCAACAACCACATGATCATGAATCTTGTTAGGATGTTCACGCGTTGCATGGAATGTTGCATGACACAAAAGCTTCTTGGATTAAATTCCCCCACTGATAGAAAATGACAAGGCAAGGACAAGAATGAAGGCTTAGGCCAACGATTTTTTGCAGTATTGAATTATAAAGCTAAAGTAAACAGTGATGTTATGGGAAATTGCATAAGGGTTCAATTTTATGCCATAAAATTTAGTAAAAAATTTAATGGATATTGATAAAAAAATTGATCATGAACCCAATCCTTCTCAATAATCATATGATATTTTCTTAGAGATCATAGAATACACTCATGAAGAAATTCTAGGACAAAATTATCGATTTCCTTAAATCCTTGAAAATGATCAAGATAATGTACAACAAAAAATATGTCATTGTGATGCGGGAAAAAGGGATCTAGGATCTAAATCACAATTTCTCTTACATCATAATGGAAGGAACCAAAAATGATCACAAACACCCAATTGGCTACTAACCTCTATGGAAGAACCATAATGATGGATCAAGGATTTGGTTCTTTAAGGTGGGTTTTGGGGTTGATTGATTGATTGTGAATTAAGTTTATTTAATAATGAAAATGTGTACTTAGGTCAACTATGCAACAATAAAAAAATATTATGACTTAAGAGAAGCACATAACATAAACACAATAAATAGTTACATAACAGTAGAGTGCAGAGATAGAGGAACCTACCATATAAATTTAAGCTCAAACTAGGTGGACAAGAGTGTTGGTTCCCTAGACCCAGAAATGAAGATATTCAAAACTAAAAATTAGCTCTCAGATGGTCATTACCTATAGGTTATTCCCTTCTAGATGTAGCTTCAAAACTTCATCTATTGATGATTAATTCCACTTTCCCTAATTTGTTGGCATGTGAGGCTTGAATGCTTGACCTTGCAATTAGATCTTCAATCCTTTCCCAATTTCACTTTAGATCTATCACCTACACACAAGAGAGGAGAGAAATGGTTGTGTTAGATAGGGGCTTGCTTAAGTCAAACCCAATTTTGGTGTTTCCACCTCAACAATGGCTATGATGATGTAAAGAGCACTTACTCTAGGGTGAGTAGAGGCAAATGGATAAAATAATGATAAATTGACAATTGTTGCAACTTATCACTCAAATATGCCTTCCTTGATGGATTGAAGTCATTATAGTCATCATCCTCAAGGAGAATTGGGTGCTTGATTGCAGTTCCTACAAGTTTTTTTTCTCACAAAACAAATGGACATAAAACATGAATAAACTCAAATGAAAACTTGATGCATTGCTAACATGAATTTTGGCTGATAATAAGTGATAAAATTTACTAATTCTACTCTTGAATACTTTTTAGGATGCTCAATTATGATTTCCAATTGCTAGTTATTTCAAATGGTGAAAAATACTTGTATTTATATACATTTTTTAAATTCCTACAAAATCAATTATCAAAAGCCAACAAATGAATTTAAATTTATAAATATTAAAATACCGACAATGAATTTAAATTGGGGCCAAAATAGGTTGGACATGGGTGCTAGCTCCATATTCTAGACTTATTTTGGGTCTTTAAATGTCATTAAATAAATATTAAATCATAATTTGCATATTTAATTTTTATTGTATGAAAATTATTACAAAACAATTGATTTAAGAACAAAATTAGGTCCAAGCACATAGAGGGGAGCTAAACCTAGTGGGAAATTGTTAAGGGTGACTATTAGAATCAAACATGCTTTGATACCATGTTAGAATTGGTTATGGATGCCAAGATCTATGGACCAAATAGAAAGCACAAAGAAGAGAGAAAATAATATGACAAGAATAAACTGTATTCAATGTCAATGATAATGCTTCGATGTGTTTTTACAATGAGATACCCCTTGGTTATATAGCCAAGGTGAGAACATAGGAGTGCATAAGATTATGACAAGTGTCGTAATCTTATGACATGAGACAACAATGAAAAGCTATCACTCCACCTAAAGTGGAAAGGTGATAATGTGATAACCACCACAAATAGTGGATCTACCACAAAAGGTCGAACCCTAATCACATGATATGTCCATGAAAGGTGGAGGTGATAAAGTAATAAGAAGATAAGTCCACCAAAGGTGGAAATTCTCCAACAACTCTTATGTGGTCCCTAAGTAAACTTAACTAAGGTGTAATTATGACCTAGGACAAGGTACAAAACATTTAATTACACCAACACCCCCCCTTAAGTGCAACTTAGGGAGAATGTAACAATGCAAACAATGCAAGATGGGTCCCAACAACTAGGCCATGTTAGGTACCCATGTACAAATGCAATGCAATCTCTCACAAACAGAGAAAAGGAGAAAACCCAGTGGGACAAAACTCCTCCCCAAAAGAGAGGTGAAATACAATAATGGAAATGCTCTCAATGATGCATGAGAAGGTAAAAACCCCATGTGAGGAAAAAGACCCCCCCATAAGAGAGAAGTAGAAGAGAGATAAGGCAGCCCCCCCTCAATGTTGAGTCTCCTGCAATAAAGAGCAAAAAAAGGAACCTCCCCAAATCTGGTACCTCTCTTCATAAAATGACTCTCCAATGGCACCCAACCCGCTCTGATACCATGTTAGAATAAAAAATGCTTTGATACCATGTTATAATTGGCTATGGATGCCAAGATCTATGGACCAAATAGAAAGCACAAAGAAGAGAGAAAATAATATGACAAGAATAAATTGTATTCAATGTCAATGATAATGCTTCAATGTGTTTTTACAATGAGACACCCCTTGGTTATATAGCCAAGGTGAGAACATAGGAGTGCATAAGATTATGACAAGTGTCGTAATCTTATGACATGAGACAACAATGAAAAGCTATCACTCCACCTAAAGTGGAAAGGTGATAATGTGATAACCACCACAAATAGTGGATCTACCACAAAAGGTGGAACCCTAATCACATGATATGTCCATGAAAGGTGGAGGTGATAAAGTAATAAGAAGATAAGTCCACCAAAGGTGGAAATTCTCCAACAACTCTTATGTGGTCCCTAAGTAAACTTAACTAAGGTGTAATTATGACCTAGGACAAGGTACACAACATTTAATCACACCAATAGTGGCAATTTATGATTTTATAGTCATCAAGGATAAAATTAAATAATACTCAATTGATAAATTATAACAAGATCAATAAGAAACTTTGAAAATTATTCTACTTATAATTGTAGAGTATGAAAATCGAATTGCTACATAGAATAACCAAACCCTTCAAGGATTCAAGTTTCAAACCTACACTTAGGTAAGTCTTCAGGTAACTATGACCTTCAAGTTTATCTATTAACTAATTAAATATGTTTTGTAATAGTACAAAAATTATTTGAACCCTTTATACTTTAGAAACAAAAAATACAAGGTACAAAGGTTTTTTGGACAACTTGACAAGCTCTCTATCCAAGACTAACATGCAACTGTAGGATGATAGAACACTGTGCTAGTGTCTCATATAGATAGAAAATAGAAACTATCATAGAAAAGAACAGAGTCTCCTATATAATTTTTTGGATGTGAAGAGGGGTAAAGTATAGTTGCATGATGAATATGAAATGATAGCAATGAAAAAATTCTAAGTGAATCTTAAATGGAAATGATAAAGAAAAGTTTAGTATATCACATGTAGTGTAGAAAAATGTATCCCTTTTATATTCTCAAACTTGTTTGGGCCCTCTTAGTTAATTTGGATTTAATTGTGCCTTATTTTAGTGTTGTAAAGTGTATCTCTTTACACTTTCACACTTATTTAGGGATCCTTTAATTAATTGAGCTTAATTCTCCTTAATTGCCCCCCTTAATTCATTTACCAAGCCTATTTAATTACATTTTCCGAAGAGGAAATCCGGCATTCATTAATGCCTAAAAATAAGTCTTCTCATTGAGTAATGTGTGTCTTAGGTTTAAGGACCTAGGGCCCATTCTCCCATGGGAGAATGGGTCCTCCCTTAGACCTAGGACCAATTCATCCATTGGTGAATGGGTCCTCCCTTAAACCTATGACCTAAACTTAAATTATGTTTTTGGCAGCATTTTAATGCTTTCAAATCTATATTTCAATGTCGTCTTGTGATATTGGAATTTCAGGAAATTGAGAATACATACATATAAATATAAGGTTATTTCATCATTTCAAATCCTAGAAAACAAATTCAAGAACCTATAAAGTTTATGAGATTTCAAGAGCAATTGAATGCATTCAAGAGAATATTTATCAGAGTTTATTGCAATATTCAAGATCTAATTGTCATGTCAAAGTCTTCTTGCATCATGCATGCTATTGGGGCTAATATGGTGATGTAGGTTTCATGATCCATTCAACCATTCAAAGTCATTTCAAGCAAGATCCAAGGTTCAATATCCACATCCATTGAATCCATTTCATGTAAGTTACATATTTACATTCCAAGGTTTATGTAAGGGTTTGTTGAGTGGTACCATTTATTTGTTCATTATTCATTTCCTCTTTCATGCTTTTATTCATTTCAAGGTTTGATTACCAAAACAGGGTTTGACCAAGGTAAACCCCCATTCACCAAAAATGAAACATTTTTTTCCTCTTGATTTGTGATTGCAGATTTAGGTGGAAGAAATTTTGAAAATCTCTTGAAGAGAAAAATTGAAGAACTTGTCAAATTTGCAAAAAATTGTCAAAGTTGTCATCTTCTCACGAAAACTCATCTACATAATTTATTTTTTTGAACCTAGAACCTGGATAAATTAGAAGATTCAGATCTATAGCAGAGGCTCCTAAAAGTTGTAGGAAAACCCTAACTCAAGAACCATTTTCCCCTGGACGAATGAGTCCCAGATCAACTTCATAACCTAGCTTTTGGTGACTGGTACACATGCTTCTACCCTTCTCTAATATGCATTGTGTTTTTTGGTTTTGTTAGTATTGAGCTTTATCTTATTGTTCCAAGTATTAGATTGCATTTTGGAGTTAGTTTACTATTTTTAGTTTTTCTCCCCAAAGTGATGTTTGACTAGGACCCTCATCCTCACATAAAAAGGAAATCTACAAATTGACACTTTGAATTGATTCACTTAAGGGTTGATAATAATTTTATTGTGTGGATCTCATTTCCTAATGAATTGAGGGAGATAGGTCCATCATAACCCTATTTCCCTTCATTCCCATTGATGCACCTATTTTTCATCTTTTCATTTTGGTGAACCTGACATTTGAGAATTGTTTCTTTCTTATTTTGGAGTCCATTTTCAGCCCTAGATCTAGATCTTACATTAATTTGCATTTAATTGAATCTCATTTAGGGTTATTTAACTTACATTAGTTTGCATCTCATTTAATATTTTAAGATTATATTTTTGTATTCTTTAAACCTCAAAAATATAAAAAAAAATAGTCATTTTGTAAAACATTTACATAGCATTGCATCATCAGTCATTTACATTTGAAAATTGAACCAAAATTGCATTTCAATTTATCTCTCCTAAGTTGTCATTTAGTCATAATTTGCATTTGCATTCAAACTTAATTTTACAAAAAATTGAAGTTGTAACTCACTATCTAAAACCAAAATGTGGAAACCATAAGAATCAAATTTGAAATCTATAAATTCAATTTACAAAACCCTAAGCTAGGACCCATTTGCCTAGGAGTGAATGAGTCCCTGATCAAGGTTTTTTCCTAAATTTCTAGGCATTAAAACCTCTATTTCTATATTTTGTTTTGTTTTTTTCAGTTTGCAAATTTTTTGTTACTTGGAATTAATCATATTAAGCTTCATTTGGTAAATTTAGTGCATTTTGTGAATTCAAAATTGCATTTACAAGACATCCTTTTTAGGTTTTTACATAGCATAATCAAAAAATTATCTTGTTGTAAATTTGAACATGGACAATATGGCTATATTTATTGATGCTAAACCTTATAAGGGCCTAACTAAGATGCCACTTGACATTTATTTATCACAACAAGACATACTTAAATATGCACCCGATGGTCCTCTTTACATAGCTGGAAGAATCAATGACAAGCCTACTAATGGGATATTAATTGATCTCGTCTGTGTAGAGAATATGATCACTAAAGAATTTATATTTGTGCATGAGCTTTATCAAGATATGTATGAAAGATTGAAATCATGGATTAAAATGCATCATGTTTTTTCTTTCCCTATGATAGGTTTGATAAATCTCCCTTTAAAAGTTGGACTGAAACAATTAAATGTCTCATTCACCATCATATTGACTTTAGATCAATTTCGTGTGAAGTTAGGTTATCCATGACTTCAATTCATCAATTTCATCTCGCCTATAGTACATAAATGTTTAAAGTTTCTATTTGAAAATGAGATTTTTACAGTGCATCATAGTGTCTTTAATCTAGTGTCTTCCCATGGGAATTTCTCATTGGATTTATTTTGGCCCGGGCCTATTGAACCTATTAGACCCTGTGAAGACTTCTTTTTTGAATCCTATCAAAAGTTTAAGGCAAAATGCATAACAAAAATATCCCTTAGCAATATGCCTCAACCCATGATTGAACCTCTTATACTTTATGAGACCATGATTGAACCAAAATATCTCCCAAGTAACCAAGACTAGCCTATGGAAAATCCTCCACCTATTTCATATAAGAGACCATGAGATAATCAAATAAGTGCCATTGTGCCTCCTAAATTCCAACAAGTTTACAAAGCTAAAGAGAAAGTGGTGGAACAACCTCCCATAGTTACTTTTGTTCCTCTCTTAAGGGAAGAAATGAAACCTATGGTTGAAAAACCCACTCCTACAAAATCATAACTTGAAAACCGAATGAAAAGGAACCAAAATGCTAGAGAGTGAAGGCATAGACATCGTGTTATTGCTCGTTTGTTACAAGAAAAAAAAAGAAAAGAACAACATAGAAAATCAAAATGCAAACTTGTCTCAAGCAATGCATGATGCCTCTCCACCCTTTCCCCAACATAAATAACAACAATCGTTTATGGATATTGTCATTAGACGTCCTATTATGATTAACTTGGATGATGATAATGAAACTGCAAAGATTGATGAACAAGTGCATAAAGAGGAATTCATTATTTTCCTCTTGTATGAGCTTAAAAGAAGATCATCCTAATAAGAATGTTGAGCTTGTTGCTTGTCCTAATTTGGCACTTGATGTTGTCCCTTTGGCTATTTATCTGCCTTTCATATGTACTCAACAAGATTGGGATGTAGGCGACCTACTATAGGTTGAATCACATGTGCCTTACTAGTCTTTTTCTTTTTTTAATTTTTCATATTTCCTTATGTGATTGCATGTGCATAATGTGATCTCTCTATACTATTCTATTTGATGTATCTCTCTTTATGTACATTCCTTTATTTGTATCTATGTTCTTCTATATATCATAAACATTTATCTTTTCTTTTGTCTTGTGTTTTCCTTTTGGGGATGTTGCAAGGCGTTGAGACATTTAGGTCTCTTCCATGTTGACCCAAAAGATTTTTATTTATTTTTCCTCTCTATGTGTCATTCTTCCTATTCTATGAGTATTTGTGGGAATGATGACATTTTCGAGCTCTATAACAAAATTTTAGCAAAGACATACTTGTTGACAAAACAAGGACAAACAACTAAGAGGGGGGGTGAATCAGTTGTTTTAGAATTTACAATTAGTCAACTTTAATCAACCTTTAATCACAGATCTGATAATTAACAATGAAAGCATAAATCAACAACAAATCAGAGACACATGAACACCAAGATTTTATACATAGAAACCCCATTAGGGGAAAAACCACGGTGGATGTTAGTCCACAAGATTATACCTTGTTAGAAGTATAATGAAGGAATGAATAGGGAATGCACATGCATTTAGGCACATTGCCTAGAGCTCACTACTCAAAGGGAAGGATCGCTGCCTTACATAAAATAATCAGATTAAATCCATCTGATGAGGTTGAACTGAGAAATTAGCATCTACAAAAGCTTGATGACAGTTCTGGTTAGGCACAAAAACACTTCTTCACACTTCGCTCAATCTTCTTCACACTCTGCTTTGAAATAAAATGATCTGATCTTTATTCACACATTTCACATACACACCACACACTCACTCATACACACCCTAAAATGAGGAAAAAAATTGCTCTTATATATCCGCTACATGAATTTACATCAACAACTCTGTCGGCTACAAATAAAGAATAAATTACAACTGTCGGCCCAATTTTATGAACAAATCTCAATGCGCACCAACCTAAGTTGGTCACAACATAGTGAGGACCTAAATCAACATCCTCAAAGACTCCAAGAAATAAAATATTAATCCATAAGGATTCGCAACATGCTAATATGTCAGCCAAGAACATGAAAACTTGAATACATAGAAAAATCTTCGATCCCGAACACACCAATCAATGTGGACATACCACACTAATAGAGCATGATCTATAAACATCACTGAACATCTCAGGAATGTATGCAACAACTCAATTCATCAGAATTGCAATTAAATCTTCCAGAAACAGCTGCTACAGTAACTAAATAACTATAGGAACACATAACTTCATAACTTTGTCAGTTCTTGATGCACACCTCTAAAAATTTCAAACAACATACTAGATAGGATAAAAAAAAAATATTTAATGCACACCTTCTAATCATCAACATACATAACTTTCCATCACTCTAACCTTCTCAGCTTCATAGATTGACTGCAATATATATTTTACAATTTTCTCAATATCTTCGAAACATACAACCTTCAATCCATTTATGCTAATAGTGTTGACATCAATGAAAACCACATATCAGCAACACAACCACAATAATAAAAAATCTCTCCCTTTTGCATTGATGGCAACACATGATGTGAAAAATACCATCAACACAACTAGTTGTTCATATAGTACTCTTCTCCTCCTTTGTTCTACACTTTTTACAGTACAAGATTTTTCACACTACACTTCTCGCCCTTTGACATCAATGGAAAAGGTACACAAGCCTTGAACCACATATCATCTGAATCATCCGACTACTCCTCCTAAGTAGCAGCCACCATAACATCAATCTAAGACAAGATCTGACTGTAGGTGTACAAATTGATGCAAAGACTTGAATCTTAGTTCAGATTATGAGGGGAAATCACCCCTAACTTGCCTCTAAGATACTCAAAAGAATCCTTAGGCAACGGTTTAGTAAAGATATCTGCAATTTGTTCCTTTTTAGTCACATATTCCAATATGACCTCTTTATCACTCACTTTGTCTCTCAAAAAGTGATACTTGATAGATATATGTTTTATCTTTGAGTGTAACACTGAATTCTTAGATATGTTTATGGCACTTGAATTGTCACAAAATATAGCAATAGGCTCATCATACTCAACTTTGATATCTCTCAGCATCTACTTCATCCACAATACTTGAGTACAGTTGTTTGCAGCAGTAGTGTACTCTACCTCAATAGTAGATAAGGAAATGGAGTTCTATTTTTTACTTAGCCAAGGCACCAACTTCTTCCCTAGGAAGAATGCACCACCACTTGTACTTTTCTTGTCGTCCACATCTCCTTCCCAATCTGCATCTGTAAAAGTATTCAGAGTAAGATCATCATCCTTAGGATACTAAAGACCAAAATCAATTGTTCCTTTTAAGTATCTTAAAATTCTCTTTATTGTAGTCACATGTGATTCCTTTGGGTCAGCTTGATATCTAGCAACCATGCACACAACATTCATAATGTTTGGTCTGGTCTGAGTCAAATATAACAATCCACCAATCATTGACCTATATCTTGTTTGATTAGCCTTAGGAGAATCATCATTATGTGTTAGCTTGCATCCGATTACCATGGGTGTACCAACTGGCTTTGAATCTTCCATGCCAAACTTTTTCAGTAACTCTCTTACATATTTGGACTGAGAAATAAATATTCCATCATCTAACTAAGTAATTTGCAATCCCAAAAATAATTTAAGTTCTCCTATCATTAACACTTCAAATCCACTTTTCATTTCATCAGCAAACTTCATGCATAAGTCATCATCGCCTTCTAAGATAATGTCATCAAAAAAGACTTCAATAATCAACTCTTTATCCTGATCCAACTTGAAATATATATTGTTGTCAGTAGTACCTTTATTGAATCCAAGTTTCAACAAGTATTTATCCAATCTAGCATACCATGCTCTAGGGGCTTGTTTGAGTCCATATAGTGTTTTCTTTAATCATAAAACCATGTCTTTTTCATCGTTCAGTTGAAATCCATCTGGTTGTTCAACATATACTTCTTCTTCGAATTCACCATTCAAGAATGCTAACTTTACATCCATTTGATAGACTTTGTAATTCTTGAAAGTAGCATAATCAAGAAATAACCTTACAGCTTCAATTCTAGCAACATGGGTAAAGGTTTCTTCAAAATCAATACCTTCCATCTGTGAGTATCTTTTACATACCAGTCTTTATTTGTTTCTAACTACTTCACCTTGCTCATTCATCTTATTCTGAAAGAGCCATTTGGTTCCAATCACATTTTTGTCGTGAGGTCTAGGAACAAGAATCCAAGTACCATTGTTCTCTATCTGCATAAGTTCTTCCTTCATTGCTTCCATCCAATACTCATCTTTACATGCTTCATTGATATTGTCAGGCTTAGTCTTGGATATCAGACAATATTCTTCTACAATTTTTCTTCTAGTCTACACACCTTTGTTCTTGTCTCCTATGATCTGACTTTTAGAATGACTTCGCTTTACATACCTTAGAATTTTGGGTTCTTTTGTTCTTTCTTCTGCATTTCCATTGTCTTCTCATTCATGATTTTATTGATTCATCAGAACATTTTGAATTTGATTATGTGTCTGCATTCTTTCCATCATCAGTACTATCTTTTTGTTCATCTGAATCATATCCACAATACTTGGATGATCTGACAGTGTCTTCATCAACTCTGAAATTTGAACTTTCAACCATTTTCTTCAATATTTTATTGTAACACTGGTGTGCTTCGCTCTTAGTAGAGTAACCCAGAAAGATTCCTTCATCACTTCTAACATCAAATTTTCCAATATCTTCATCTCTCTTAATATAACATCTACTTCCAAAGATTTTGAAATACTTAACAGTAGGCTTATAACCAAACCATAGTTCAAAAGGAGTCTTACCAAAATTACCATTGACATTTACCCGGTTGATAGTATACACATCAGTGCTTACAACTTCTCTCTAGTAGAAATGAGGAACATTACCTTCCAACATCATAGTTATGGCATCATCTAAGATTGTTTTGTTCTTTCTCTCAACAAATTCATTCTGTTGTGGGGTCCGAGGAGCAAATAACTATCTTTTTATTCCATTCTCTTCACAAAATAAATTGAACTCCCATAAGTGAATTCACCACCTCTATCTGATCTCAAAAATTTGATCTTCAAACCTATCTCATTCTCTGCCAAAGCTTTGAAGCTTTTGAATTTCTCTAATGCCTCATGTTTTTCTCTTAAGAAAGCAACCCATACCATTCTAGAATAATCATCAATAAGAAACATAAAGTACCTTTCTCCTTGTAGACTTTTGATTCTAGATGGACCAAATAGATCATTATGTACCAAATCCAGTACTCCATTGGAATGATGTTGTTTTCTCTTAAAAGAAATTTTTATCTGCTTTCCCATCTGGCATTCCTTGCATATAGTGTTAGTAAGTTTCACTAACTTAGGTAGATCTTTGACTACTTGTGTGGAGCTTATTTTGACAATGTTATCAAAATTTACATGACACAACCTTTTATGCCATAACTAGCTTACATCAACTTGAGCAATAAAACAACTTTCACTAGCAGTATTTAAATGAAAAATATTACCTCTTGTCTTTGTACCTGAAGCAATCACATTTCCTGAGCTTCCCAATATCTTGCACTTACCATCTTTGAACTAAATATTGTAACCTTTTTCAACCATCTATCCAACACTCAACAAATTGTTCTTCAAACCTTCAACATATAGGACATCATCAGTATTACATTTACCACCAAGAGAAATAGTGCCTCTGCCACAAATCACACCAGCATTGTTATCTCCAAATCTTACAACACCACCATCATATTTTTCCAAGCTTAGAAATTTTATTTTGTCACCAATCATATGATGTGAGCATCCGATGTCAATCACCCACTCATCCTTCTCATCAATCTTGGCTGCAAGAGATTTCTCAATATTCTGATTACTACCTAATTTTGTGGACACCAGACCATTTTCCTTGATAGATATGAATACCCATTCATCTTCATTTCCAGTTTCTTTATCAGATTCATCATCAGTAACACCTTCTTCAGCATAATAACATTTCTTTTGAAATCTAGTCTTATCAGGTTTATACTTAGAAACTCTTTTAGGACACCTTGATGCAAAATGACCTATCTTACTGCAAGAAAAATGTTTAATAGGAAACTTTTTTCTTGTACTTACCTTGTCCTTTGGCTTCTCTTTTCACAATCAATGCTTCCAATTCTTCTAGCTCTCTTTCTTCATCTTCAATTAGTTTCATTTCATCTTCATACTTGAATGTCTTCCTGGAGCTCTCTCCCAGATCATATCTCTTTTGGATTTTTCCGGATACAATAGATTTGAATACAGACTCTGTCTTAGGAGAAGAGTCGCCAAATTCACTTAGCTCAAAGGTAGCAAATTTTCCAATCAGCATGTCTCTTGTTACATTTGTTATTGTCCTGAGCTCTTCAATAGCATGAGCTTTTTTTTGTAAGAAGTAGGCATAGATCTAAGTATTTTAGCCACAATCTCATCTTCTTCCAAGATTCCACTAGCACATCTAATGCCCATCACTAGTTCATTTACCTTTTGCGTGAAAGAAAATATGTTTTCATCTTCACTCATCTTCATTTTCTCCCACTTGCCTTTTAGACTTTGTAGCTTAGTAACTTTCACTAGTGCATCTCCTTTATACAATGTTTCCAACTTTTTCCAAATCTCATGTTCAGTCTTCAGACCTATTACATTTTTCATCTCAGATAATGTTAAATCACTTAGTAATGCTTCTATAGCCATAGTATTAGTTTCTTCTTCCTTGATCTCATCAACAGTAGAGGCACCATTCTAAGGAATAGTATATGCATTCTTTGTAATCTTCCAGAAAGGCTCACCAATGCACTTCAAATGGCACTCCATTATGACTTTCCATAGAGAGTAGTTTGTACCATCAAATTTAGGACTATCCTTCTTGTATGATGCCATCTCAGATCACCTCAAGCTATTAAACTTCTTCAAAGGAACTAGCTCTGATACCAATTGTTGGAAAAATAAGGATAGACAACTGAGAGGGGGGTGAATCAGTTGCTTCAGAATTTACAATTATTTAACTTTAATCAACCTTTAATCATAGATCTGATAATTAACAGTGAAAGAATAAATCAACAACACATCAGAGACACATGAACACCAAGATTTTATACATGAAAACCCCATTAGGGGAAAAACCACGATGGATGTTGGTCCACAAGATTATACCCTGTTAGAAGTATAATGAAGGAATGAATAGGGAATGCACATGCATTTAGGCACATTGCCTAGAGATCACTGCTCAAAGGGAAGGTTCACTACCTTACATAAAATAATCAGATTAAATCCATTTGATGAGGTTGAACTTAGAAATTAGCTTCTACAAAAGCTTGATGAAAGTTTTGGTTAGGCACATAAACACTTCTTCACACTTCACTCAATCTTCTTCACACTCTGCTCTGAAATCAAAAAATTTGATCTTTATTCGCACATTTTGCATACACACCACACCCTCTCTCATACACACCCTAAAATGAGGAAAAAAATCGCTCTTATATATCCGCTACATGAATTTACATCAACAACTCTGTCGGCCAAAAATAAAGAATAAATTACAACTGTCGGCCCAATTTTATGAACAAATATCAATGTGCACCAACCTAAGTCAGTCACAACATAGTGAGGACCTAAATTAACATCCTTGAACATGCCAAGTAATAAAATATTAATCCATAAGGATCCACAAAATGCTACCATCAACATGTCAGCCAAGAACATTAAAACTCGAATACATAAAGAAAAATCCTCGATCACGAACACACCAATCAACGCGAATGTACCACACTAATAGAGCATGATCTAGAAACATCACTGAACTATAGAAGTTGATAAATCTCAACCTCACAGTCCCCTAGAATCACTTGCATGCAATCACCTATCACATGCAACAAATATCTAGAACTAACAAGAGGATGTTCTATAAACCCTCAGAGCAAATATGTGCAAGCTAAAACCAAAATATTGATTATTGAATGATCTAATAATTACAATGTGATCAATCATTATGAGGAAATCAAGAAAACCTAAAATTATGAAACCCTAAATGAAACCCTAGTGTGCACACTTAATAATTAATAAATAATTATTAATGTACCTAAGTTTAGCTTAAGCAACCTAAAGGAATAAGTGACTTAATTAATTAATCAATATGATTAAATTAATTAAGTCTAATAACTTATTACTCTAACACCCCCCCTTAAGATGAACTTAGGAAGTAGCTAAAACACTAGAAAAAAGATGCATGAAAGCAAAGATGGGTCCCAGAAATAAAGGCCTGATCAGGTACCCAAGTACAAATGCAATGCAAACTAAACTAACTGGGGTGAAGGAGAAAACCTAGTGGGAACAAAAATCCTCCCCAAAATAGAATGCAAAGAGAAACTAAGTGATGAAATATGGAGGACTCCATAAGACCCCCCAAGGACACCATCCATCACAAAGATACATGAAATAACCCCCTAGAAGAGAGGAAGAAAGAGACCACAGATCCCCCCCAAAATGAAGTAGCCCCAAAAGAACTGAAGAAACTGCATCTCCTAAAAGAAGTGAGAGGGAAGAGGCCAAATGAAAGCAATCTTTGAAGGTGAAGTAGGTGTAGCCCATGATGTCTCCACAGAAGCAGGTGTGACCTCAACAAATGAAGAAGTCAAAGTAGGTGAAGACTGAATAGAAACCTCTAAACATGGATGATCAACCAGATCCTACTGCACTAGAATGGAAGAGACCACATATGTAGTCATAGAATTATCAACAACTACAATAGTAGGTGGAGGATATGGAATGGATGGCTCAAGAGCAGGATCTGAAGTGAGAAATTCAATGTTCAAGAAGCCAAATTTCTTCTCTGAATGATGATTCACACTAGAAGTGTGATGAATAGCTGCAGGAATAGAAGCACCATCAGTAGAAAAAGCTACAAAGGAATACAACCGAGATGAGCGATCCACCACCCCAGTAGCAATAACTTCTCTACAATCCAAGTCTTTGATGATAACTGAATCAGGTGTGAACTCCACAGACCTCCCATTGCCTCCATGTGTGATTTGATATATAGAAAGATGATTGTTCATCAAATGAGGAGCACACAAGACATCTTTAAAAGTGTTGTCCCCAAAACTAATAGACCCTTTCCCTATAACACTCATGTAGGTATTGTTTCCCATCAAAATAGGAGACATAGTGTGAGACTCAAAAGAAGTGAACATAGACTGTGTAGAATCCATATGATGAGATGCTCTTGAATCTAGAAGCCATCTCCCTGATCCAATACTCAAAGAAGCACAAAGAGCATGCCCCTTCATATCTGATGAAGTATGTAAACTAGTTGTGCCCCTGCCATGCTAAACTGAAAAAGAAGAAGAAGGGGAAGGAGATGATGTAGACATCTGAGAAAGCAAATCAATCTGATGTTTCTAAAGAATATTCTTTAGCTCATCAATGTCCTTCTTGTAGCAATTATGTTATGCATGTACTTCTCTCTTGCAATATGCACATGGGCCCTTCTCCTTCCTAAATGATTTCCCCTTAGAAGAGGATGATGAATTTGAGGACTCCTTTTGCTGCTCATGAGATTTGGAATCCTTCTGTTTATGTTTCTTGCCTTTTCTTGTAGAAGCCTTCTGATCTCTGGACTCATGTGATGCAATGAGTTCCTGTGATGAAGAGGGCTTCAAGTTGCCCACATTGGCCAACTTGGCCTACTCTCGAGTGAGAGAATATGCAAAATAATCAAAAGAAGGAATAGTAAATCTAGTACCAAGTGCATCCCTAGTAGCATAAAAGGTAGAAACAAAAACTGAATAATCTGGTCCAAGCTTAGAAAGAATGGACAATATCAATTGAGAGTCTTCCTTCTAAACACCACATTGTGACAACTACAATCTAAGAGACTTGAGTTTGGTGAAAATCTCCTGGATGCTGTCAAAGTCCCTAGGATTTAAGCCAATAAGCTCATTCTCTAAATGAAACCCTCGCATAGTATCCTGCTTCCCAAATAAAAACTGCAAAGTAGTCCAAACCTCATGGGGTGTAGTGCAAGACTCACTATGAAAAAGAAGGTCAGAAGAAAGAGATAGACATAAAGTACCATAAGCTTCATCACATCTATTAAACCACTTTCTCTTTTCAATAGCACTTGTAGGTTCAATTTTTGTACCCATGGTTACCCTGTACAACCCTTTGTGTTTCAAGTGAATCTCTATTTGTTTTTTCCAACCAATATAGTTGAATGGAGTAAGGGGTGCAATTTTATGTGTATCCATGATAGAAAACAACAATATATACTCTCAAATAAAAAAACAATGCTTGTTGATCTCAAAAAAGTAGCCTGATTGCACGCTTCGCAAGAAAATAATTGAAAAACTAAAGGTTGAGATCAAACAGTAAAATCAAATACCTGGTAAAAATATCTGAAAAAGTAGGTCTAAGATCTGTGTAGAGCACTAAACTAGATTTCTGACGCTTATTTGTTTTCACAAAACTGAGTCCAAACGCAATAAATATGGCTCCCGGAGTGAAAACAACAACTTCTGGCTTTGACAGGCGAAAAAGGCACCAAAATAGCAAAATAAAAAATTCTAACCTCCACCACTATGAAGAGCGATGAATCATATTTCTGACAATATTTCGTATTTGAAAAAAGGCCTCTGTTTGCAAAAGTTATTAGAAAATGAAAAAAAGGCCTATAAAAGGCACTTTTAATGCTAACCAGGTGCAAACTTTTGGCACCTTCTTCTTCAGCTCTCGGTCCTGCATGTGACCTTCCGCTAGTGCTGGGGGCTGATTCCACTAGCACTTGGTCATAGATGTGACTGTCGGCTGATGCAAGGAGCCCACAGGGGCTAAGTCCGAGCGGCGCTCAGGGCAGCGGTGCAAAGAGCCACCGTTAGTGGTGGCGAGTGGGAGGCCGTCGGGCGGCGCTGGAGGGAGAGCCACCGGTGGTTGGTGGCTACTTGGCAACTGATGGGCAGCATGGACTGGTTGAACTGGTGTGGTTTTTAAATCACAAATTTTGAAATTTTTTTATTTTCGTCTCGGATTGCGTGTTGGGGAGGCCGTACGGCTTCCCTGGCCAAAATTTTTTGCCTTTTTTTTCAACAGGTCTAAAATCAATTAAACGAAAGGCATTCCTAGGGTTTTTGGGCATCCTGAACACGATGGTGACGTCCGTTTGGCCCAAAAATGCACAGAAAAATTGCCAATCCCTAGAAGCTCAATAAATCAGCCTGGCTTGAAACCCTTGCACAAAAAAAGATGTGAAAGAATATCTTCAAATCACAAATAGGAAGTCGTAGGTCTGGAGCTCTGATACCATGTAGAAGTTGATAAATCTCAACCTCACAGTCCCCAAGAATCACTTGCATGCAATCACCTGTCACATGCAATAGATATCCAGAACTAACAAGAGGATGTTCTATAAACCCTCAGTGAAAATATGTGCAAGCTAAAACTAGAATATTGATTATTGAATGATTTGATAATTACAATGTGATCAATCCTTATGAGGAGATCAAGAAAACTTAAAATTAGAAAACCCTAAATGAAACCCTAGTGTGCACACTTAATAATTAATAAATAATTATTAATGTGCCTAAGTTTAACTTAAGCAACCTAAAGGAATAAGTGACTTAATTAATTAATCAATATGATTAAATTAATTAAGTGTAATAATGTATTACTCTAACATGAACATCTCAAGAATGTACACAACAACTCAATTCATCAAAATTGCAATTACATCTTCCAGAAACACCTGCTACAGTAACTGAATAATTGTAGGAACACAAAACTTCATAACTTTCTCAATTCTTGATGTGCACCTCTGAAACTTTCGGACAACATACTAGATAGGCTCAGAAAAAAACCCTTTAATGCATGCCTTTTGATCATCAATGTATAGAACTTGCCATCATTCTGATCTTCTCAGCTTCACAGACTGCTTGCAATATATTTTTTACAATTTTCTCAATATCTTCGATATATACAACCTTCAATCCATTTATGCTAATAGTTTTGACATCAATGACAACCACATATCAGCAACACAATCACAATATCCAACAATACTAACCCCAAATCCATAGATCCCTTATGTGTTTTGGGATCTCATTTTGGGGGAAACTCCTTCCTCTCTTTCTCATGACATAGCTTCATTTGGAAACATATGACTTGGCGTAGGGCTTTTCGAATAAGCTCTCATGTCTTCTTTATTGTTATCATTTATCATTTTCTACTTTAATTTAAATTGCACACAACAATGGTGTTAGCAATTTATTTAAAGTGGGGGCATACATTGGCATTATTATTTTTTAAAATTTTGACATTCCTATGTTTCATTGTGCAATTTTCTTTATTCTTGCAATGCGTCTTTTTTTTTGTGGTGTCATTTGGTTTTATGTCCTCCAGGAGAATGATATTTCTTAGCATACGACTTTCCTCTTAGTGGTGATGCTACGTGTTGCATTCCCTAAGTTATGAATCTTTTATCCTTGGCTTTTTCTCTCTTGGAGACATTAGAACTATGTTCCCTAAGAAGAGACCTTACATGAACTAAGAAAAATCCCTTTGAACATGCTTATTTGAATTTTTGTTCATGTGTTTAGCATAACACAACTTACTAACCTTGTGAATCTCAAACCCTTTTCAAGGCCACCAAGCATAACACACTTTTCTTTCTAGTGGAGCCTTGCCTTGTTTGTTCATAGGTGCTTAGCATAACACAAATTTTTAGGCCTTATGAAGCTCAAAGTTTTTGTTTTTGTTTTTGTTTTGTAGTGCCTTATTGAAGTTGTCAGAGGGATAGATTTGGTATGTCATGGAAGGCTAGTAAGATTCTCTCATTTTCCACCCATGTGAGCATGCATTTTGTTTGCATAGTGGACAACCAGAGTTTTTCTTTTCAGCATTTTTGGACAAATAGTCAAGGCGTGTTCCACATCATGTTGGATAGTTGAGGCTTGATCCACCATTTTTGTTTTTACATTTTATTTTATTCTTTGATATTGTATGATTGAGTAATCATGTTTCTGCTACAAACATATGTTTTGAATGTCTACTTTAGTGTGAGTTTGACGCAATGCCATCCTCTCACTAAAGTGGGGGCTAAATGTAGTGTAGAAAATGTATCCATTTTTACATTTTCACACTTGTTTGGGCCCTCTTAGTTAATTTGGACTTAATTGTACCTTATTTTAGTGTTTTAAAGTGTATCTCTTTACACTTTCACACTTATTTAGGGATCCTTTAATTAATTGAGCTTAATTTTCCTTAATCAACCCCCTTAATTCATTTGCCAAGCCTATTTAATTACATTTTCTGAAGAGGAAAGTCAATATTCATTAATGCCTAAACATAACACTTCTCATTGAGAAATGTGTGTCCTAGGTTTAGGGACCTAGGACCCATTCAACCATGGGAAAATGGGTCCTCCCTTATACCTAGGACCTAAATTTAAATTATGTTTTTAGTGGTATTTAAATATTTTCAAATCTATATTTCAATGTCGGCTTGTGATATTTGAATTTTGGGAAATTGACAATACATACCTATAAATATAAGGTTATTTCATCATTTCAAATCCTAAAAAATAAATTCAAGAACATAGCAAGTTTATGATATTTTAAGAGGAATTGAATACATTCAAGAGAATTTTTATCAAAGTTTATTGCAACATTCAAGATCCAATTTTCATGTCAAAGTCTTCTTGCACCATGCATGTTATTGGAGCTAACATGTTGATGTAGGTTTCATGATCCATTCAAGAATTCAAAGTAATTATTTCAAGCAAGATCCAGGGTTCAAGATCCACATCCATTGAAGCCATTTCATCCAAGTTGTAGATTTACATTCCAAGGTTTATGCAAGGGTTTGTTGAGTGGTAACATTGCTTTGTTCATTCTTCATTCCCTCTTTCATGCTTTTATTCATTTGAAAATTTGATTACCAAAATAGGATTTAACCAAGGAAAACCATCATTGACCAAAAATTAAAAAAAATTTCCCTCTTGATTTGTGATTGCAAATTTAGGTTGAAGAAATCTTGAAAATCTCTTGAAGAGAAAAATAAAATAACTTGTCAAAGTTGAAAAAGTTGTCAAAGTTATCATCTTCTCGCATAAACTCATCTATAAAATTTATTTCTAGATTTATGAACCTGAAACATGTACAAATAGGAATATTTAGATATGTAGTAGAGGCTCCTGAAAGTTGTAGACAAACCCTAACTTAATGAGTCCCAGACCAACTTCAAAAACTAACTTTTTGTGACTAGTACACATGCTTTTGCCCTTCTTTTTTCTACATTATGTTTTATGGTTCTATTAGTATTGAGCTTAATCTTTTTGTTCCAAGTGTTAGGTTGCATTTTGGATTTAGTATACTATTTTTAGTTTTTCTCCCCAAAGTGTTGTTTGACTAGGACCCCCCTCTTGTCATAAAAAGGAAATTTGCATATTCACACTTTGACTTGATTCCTCTAAGGGTTGATAATAATTTTATTGTGTGGATATCATTTCATAATGAATTGAGGAAGTTAGGTCCATCATAACCCTATTTCTCTTCATTTCCATTGATGCACCTATTTTTCATCTTTTCATTATGGTGAACCCGACATTTGAGTATTGTTTCTTTCTGATTTTGGGGTCCATTTTTATCCCTAGATCTAGATATTGCATTCATTTGCATTGCATTGAACTAAATCTCATTTAGGGTTGTTTATTTTGCATTAGTTTGTATCTCATTTAGGGTTTTAAGATTGCATTTTTGCATTCTTTAAATCTGAAAAATACAAAAAAATCAGTCATTTTGCAAAGCATTTACGTATTACTGCATCATAACTCATTTACATTTAAAAATTGAACCAAAATTACATTTCAATTTAGCTCTCCTAAGTTTTCATTTATTCATAATTTGTATTTGCATTCAAGCTTAATTTCACAAAAATCTGAAACTGTAACTCATTGTTTGAAACCAAAATTTGGAAACCACAAGAATCAACTCAAAAATTTGTAAATTCAATTTTCAAAACCCTAAGCTAGGACCCATTCGCCCAGGGGTAAATGAGTCCCTAATCAGGGCTATTTCCTAATTTTTTGGGCAGTCAAACCTCTTTTTTTGTATTCTATTCTACTGTTTTCAGTTTTTTGTTTCAGTTTGCATATTTTTTGTAACTTGGAATTTATTTTATTAAGATTCATTTAGTAAATTCAGTGCATTGTTTGAATTCAAAATTGCATTTACAAGACATCATTTTCAGGTTTTACATAGCATAATCAAAAAATTATCTTGTAAATATGAACATGGACAATATGGTTGGATTTATTGACACTAAACCTTGTAAGGGCCTAACTAAGATGCACTTGATGGTCCTCTTTATATAGCTGGAAGAATCAATGACAAGCCTACTAATGGGATATTAATTTATCTTGTCTATGTAGAGAATGTTATCACTGAATAATTTGTATTTGTGTTGATCTTTATCAAGATACATATGAAATACCAAAAGCATGGATCAAAACGCATCATGGTTTTTCTTGTGCTACGATAGGTTCGATAAATCTCCCTTTAAAACTTGGAACAAAATAATTAAATGTCTCATTCACCATCATCCTGATTTTGGATCAATTTCATGTGAAGTTAGGCTATCCATGGCTTCACTCCATGAATGTCATCCCATTGGTTGTGCATAAATGTTTAAAGTTTCCATTTGGCAATGAGATCTTTATTATGCTCTTAGTAGCTTTAATCCTATGTCTTCCCATTGGAATTTATCATTCAATTTATTTTGGCCCAAGCCTATTAAACCTATTAGACCTCATGAAGACTTCTTTTTCAAATCCTATTAAAAGTTTAAGGAAAAGCATATAAATGAGATAGAGAATGTTGTCAATGCTCAAAAAGTGTTGTAGAATGTTGAAGAAAAAATGATCCAAGAAGAGAGTTATATGTCTGTTTTCCCCCCAAAATATCAAGAGTAAAAAATTGCATCCCAAGGAAGAAGGTTGTTTTAGTTCAGGTAGCCTACTCGAGCGATTCTCGATGAGGGTACAAGTTAGAAAAGGCATTACACTACCAAAATGTGACAAGTGTAACATCATAATGGCCAAATCATTCATGGATTTTTGTGAGATGTGAGCATGACATGGAGACTATTGAAGAAGACAACTGAGAGGGGAGGTGAATTAGTTGTAACAATTTTATCCTTTAAAACACTTAACATAAGTTAGATCTAGAAGCATTCACAAAACTTTTACTCTACGAATGTCTTTTCTTATTAAATGTAGAAATAGAAACTAAAATTAGTAAAAGCATGCACATAATAACACCATATTTACATGGAAAATCCAATGAGGAAAAAACCATGATGAGGATTATCTCACAATATAAAGAATTCCAAAACTGGATACAGAGGCTCAGTGCTAGAATAGGACACACTGTCTAGAAAGGCTCACAACCACATAAAGAATACAAGATAGAAGAAGAATGATACATAGAAAAAACCTTCTTAATGCAACAAAGATTCCACTAGAATTGCTCACACACTTTCACAATCTCACATGAAAGATATCAGATGCCTTCATCTCACTACCTTCAGAACCCTAACATGAAATTTTCACCACTCTGCTCAAATTCACATCTCATTACACTTCACTCACAACAATATCACATATATCTTGCTTCTTAATCTTTCATTTTTTTATTGCATCAACACCATACATATTTATATCAACCTTTACATCAAAAAAATTTCTTCAATGTCGGCTACTAGTCTTTATGCATTCAAATTTGAAATAGGTCGGCACCCAGACATTCCCACAATGGATAGGAATGAAATGTGACCTACATAAATCATTAATTAGGACCCAAATAGATCCCAACACACTTGAACATGCTTCTACAAGCTTTACATGTAGTATTAAACACAAGTTCAGCCAACACTCGTGCAAAACATCATAGACATTAAATACACGCTTCCTTAGATCAAGCCAAAAGTTCCAAACAACATAATTCACTTGAAATCAATTTAAAACAATCCGTGAATTACTTAAGATTCATCAACCACTTCAACCAAGCTTCTCATCAACAACTACTTCAATTCAGGACAAATGATAACCATTGTTTACATACTGATAAATGAAACTTACAATGTATTGCACCAAATCATGTAAAAATTTGAACACAAAATAAAGCATTAAAAACAGCTTCCTAAATCTGCACAACCTGAATCCAAATAGTGGAGAAACATAGAGAAAATACATTTTTCTCAGACCACAAAAAGAATTATTGAATAGCTAGTTCACACACTGGTGAAAATATCTTGCATTGTACAATGATCCAGAAGCCCAAATTCTAGATATAGAAACTAATAATAACCATGAACAATACCTTATATTTGCACAAGCATAGAATCAACATAGAAGAAATGCATAGCACAACCCAGAGCATACACTAAAACCCTACAACACATTGTTTTCTCTATTTATCAATTTTTTTCAAAAGAACTTGGAGACCGAGTACTAAAGACATCATTTTAGCACATTACTTCACTCTAACACACTTCCAAGCATAGAAACATAAGGATAACTCCATCTACTCATGGCACGTCTTCAACATCTCAAATATACATGCACAAACAAAAAACCTTTTTTATTACAGTTTTCTCAATATCCTTGACATATATAGTCAATAACCAACTTCCTCTACACATAGTTAACATCAATGACAACACCAACTAGTTGACATCAATGAAAACACTTTATACTTTCAAAAATCTCCCCCTTTTTCACTGATGGCAACACATGATGTGAAACACCATCAAAGACAACACAACAATTTTGAACAACTTTTCTTGCAACTTTTTTGAATGAATAAGCTTTTTCACATGATTTTTTTTCTCCCCCTTTGACATCAATGCAAAATAAAAAACATGTTTTTCATTGTTCTCTCCTTTTTATATTGAACCAAGATCTTCACCAGCATTGAATACTCCCCCTTAGGAGTACACCCAATCATCTACACAATGACAACACATGAAACTACCTAATCCGCTTGAGAGGTAGCCACCAAACATCAGTCTAGAAAGAAGATAGATCCATAGACCCACTAGACTAATAACCCCCAACTTCTCCCAGAGATACTCAAAAGTATCTTTAGGAAGAGCCTTATTAAATATGTTCGCAATGTAATCCTTTGTAGGTACATACTCAAGCTTTACGTCATTCTCCATAACCTTCTCTCTCAAGAAGTGATGCTTGATTTATATATTTTTTGTCCTTGAGTGCATCATAAGGTTCTTTGAAATGTTAATTACACTTGTATTATCACAAAAAATAGAGATGGGATCATCATGCATGACTCTGATATCCTTCAATGTTCATGTCATCCACAAGACTTGTGTGCAACAAGATTTTGCAACAATATACTCAAACTCTGTAGTGGATAAGGAAACTAAATCTTTCTTTTTTACTTAACCATGACACCAATTTGCATCTACGAAAGAATGCACCACCACTTGTACTTTTTTTGTCATTAGCAGATCCTACCCAATCTACATTTGTATAAGCACTTAGTGTAAAGTCAGTATCCCTAGGTTACCATAGTCCAAGATCCAGAGTGCCTTTTAGATATTTGAATATCCTTTTGACAATTGCAACATGTGTTTCTTTAGGATCCTCTTGAAATTTGGCCACAAGACAAATTACATGCATGATATCTTGTCTGGCAATGGTTAGATACAACAGTACACCAATCATAGATCTATAATTGCTCTTATCAACCTTAGATCAATCATTACACTTACTCAGTTTGCAACCAATTATTATAGGAGTGCATACCGGTTTGGAACCATCCATCCCAAACTTCTTCAACATTTATTTTTCATACTTGGATTGTGAAATGAAAATACCTTTGTTTGTTTGATTGATTTGCAATCCAAGGAATAAATTCATCTCATCAAACATAGACATCTCAAACTCTTTCTACATTTCTTCAACAAACATCTTACACATAGTTTCATTTCCTCCAAAGATAATTTCATCCACATACGCAACTACTAACAAGATCTTGTCATCTTCAATTTTGAAATAGAGATTTTTATTTGTAGTGCCTTTTCTAAAACCTTGATGAATCAGATATCTATCCAACATTGCATACCAATATATAGGAGCTTTCTTCAAGCCATATAAATTCTTTTTTAATTTGCAGATCATATCCGATTGATATGACAATTGGAATCCCTCTGGTTGTTCCATTTAAACTTCTTCCAACTCTCCATTTAGGAAAGCAGACTTCACATCCATTTGGTAAACCTTGAAATTTTTATGTGCTACAAATGCCAAAAATATTTTGATAGCTTCCATTCTAGCCATCAGAGCAAATATCTCCTAAAATTCTATTCCTTCCACTTGTGAGTAACCCTTACATACAAGCCTTGCCTTGTTTCTTATCACTTCTCTATTCTCATTCAGTTTGTTTATGGAAACCCACTTGCTTCCAATTATGTTCTTACTTTCTGGTCTAGGAACCAATTCCCAGGTTTTATTTTTCTCAATGTGCATAAGTTCTTTTTCCATAGCTTTCATCCAATGTTCATCCTTACATGCTTCACTCAAAGTATTAGGTTAAACTTTAGAAAGTAAGCAATATTTTACCTCAACTTCAACAAATTTTCTTCTTGTCAATACACCTTTCCTCTTGTGTCTAATGATATGATCTTCAAAATTCTTTTGCACATACTTAGGGGTTTTAGGAGCCTTTTGTGAAGCTTCTTCCTCTTCATTCTACATTTCTTGTTCTTCAACCTTTTCTTCTTGTTTTCTATAATCAGGTTCATCTGACACATATCCATCAAATTCAATTGAATTCTCCAACACTTCATCAACCTTGACATTTCTGATTTCTACAACCTTTCTCAACATTTTATTGTAACATTTGTAAGATTTGATTCTTGTAGAGTATCCAAGGAAGATACCCTCATCACATCTTGCATAAGAATTTCCTACATTTTCTTCATCTCTCTTGATATAACATTTTCTTCCAAATACCTTGAAATACTTAATAGTAGGAATCTTTCCATACCATAGCTCAAAGGGAGTCTTAGTGTCATTATATTTTGCTTGAACTCGATTGAGCACATAAACAACAATGTGAATTGCTTCTCTCTAGTAGACTTCTAGTGGACTTGCCTCTGTCATCATTGTTCTAGAAACTTTTTGAATTTTCGTGTTCTTCCTTTCAATAACTCCATTCTAGTGAGGAGTTCTAGGGGCCAAAAATTGTCTTCTTATTCTATGAACTTCACAAAACATGTTAAACTCATTGGAGGTAAATTCACCAACTCTCTCAGACCTCATACATTTCATTTTCAACCACAAATTTGAATGTCTTGAATTTTTCTAATGCATCAGATTTCTCTCTAATAAAAGTAACCCATGTCATTCTAGAATAATCATCAATCAAAAGCATAAATTACCTATCACCTTGTAGACTTTTCACCCTTGTAGGACCACAAAGATCTATATGAATCAATTCTAACAGTCTGGTAGTAGATTTCTCCTTTGTTCTAAAGGTGTTTCTAGCATTCTTTTTGAATTGACAATTCCCGCAAACAACATTAACCGGCTTTGTGATTCTTGGTAAATATCTCACAGCTTGTATTGCATTGATTCTCGCCATGTTGTCAAAATTCATATGACACATCCTCCGGTGCCATAACCAAATATCATTGATTTGATACATAAAGCAATGCCCATCAACACCTTTAAGTTGATAGAAGTTTCCTTCAGTCCTCTTGCCTGTAGCAATCACAATTTTGGAATCTTTTCTTATTTCACATTTTTCATCCTTGAACACAAGATTATATCCCTTACTACACATCTATCCAACACTCAAGAGATTATGTTTCAAACCCTTAACATAGTAGACATCATCAGTATTATGTTTTCCATCAAAACTAATTGAACCTATCCCACAGATCTTAGCACCAAAATCATCTCCAAAATTAACTAAGCCTCCATCATATTTTTCAAGTTTAACAAAACTACTTTTGTCACTAGTCATGTGATTTGAGCAGCCACTATCAACAACCCAGTAGTTCTTCTCTTGTTTAGCATGAAAAGAAGATACCACAGTACCTTCAACTTTCTTTGGAGCACATTCCTTCACACATCTTTTATGAGAAGATTCATCTTTAAATCCAAAAAATAAGCATTCATTATCATTAAAATCTCCATAATCAAACTCATCATCATAAATTCCAGCATCTTCATTAACATAATATGCTCTTTTGATCATCTTTCCTTTGTTTTCCTTACCTTCTCTATGTTTACTTCTTTAAGCTCTTTTTGGACATCTTGAAGCATAATGACCTATATCACCACAACTAAATAATTTGAAAGGTAATTTACCCTTGTACTTATCAGTGCCCTTCTTCATTGCTCTCACATAGTTAGCTTCAACATCATCTAGATCTTCCTTATTTGGTTCTTCAATATTTTGTGATGTAGTGGCTTTAAATACAACTTCTACATTTGTGTTTATTTTTCAATCCATTTTTCCTCATCTCAAAAGAAGTTAGTGTACCAATCATCTGATCTCTAGAATAATTATCAAGATTTACAACTTCCTCAATAGGAGAAAAATTTTCACCATAACAATCAGGAAGAGATCTAAGAACTTTCTTTACCACTTTAGATTCTTTGACTTGTTCACCAAGACTTCTCATTGCACTTACCATCTCATCAATTTTCTACATGTAGATTACAATTGATTCATCTTCAGACATCTGTAGGGCCTCAAATTTTGCCCTCAAGATCTGCAATCTTGCTTGTTTAACTTTTTCATCTCCTTCATAGATTCTTTCTAGCTTATTCCAAACTTCTTTAGTAGTCTTCAAACTCATAACTTTAACTAATTCAATTTTTGAAAGACCATTCATAATAAGAAATATTTCCTTTGCATTTGCCTCATGTTCCTTGATCACTTGTACCTAGACCAGGACCATTTTGATATGGAACATATGTATTATTGTTTTCTTTTTCAACTTCAAATCCATGTGATGATAGATAGCCTACCATATGTGTTTTCCAAAATGCATAATTTGTGCCATCAAATTTAGGGTAATTCAAAGTAACCTTGCTCGTCATCCCGGATCTACCTTAAGCAGTTAATATCTTCTGCCAAGGAACCTTGATCTGACACCAATTGTTGAACAAGAAAATAGAGAGGTGGGGGGGTGAATCATTTGTAGCAATTTTAACCTTTAAAACCCTCAATAGAAGTTAGATCTACAAGCATTCATAATTTTTTTACTTTGCTAATGTGTTTACTTATTAAATGTAGAAAGAAAAACTAAAAGTAATAAAACCATGCACATAAGAACACCAGATTTATGTGGAAAACATAATGAGGGAAAAACCGTAGTGAGGATTAGCTCACTATATAAAGAATTCCAAAATCGCGTATAGAGGCTCACTACCAGAGAGTCTCACTGCCAGAATAGGACACACTATCCAAAAGGCTCACATCTGGGGCTCATTGCCATAGAAAGAATACAATAACATAGAAGAAGAATGTTACATAGATAAACACTTCTCAATGCAACAAAGAGTCCACCACAATTGCTCACACACTTTTGTAATCTAACATGAAAGATACTAGATGCCTTGAACTCACTACCTTTGGAAACCTAACATGAAAGTTGCACTACTTTTCTCAAATTTGCATCTCATTACACTTCACTTGCAAATTTTTTGCATCTATCTTGCTTCTTACTCTTTCATTTTTTTCTTGCATCAACACCATACATATTTATATCAACCTTTACTTCAAAAAAAATTCTCCAATGTCGGCCACTAGTTGTTATACATTCGAATTCAAAATAGGTCGGCACCGAGACATTCACATGGTGGATAGGAATGAAAGGTGACCTACATAAATCCTTAATTAGGACCCAAATAGATCTCAACAAATTTCAACACACTTATACAAGCCTCATATGTACTGTTCAACACAATATCGTCCAACACCCATGAAAAACACCATAGACATTAAGTACACACTTCCTTAGATCAAGTTGAAAGTTATAGACAACATAATTCACTTGAAATCAATCTAGAACAATCGATGAATTACTTTATTTATCAACCACTTCAACCAAACTTCACATCAACAACTACTTCAATTTAGGACAACTGATAACCCTTGTTTGCATATTGATAAATGAAACTTACATTGTACTACACCAAATCAAGTAAAAATTTGAACTCAAAAAGATAAAAGAATTATGAACAACTTCCCAAATCTGCAAAACCTAAATCCAAATAGCGAAGAAACACAAAGCAAATAAATTTCTCTCAGACCATAGAAAGCATTATTGAACAACTAGCTCACACAATGGTGGAAATATCTCACACTATACAATGATCCAAAAGCCTAAATTTTGGATATAGAAACTACTAACAACCATGAACATTACCTCATATCTACACAAGCATAGATTCATCATAGAAGAAACATGGAGCACAACTTGGAGCATACATTGAATACTTGCAAGACATTATTTTCTCTATTTATCAAATTTTCTCAAAATCACTTGGAGACCAAGTACTAGAGACATCATTTCAGCACATGAATTCACTCTAACACACTTCTAGACATAGAAACATAAGGATAACTCCATCTACTCATGGAACTTCTTCAACATCTCAACTATACATGCACAAACAACAAGCCTTCTTTATTACAATTTTCTCAATATACTTGACATATACAGTCAATAACGAGCTTCCTCTACACAGAGTTGGCATTAATGACAACACCAACTAGTTGACATCAATGACAACACTTTATACTTTCAATATGGACATCTTCATGGTGTGCACCAGTTCATGAGAAAATTAGACTTAGCAATCAAGTACCTGGACATGGCAGGTGTTGAGAGATGGTTTGGATCAGAAATGAGCATAATTATCATGATTGAAACTAGAGGGGAAGGCGAATGGAATGTGAAATTGCATAGAATGCAGTTTACAACATTACATTTTTCCCTAACTTTAATGAGCATATATGTTCAAGAAAATGTGAGCTAAAGTTGAAAGAGGAGAGTATTTTACCCAAGATACAAAGGGGAAATAAATTATTCTGTCTACATGGAGTTACCACTTAGGAAGAGACTTGATTTGATCATGCATAAAATGGTTAAGTTGCATCACCATAAACATGTTAGTTGCAAACAAAAATGCTAGGTGAAAATTGCAATTACATAAGGTACTATAGATATTTTTTTGGCTACATGAATTTATCGATTATAAAAGAGTGCCTTCCAATGCCAAGAGCTAGAACAAGCACCCATTACAAGCACAACACACCACAGTCATAACAACATAAGTATCTCCATATCACCAAGGGGCCATCTTAGACATCCAATATGAATACTTTGTTACACACAACCATGAAGTGTAACCACACCCCATGCATGAGGGTTATCATACTATCAAATAGAAGTTCCTGATCAATTTCATATTAGAAAAAATCTCACCATCAAGTCTAAACACTCCATATTTCATTTTCCTTCACACTACTTGTTGTCTCCTGAAAACAATATCAACTATATAGCTTTTGCTCAAAAAAGTACTAATCATCAGCCAACTCCTTCAAGATAGATTCCCTAGAGCTTGTCAGGCTAAGGAATCATGACAGAAGAAAACTCAAAAACCTTAAACACCATGAATCTTCACATGCATTAACATGCAAGCTCATGCAATTACATGAAACTCAAATGCAAGTACATGAAACTCACATACATGTACATGCAAGCACATGAAAATTATGGATCTGAGCTCTAATACCAAATGAAGGGAAATGGAGATCACAGAAAGCCATCTGATAACCAGTATATGCCTCCAATATCATTTTTTTTTCATAATACAAGGACATACAACTATATCATAAAGCGTAAATGGAAATAGTCTAATTTACATCATATTAACCCTTGAGAATATAAATGTAGTTTTAAAATCCATAAATATTTTAGCAGCATAACGACATGTAAGTTAACATTTAAAGAATAAAAGAATAGACAAAAGAGAAAGAACACAAATATACATGGGGAAAAACCTTTTAGGTAAAAACCCCACACTCCAACAACACAAATCAATTGTATTATCAGTAACCAAATCAATTACAATACAATTACTAAGTCTATGCTCATTTAGGCTTGAACCAATGTATCTATCCATAACAACAATGTTTCAATACACTTGCAGGATCACAACCCAAACTTAGAGATCACATCTCTCTCTTCTAGAGAAAATATAGCAGCCTAACCCCTACGAAACAAATAGCTATCTCTCATCACTCCTCTATAAAAACACTTATATTTATAAACTATATAGTTCCCAAGATAGAAGTTTCCTTAAACCCATGCCCATGCATGAACTTACAAGAAGAAACACACTACATGCAAATTAATGCAGCATGCACATGCAGAAAAGATCCTATAACAAATCTAGGAGTCCACATTCCAAGTTGACTCAACTAGGAATAGAAATAGCATCCATATACAACCCCCCTTACAAATATAAACTTCCAATCTCGACTTTTCAAAGTGGGTTCTAACTTCCACAAAATTAGGAGCATGCCATAGTTAACTCAACATACCTTGGCACATGTCATCTCCATGCAACTTTGATAATTTTTACAAACCCCTTTCTATAAATGAGCACCCAAGTGAAAAGTATTACTATGGAACACCTCTATGAAGTAGGCACAACAAAAAAAGATTTTATTAAGTGTCTAGGTGACAAGTGGCACTTTGTTGAGCTCCGCACCTTACATGTAGGATATAACACTCCCCGAAAGGTCCCCCAAAGTGCTATGACAACTATTATAGTTGGAAAATTAGGATATATCAATATTTGAAAATATTATTTATCTAAAAAATAATGATAGAACTCAAATTTTGAGACACCTTAATCCCAACAATCTCCCACTTGTCGAAGACCTCCCAAGAGTCCATGGAATCAATAGAATTTAATTTCTAAGATACAATCGATGAAAAAATCCATCACATCCATACATGCAACCACATGAATCTCAAAAAATGCTCTTGTTCTCTAATCAAGACACCTAAAACAACATCCAAGATGTCCACCATCTCAAGCAATAGTTCTTACCATCCTCCATTAGAAAGAAACAAGCCACAATGTACATGCACTAGTCTAAAGAAAAAAAGCATCAAATCCAATCAATAGAAAATTCTACAGGATACTACCACAACTCCATTGTGCTCACGAGCTAAAAAAATCTCAACCAACTCCAACCCCATAACCAGAACACTATTTTGAAGCTAAAGAAACCTACAAAGAACAAGATAAACCATCAACCAGAGAAAAAACCAAAACAAGTTGCCCTCATCCAACCAATAAACCCACATGATCGAAAAATAGTACCCAAATAAAAAGATTAAAATCTACCAGACCTCAAAAATTATCCACAACATCAAAATACTCATGTCAACAACATATTCAACCCATCAACTGCAATAAAAATCTCTATGTGTTGAAATATTCGATGAAGATAAATACATCTAGGAACTCCCACTGCATGGGTAATATCTAGTCTAAAAAGATATCAAGGCACACGGAGTCTACCAATAGCATCACATAGAGGATGTATTAATACAATATCAAGAACCATCCACATTGACATGCATGACCTGCAACCAAAACACTACTATAAGTACATCTCTCACCAAAATTTTCCAAAACTCTCCCATATTCTCCACATATGACAAAAAACAAAGATAAGGGAACCTCCATGTCATTACCCAAAGCCAAGTGACAACACACCACCACAAATTGGTGATGACCATAGCTCTACACATGATCTCAAATCCATCATCATGTGAATCCAAACATCCAAGAAGAAAACCAATACCAAGCAAGAAACTCTACACATCATACACATGTAGAATGTCCTACATACACCTCTAAATGCTTGATTCTGTCAAGAATGATCTCCTCCACAATCCCATGATAAAAGTGTCAACAACACCCATCCTATTCAATCTCGAAGATCAAACACAAAATATGCATCATGTAATCAAATGGATGTAAGATTCTGAAGAGAAGATTAAACTAAATCCATCTCCCATATCAAGAAGTCAACCCTCTATCATCTCATAAACTCCTCATAAATTAAATCACAATGTCAACTCATATTCTCAAGGAGATAACCATGATGAAAATCCTGCATAATGAATCCTTCAAAACCATCTGACCATAGTTCAAGATCAATATCTATGAAAGATAAGCATAACATCTGAGAGGACTAAAGGGTTATGCCTCTCAAGTGAAAAATTATTGAGTAGACCAAGAGTGGGGAATTAGAATGCTCCTCCTAGATATCCAAGTCATCATGACTCATCCAAGAGCAATCTCCTCGCATGTCTATCATGAACTCATGTCCATTTCTAGGTGAAAATCTCCTTGACCTTCCTCTTGAGATTTCATCAAGAGTTCCCATCTCAACATATTATCTCATCTCAAGAGAAATACAACCTCACCTACATATCCATGCATCCATAACCACTAACAACTAATCAACCCATGCTAAGCTCCAAATCGAAAAACTACACTTTCATGAAGTTCTCAAGCGCATGATCGGTGAACTCAAAACACAAAGAACTTTCCAGATCACTGTCAAAGTACCAAATGCAGTCAAGAACCTATCATACCAACACTCTAATGTGTAATCAATAATTCATCATGGCACAACACAAGAACCCATCTTCTCAGTAGAGGATCACGATCTCCTCTAAGGAGATCACATACCCCAAGTGAAAAGACCATGGTCTCAACAAAAATCTAGTATTCCAAAAATATAATATGACATACAAGCAACATACTCTAAACCAACATCACCTATTAGATCATTACCAACACCCCAACCAAAGACTCTAAGAGTATTCCATGGCTAAAATATGTCACATATCTTCAATCTCATGAATAACACCATCTCCAAATATTATCCATGCAAATGCAAAAGAACCCTTCTATAGAAGTAGGATCTAAGAGCCCCTCCTAGTAACATTTTCAACACTAAAGATCATCCATCACCAAGTGATGAATCCATAGTCACTGCTAAAACTCCCACTGAACAGTGATACTTATCTCTCCAAGAATTATGACTCATCCATCTCCTGATTTTAAGATACTCTAGATCCACACACCCACATGTCCATCTGATAATAATGTCAAGTGGCACCAAGATCTCCAAGGAAAGTAAATACACTATCATTGTCGTAATAGCTCACACAAAATAGTGTATCCAAGCTATCCATGACATAGTGATAATACATTCCATAGGTCCCAACAATTGACTATCTAGGTACTCAACACCATCCATCCTCTCATCACAAAGCAACAAACCAGTGCACAAATGACCATAAAAAAGGTCAAACAATACAATCTAAAAACCACTGAAACAACCTCATGGATATAGACACTTCACATATGAGTTCTCCCACTGCGATGAAAAAGGTGGCCAATCCACATGACTACATAACTCGTAGATCCAATTACTGTTACATTAAAACCAATCATGACACTAGTGTAGCGCCATAAATTATTACCCATGAAAAATTTGCAGTATTTTTTACTCCCCCTAAGTTATTGAGCCTAATTAGGTCCCTAATTTCCTAAAATTATGCATTCCATAGCCCATTTGCACCACTTTTTGAGGTATTTACAACATTGAACAAATGCAAACAATTAATGTGTTTCCTCCGATGCATTATGTCCTCGAGAATCAGGATAGGACCCATTCACCCAAGGACAAATGGGTCCCCTTATTTTGCTATGGAATTTTTTTTAATATGTCAGATTGACCATCTTAAAATTCAAAATTCAAATTGCAAATGTTGGCTATCGAGATTTATTTTTTTGGAAATTAGAATAAAATGCGTATAAATACCTAGTATCTTAACCATTCTAAAACTAGAAGGAGATTTTATTAGAAATATGTTTCACAAAAATCACTAGCCTTTGCGGTTTTTATTTTATCTTCATGGTTGTGCCTTATCTTTAAATCACTCGCATCCTTCAGCATTTTCCACATGGCTTTCTCTCGGAGCTTTTTTCTGTTCCATATCGCTTCGCTTTTGCTAGGCTCCATCTGCATGATGCGTGGCTTTCTCTGGCCACTTTCCGAACTGAGCCCACCATGCAGTTACTATCGTTTGGCATCGCCCACGTGGCTTCGTCTCGAAGATTTTCATTGGGCATCCCTTATTATTTTTGTCAGGCCCCATCTGCTCGACGCGTGGCATTTTCTCGTGTGCCAGTTATCTGGGAGTTGTTGTGTCGATTGTTCTCGCTTACCACCGCATTTTCTTTTGCGGTGCCGCATGTTCATTTCTGTTGCTGCATGGTTTTTTGTTCCTTGCAACGACATTACTGGTGCATTGATGGGTGATCGTTGTTTTCGGTGGCGACTCAAGCTGATCTAAGGCGTTGATGTTTTCTCATGACATTCTTTCTTTGTGGTTATTCAGGCGATGAACTGGCCTATATATGCGGCCCTTTTTCTCTTTTATTAGGTTGTTGTTAAGTTGCTAAAAGCTCTTGAGCACTGGGAAAAGCCTCTATAATATTTTTATTAAATTTGAAGATTGCAGACTATGCTAATCAATCCAGCCTTTCTATTTTTCATGTATTTGATAAGACTGTTAGTCTGCGCTATTCTTTTCCTATAATGTATGAATGCCTATTCTTCAGCTTTTGTGATCTTTCATAGCTAAATAAATATAGATCATGTTTTTCGACTCTTCTGTGCTGGCTAAAGTTATCTCAGATTATGCTATGTATTTAGAGGGTGTTTGTTATGTTTTAAAGTGCTTTTGGAAAAAAATTACTTAATAAACAATATTTTGGTGGTTCAGGCCTTTGCATCCAGCACTGTGCTCTAGTAAATTTGTCTATGATTTTGGCGCATCGCCTGTAGTTTAGATTTCATGTTTTGTTGTCTTTCTAGACTTTTACCTCCCCCACTAAATGAAGAGATGGCTTCGATAAAACCCCAGAGGTCATTTAGCTAGTGCACTATGTCCCCCAATAGCTAAGTTTCCCATGAGACTGCTGCTACCTACAAAATCTTGCATCAACAGTGTTTTTTCTGGCAAACCCAGTGGGATGCGAACTAGCACGTTCACTTGATCTTACAAGTGTGTATGAGCCATTGGCCTATAACTAGGTCGTAGACTGCAAGATTCCCTGGACAGCTCGTACCACCCTTAGTTTTTGTGCACCTGAGAGGGTGGCAAGGTAGTCCTTGACCTCCTCCGTCTCCTCCTTCTCCATCGTCGCTTACTTCTCCTGCACCTATGGCCACTAGAAATTATGTAACTTGGGATGTTGGTAGTCCTTTAGTAGCACCTGTACCTCCTACAATATGGGGCTCGATCCTTTCTTTCACTCTAAAAGCTATCCCTAAGTATTCTAGGGATGAGTCGAAGACACCAACGGAACACCTGCAAGATGTAGCAGACGTATGTCTGGTACATGGTGTGTCAAATGAAAATGTAGCTCTTAGATTTCTTTCTACCTCCTTTTGAGGAAAGGCATTGAACTGGTATATGACTCTTGAGGCTAATACTATTGCTACCTAGGACTAGCTGAGAATCCCATTTTATGAGCATTTTTCGAATGCTGGCGATAATTCTTCATTGTATCATCAAATGGCAAGCATAAAGTGAGCTCCTCATGAAGCTCTACCTGATTTCAACGCATGGTTCCATTCGACCTAGTAGAGAGTGCTTGTTGGTAGTCGGTCGCTCCCGAATTTGACGTTCATGTTCTACTTGAAGTCCATCAACCCTGATATTTCAATGATGTTACAAGCTCTTGGCGGAGAGACTCTTCTTGATGCTTATGCCTTGGTTGTCACTGCAGAAAGTAACCTAATTATTGCTGGAAAGTTGGCACCGAGACCCATCATGCCATTGTTTCCTGAGTGTAACGTTGCGGAAGCCGAAGTTCCTTCAACCAACGTGCCTACAACTCCTCCCCAATCTATGTACGTGTATCCCAGAGTGGCTCTGAGTGCAACTCATATTATGGCTCCAGTGCCTAATCCCTTGGCTGTCGAGATGAACAAGATGAGAGAAAAGATGTAGGCCATGACTAATGAATTGACTACCATGAAGTGGCAAAATATAGCTATCAGAAGCTGACATACCAAAATTATCAAGGCGGAAAAACTCTATACCAATCAAATCAGTGGCAAGATAGATCATACGAAAATACTTAGGCTCAACTGAATAACCAAGTTTTTTTCGGTAACCCTGACAATGTAGACCATCCACCCTAGTTCAAATAAAGAGCTAGTTGTGGGACAAAAAAACTTAGCTGAAGACGCCAATTCATGGTGTTTTCCTTGTAATGATGCTCACATGTCAAGAAATTGTCCGCAGGGAAATTTGCAACAAAAGATCGCAGACCAACGTAGCCAAGGTGGTGCACCTGATCTCGACAACCAATCATATGTCTCTCAGCAGATGGACAATGCAGTCCTCATTGCTCAAATACAAGGGATGTCCATTCAGCAGGAGTCAGACATAGTTCTAGACCAAGCGCTCTTTTCATGGATGGAAGGAGAAGAGTCAGCATTTCCGAATGACTTTCCTGTGACTCAAATGCCAAGAATGCAGTCTGATTACAACACGTGTTCTAAGTGAAGACTCACCGGAAAATTCACATCTTCGCCAACTAATGCTTCAGCTTAACCTACACCTAGTCCGCCAGCAAGCCTGCCGTCAGTCCCACAACAGACTAACATGGCTCTTCCCAGTTCTCTGAATCCACCTCCTCTAAAGGAAAAGGCTCCTATGACTGTCCCAAATGTTGCTAAACAACCAGACGTGCTAGCTCTGAGGCCAACACCAACTGCGAAACCTAAAGAGAAAGCAACTGTGACTCATCAGTCATGAGCGCAGTTCAATGTGGTGGAACAAATGAAGAAGTCTTATGCCAATGTTTCTTTGTGGAATGTCCTGGCTATTACAGAGTAGAAGATGCTATTAGAAAAGGCATTTTTGGGAGAGGAAGATGCAAAGGTGCCTAGTCAGTCTAATGAAGAAAAGATATCCAGGTCGGACTTGGATAAAGTGCTAACAAATCAACCGGAGGAAAAGAACGAAGCCGAAAAAGAGAGTAAGCCTAAACCTAAGCCTTTCTTTCTAACACGTATCATTGGCAACAAGCTGTTACATAATTGTATGATTGACTCTGGTGCTAGCACCACTGTCATGCCTAAGCAAGTAGTTGATGCCTTGGGTTTAAAATATGAGCCTCTTAATAAGGGATTCATGCGGCTAGAAGGAAATAAAGTTGATTCCGTCGGGGTAATCAAGGGATTGCCTATGATATTGTTTGCCTGCCCCAATATCACTGTAAATTAGGATATCATACTCACTGATATTCCTCCTCTATTTGGGATTTTTTTGTTCCGAGAGTTCAAAGCAAATGCCAGAGGATATCTAGCACTGGACTGGTCACACCTGATCTCGACGACCAAACATGGAGCCAAGATGAAACTGTTATTGAAAAATTTGGATTCCGAGCATGTTGCTGATGAGGTTTCTCTCAACTCTGAGGTGGCACATACTTCAATCACCTAGGAAGAGAGGTTCAATGTGGAATTTCTGAAGAAGAAGAAGAGGCTACTAGCTCCCAGACGGAGGATGAAAAAAATTTGTTGAATGAGTTTCATTGATACAAACCCTTTTGGGAATTATCATGCAACTGGAATCGGGTATTGTCATACATGAGGAAGGGCAATCTATGCCCAGAGTTACTAAGGATTCCAGAGGAAAAACACCCTTGGAGTTATGGACTTTGTAATTTGATGGAGCGAGATGCAAAGCTAGAGCTAGAGCAGGCATATGTTTGACATCTCCATATGAGGAAAAGACCTTGAGGTCTTATCGCTTCAAGTTCACATGCTCAAACAACGAAGCAGCGTATGAAGGTCTTGTCCATGGTTTGAGCCTTGTAGAACAAATGGGCGTGAAGCAAATAAGTGTGTTCAGAGATTCAGAGTTGGTGGTCAACCAAATCCGAGGGATTTCTACTGCAAAGAATGTCCGTATACGATCCTACTGGCATAGAGTCTGGGATCTTATTGACAAATTCGAGGCATTTAATATTCGGGCTATGCAAAGAGAGAAGAACTCCGAAGCTGACTAGATGGTGACTATCGGGGCTCAATTTGAGTCGGCTTCTGATTTATTGAAATATAAGCATATAGTGAGAGTAATTGTAAGACCCGCTGTTCCAAACAACCATCAAGATTGGCAAGTGTTTGATAGTGATGCTCATATTGCATCATTTCTCCAATCATCTGGTAATTTGCTAATCAACTGCAACCAAAGATCGCTGAAGCATATGGGGATAAAATTATCCAGTTGAAATCCAACAAGCTTCCAAGAGGTCTAGTCACTCAGGAAAGCCTGTTTGATTTCGATGATGCAACAAGAGACAAAAGGAAGCTCGTAGTTGACAAGGGTGACTACATCGATTTGTATATCGAAGAATATAGAAAGCTCAAGGTTGGGAAGGAAGTATCTCAGAAGAATAAAGACAAACTAAGGCACTTCTGTGAGGAATATCCGAGTGTAGTAGCCTGGTCATATGATGATCTTAAGGGATACGACCCTAGGATTATTGAGCATACAATTGAGCTATCGGAAGGAGAAAATCCATTTCGTCAAAGACAGAGGCCTCTGAACCCAAAGATTGAATCTCTTATGTCACAGGAATTGAATAAATTGATTGCATCCCGAATAGTGTTTCCAATCAAACACAGCACTTGGGTATCAAACCTGGTGCCAGTTTGGAAGAAGAATGGAGACATACGACTATGTGTAGACTTCTAACACTTGAATAGAGCATCCTTAAAGGATCATTATCCCCTGCCTTCAATGGAGGTAATTCTACAAACCGCAGTTGGTTCTGAAATGTTTTCAATATTGGATGGCTTTTCAGGCTACAATCAGATTCGGGTGAAAGAAGAAGACCAACACAAAACAATGTTCACTATAAAGTGGGAAACATATGCATATGCCAAGATGCCTTTTGGACTCTTGAACGCCAGAGCCACCTTTCAGAGAGCCATGGATTTTTCCTTTAAAGATTTAATCCATAAAATTATACTTATCTATTTGGATGATTTGACACTATTTTCAAAATCTGCCAATGATCACTTTGATCATTTAGAGCTTGTCTTCCAGAAGTACTAGGAATTTGAGATTTCTTTAAACCCGAAGAAATGTGTTTTTGGATTTCCCTAGGGAAATATATTGGGGTATGTTGTTTCAAAGGAGGGCATTGCCATTGATCCTGAAAGAGTTGATGCAATCTGGGAGCTTCCGTTACCCGTAAATGAAAAGGGAGTGCAATCATTTCTAGGTAAGTTCAACTTCATTATCCGATTCATTATAGATTTTGCAAGGATTGTTTGGCCGATTACCTTGATGCTTAAAAAAGACCAGAATTTCAAATGGATGGCAGAGGCTAGAAAAGATTTTGAGCTTATAAAGGAGGCTATTTCATCTGCCCCTATATTAGTCAACCCAAACCTATCAAAAGATTTTATCATGTATATTTTTGGTGGTGGCAACAGTATTGCCACAATGCTTATGCAGAAGGATGATGAAGACCAAAGGGAGTCTCTTGTTGCTTTCTACTCACGCACCTTAAAAGAGTATGAGGTAAAGTACATTTTTTTAGAAAAGTAGGCCTTTGCCATTGTGAAAGGGCTTAAGAAGTTTCGACGCCTGATATCATACAATAAGGTGATTGTTTGTGTACCACATCCTAGTGTGTGGGAATATATCATGGAAGGAGAAATCATAGAGAAAAGAGCTAATTGGATTACCAAGATCCTAGAGTACAATATTGAAGTCAGGCCTGTCAATACTGTCAAAGGAAAGGGACTATGCGAGCACCTCGCTGAAAATAGTGAACCAATGACAGAGTTTGAAGCTCCAGAACCTATGTTACTAAACGAAGAAAGCTCATAGGGAAATTGGCTAGAGGATAGAATGAACTTCATGCAAACAGGAAGGTATCCGATCAATCTCCCTTCTTTTAAGAGGCGTTTCTATCATTTACAAAATAACAATTATGTTCTCTTGGAAGGTGTACTGTTCAAAAGAAATTTTAATGGTGTCTCGCTAAGGTGTGTAAATGAAGAACAGGCGAAGAGAATATTGGATCAATACCACAATGGCCTAGCTGGAGGACATTTTTTTGCAAGGACTACATCAATTAAAATTATATGTGCTGGTTATTTTTGGCCAACACTTTTCAATGATGCATTTTCATTAATAAAGTCTTGCAATGAATGTCAGTTTTATGTCAGAAAGAGGAAGAATGTTGCTATGCCATTGAGGTCTATAGTAGTAGAGGAACCCTTTGCTCAATGGGGTCTAGATTTCATTGGGATGATTAACCCTTTCTCCTTAGTTGGACACAGGTGGATATTGATAGCAACAGACTACTTCACCAGATGGGTAGAAGCAGTGCCATTGAAGAATGCAATGGAAGTAGAGATTGTTAAATTCCTAGAGGATTTGATAGCCAGATTTGTCTTGCCAAAAACAATCATCTCCGACAATGCCAAAGCTTTCCTTAGCTCGAAGATGAGCCAATTCGCATTAAAATATGGGGTTTTCCTGAAAAACTCTTCTAACTATTATCCCCAAGGGAATGGCCTCGCAAAGTCTACAAATAAAAACCTCATCAGGTTAATCAAGAGGATAGGCTCGGAACACCAGAGGGAGTGGCATAAGAACCTTTAGATAGTGCTATGGGTAGATCATATCACGCCCAAGTAGATACTAAAGACATCTCCTTACGAGATGGTGTACGGGAAGGAGGCATTGTTTCCTATCACCATGGAAATCCCTACCTTGCAGTTGCTTAAATCTTTAGAGATTGAACAAAATGGAGCAATGGAGGTACGGTTTTCTGAGCTATTTGAGGTTCAAGAGAAGAGAGAGCACACCCTTGAGGCGATGAACAACCGCCAGTAGGTGGTAAAGAAGTGGTTCGATAAAAAGACATTAGATCAAGAGCTACAACATAGGGACTTGGTGCTCAAGTTCAACGAACATGGAGCAAAGCCCTGCCAGCATGGAAAATTCGACAGTCTCTAGAAAGGGCCTTTCAAAATTGTCTAGTGTAAATAGTTCAACTCTTTCAATTTGGAAGACATGGAAGGTAATGCCTTAAGTACTCCAGTTAATGGAATACATCCTAAGAAATTTGATTAGTTTTGCCTATGTGATGGCTTTGTAAATTGTAAATATGTAATTGTTTTTCCCTATTTTAAGTTTTGGGTTTTCTCAGTGCTTTTTGAAATAATAACAGTAGTGCAAGAAATTGAAAAAACATTGTAAACAATCCAGGATTTGGAAAAAAACATAAGTATTATATATTATGGTTGGAACATTTACATTACATAAGATAGGGGCTAGTGGCCTTGTATCGAAATATATATATATCCACTATGGAGCGAGGGTTGGAAAAAGGGAAAAAGAAAAATTGGGGACTATCTTGGCTCTCAGATTCTCAAGCATTAGACAGACTAGCAATGGTAGCAACCAGCGGCGAAAGATGAGGGAACACCATTTTTTTGAAGTCCTTGTACCATTAGAGGTTTTAGAATGGTTTGATGTAATGTACCTGCATGAGGAAAAAGTAGCTGACATGGACCTTGGTGTGATGCTCTTCATGAGTCCCCAACTCAAAGCCAAACAAGAAGGGCCTAATTGGCATGGGTCCTCCATGCAGTTGCAGCAGACGTAGGTTGCGAACTGAGGGGACCCCACGATCAAATTCAGCAGAATGTACTATCTGCTCTAATCCTCCTAGGTAGTGCCGAGGGAACACTCACTTTGTCAGCTTCAGGATCTTGCATTTGGAGACACTGATATCCAATAGTGAGGTGACGAAGTGAGAGAAGATGTTGGTGTTGACTTGGTATTGTTCCTCATATTCCACACAGTCCTTGCCAAGGACCCATTTGATCGCTTTCACATATAATAGGTTTTTTATGCCTGTCATGCACTTCAAGCACCTACAACTAATTTTTCCTAGGAAAGTGGTTTGAGTCTTTTTGCAGACTAGCCTAATTGTCATCTCCATGCTACTTGCTACTCTAGCTAGAAAATGAAAATTGCTAAAATAACTAAAGCTTGCTAAGAAAAGAATGCTAGGAATAATTGTGATTTGCAATGCTGCTAATAGCCCTATTTATAGACTAGTCGGGGTTCACTTGATGAGGCAAGCCATAATTACAACAGAAGAAAAAGGGTGTTGCCAAGCCTCAATTTTTAGTGCTACGATGTGTGAAGTGATGGGAATAATCAGGTACATTTGCAACTTGCTCTATTCAAGTTTCCAAATTCAATAAAGATTGGCCAAGTGTCAGCATAAAGAGTTGTCGTCCCATCTGAATCAAGAAAAATCTTTTAAGCAGGTTGTTGGGTGATGCACCCAAGTACAATCAAGAAAAATCAGTAAATGCAAAAGAGCTTGCAAAAGATATGGCAAGGTTGTCTTGGTCCACTATCTAAGAAAAATTAGGCACCACCTCACATGAAGTCATGTCTCTTAAATATGGAAATCAATTTGGCAAGTTGGTGATCTCTTCACACGGATGAAAATTTGGTGATGTGTATAGTAACTAAATGTGAAAGGCTAGAACGTACACTCACTCAGCCATTTTTTATGAAAATCAAAAAGCAGGTTGAGCATGCAAAGCACATTTATTGTGAAAGTTATCAAAAGATAAAATGGCTAAGTCATTCACAAGAGAGAAAGAGTTTTTCAGAAGCTAAGTCATTTACGAAAGTTTGTGAAAGGTTCTTGCGAATACAGAGAAATGGATTAGATTGCAGAAAGTTCAACACAAGCCTTGACTCCAGTGAATATAGATGAGTAAAGATTAAGGGTGCCCTGTGTAGATATCTATAGCTAAGAGTCTTATGCTACTCTAGGCATCCAACAAAGCCATGCTAGCCCTTCACCAGTCAAGTGGACTAGAGGACACTGAGCGCGGTTCCTCCTAGAAACCAGGCTTTAGTATTGGAGGATTGGGATAATGTCTTGGATCCTAAGTTATCCCAGAATCCCAAGAACCTTACGGAAGCTACATGTGAGAGAATGAAGAAATTAACAAACCCCTTCTACAAACATCTATGGGACTATGGGCTTCCCCAATATATGGTTCCCCTGGTACATCATTGCCCAGAAATTGTGGCAACATGCATGGCAGGCTTCGACCTAGAGACCAAAGTGATAAGTGGCCCTAATTTTAGGGTATTCATCAACCCCGAAGCTCTTCAGGATATGTTATGCATCCCGCTCCCCTTGACCCATAATATTGAAATTTTTGACATAAAAAGGATGCATGATAAGTGGGGAACGCTCAGAATGGCGCATAAATTTTACCACACTGAAACTGCTTAGCCGAAAAATGTCTCAGCACCTCCTAGATTCCCAATTAATCTGGGTACTTTAAAAATAGGTCTTCTTCTATCTATTCTATGTTGGTGCTAGTGTGCGGTATGGATACAGACAAAAAAAATTTTGAGTTTCAGATGTGTCTTAGCTTTATGTTGAAAAGAAACAACGTGCCTTCGCTTCTGGAATTTACAAAGGTTATTAGTGATGGAATGAAACAATAGCTGCAAGACTTCCAAGTCGGTTCTAGATTTAGGTATTCCTCTTTCCTGACCTACTTAATATTGCATCAGAATCTGGACTATTTCAAGACATTTATGTCTCTGACTGTTTTCGATGAGACTAGTAAAAGGAAGCCAGTTTCGACATGGAATCCCATCCTATCAATTTTTTTTTATTACTATGTGTTTTCAAATTCATTCTTAGCCCCAAATTTGTGGGCTTTGGATAGATCTGGATCAGCATGTCCGCGTGCCTGTCGCCAAGACAAAATTCCTAGTTGGGAAATCTCGTTCCACCCTGCGATTGGTTCTTTGGCACAGATTTCACTATGCTCCACATGCGAGGTTTCACCCGGGAACCCTTCCGGCTCCCACACTTTCTTTTTGATAGAGTGTTGTCCCTTGAAGCGTTGAGGTATCTATGTAATATTGATAATGATTATTGGGGAAGAGAGCATTTAACTTCCTATTTGATACTGTCGATCATGTTTGGTTTTGTACCACTGGTCAAAAAAAGGACTTTGAAGATTGATACTTTGAAGATTTTGTACTCAAAGTTAGGACACCTTGGGTTGGTGGTTATCAAGGACACCTAGCAATACAACCCCAAAAATAATCTATCAGAGGTTGGCATAAAAATCCCACACCAACTTCGGCCATTCTGGGACCCTCGAAGAAATGTTGAAGAGGGGAATTTGAACTTATATATAAGCCTTGAATGTTTTCCTTCAGATGAAAAATGACCGTCGTGGCTAAACTTCTACTACATTATGAGGAAGCCGAACCCAAATCAAAAGATCTACTTGTCCCTGTGCAGTCAATTGCATAAGCTCAAATGGAAACCTGAAAAAATTTGAGACTTATGGATATACAGGTAGGAAACAAAGGCAACAAACAAGCTTTTCCAAGATTTGGCCTTGGATGACAAATTTGATGACATCGAGGAGAACGAGCATCCAGATAGTGAGAAGTCTCTAAACCCTTCAACATCAGAGCAACAATATAGGAGGGAAAGGACTTCCACGGAGCTCGAAGAAAAGGTAACTCAGAATCCCCCTGCCGCTGAGGAGGATCCAACACATGAAGAAGATACTAGTAAACAACCTGCATAGTAGGAGGATTTTTCAAACACACAAACGTCGGAGCCATCTAGCTCCTCTAAATCAACTAGAAGAGGCTAAGGACTACCAACCATAGAAGGCAATTCATTGTAGACCTTGAGGATTCTCCAGATGAAAAGCAGCCACAAACAAGAGAATCCGGCGAAGAGGAAGAGCAGCAACTAGAGGAAGTAGTTGTATTGTTTGCAGCTCCTCACGAGCGTCAAGTATCATTTATTCCCTCTTCTCTTTCTATGATGTCTCTGGTATCCTCTTTGTCTGCCCCAACTTTTTCATCTGCACCATTTTTCTCTATTGTTGGATATCTTGGGCAGTCAAGTCCTTCCCCTCCTGGTTTCCAAATTTTATCCTCTGCTTTTCATCCCTTACTCGGAGCACAATTTGGCATCAGTCCTGGGCTCATGAGCCAAAAATTCTTATCCCTAAAGCCCATCCCTTCAGTTGGCACTTCCTTGACCTTTCCTTATACTGCATTGTCATCCTCTCTGAGCAGCCAATTCATTCCACCATTCTCCCCGGCCATTATTACAAGGCTTGGAAAAACCACTGATGTGCTGAGTACCCTATCTTTTCCACTAGCAGTCCCTTGGGAATTTCCTTTTGCTGGTGGGTTGGGTATCTCTTCCCAGGAATATTTCTCATAGGTGGAGGCAAATAAGAGTGCTCGAGCTAGCTAAATTCAAAAGAGGAGACAAAAGGATGCAGGCAGGTAGGCAGAGCCTCTCTTGCAAACTATGTTCAATGAGAGCCAGAATTCGTTGATGTTTGCAAAGATCACTCCCAACATGATTAAATCGATAGGAGAAATGCTACCAAGTGATTACTCTTTCAACGCCATTGGGCTAGACTTGCAATAGGCTCGTGCATGGGTTAAGGTCAAGTTGATGGAGGAGACTCAGAAGATAGTAACCATCGATTACCTCAACCTCAATCGCTAGGCAAGGAAAAAGGAGGATCACATATCAGAGCTAAAGGGAAAGGTTGATATCTGGGTGAACAAGTATAAAGCCCAAGAAAATGAGATAGGTCACATGTAAAAGGAGAGGAGTGCTTTTGAAAGACAAATCAAGGAGCTGCAAGTTATGAGCACGGAAATCATCTTGACCCGCCAGCATGAGGTTGAGCAGAGTCGAGCGAATGAAGAAAGGCTTTGCGTTGAGTCCGCACAACTGAGTGAAGGTATGAAGGAGCTTCGGCAGAGCACAAGTGATGAAATAAATGAAATGAATGCCACTTTAGAGTCAGAGATTTAGAAGACAAAGCGGGCCAAATTGGCCCTAGAAGAAAAAGAAAAGGAAATTTCCACTCTAAGGGAACAAGTGTCTGCATTGGATAGAACCTTATCAGAGCTAAGGGTGGACTTGAGTAGCAGAGTAGCGGAGTTGGATATTTTGAAGACCCAACCTCTTGCACCACAGATGATCTCATTGGATATCGCCAAGGAGTTATATGCATCATACTGGGATAAATTCAAGGAATTATGCCTTACTCTATAGCCCACCCTGAAATTTATGGCGCAAGCGGCCAACCTATGCGGAACAGTCAGTGAAACAATCCAACAGATATAGGAGGTGACTTTTGATAAGGTTCCGGAGGCCAGGTTTTTGTTGGGAAAATTGTATACGACTTCTGATGTAGCTCTAAACATTGTAGGTATCGAGGACCGAACAATAGTGGCCATGGGCGTAAGCATCCTCATTTCTATGCATGAGGTTGTCCAATAGGTGGTAGAATGCAAGGCTAGGTTAAACCAAGTTACCAGTGACATGCAGGAAAAAAATTCCCGCTTAACTCAAAGAGGCCTCCCTTCACCCTTCATCGCTGATCAGGTGGTAGCAGGTGTTGAACACATTGTTGCAAAGATCAAGGAGAAGAAGCAGGACCTTTCTATTTTCCAATCTTTTGATCAGTCTCCAACCACCGAGAAAATTGAAGGGATCATGCATCAATTGGCATAGCTCTTCTTCCAGCTAGAATTAGAGATGAAAATATTTGGCGGATTGGCTTTCAAGGCAATTATCGATCTCAAGTTGGCACATGAAAATCTATGAGCTCTCTCCACACCATCAAACAAAGTTTGGACTGGTCTATAGGCTGCCTTCTCAAGGTTGTGAGTGATAGTGGTATGTTGAACCAAGGTTTCTGGGGTTCTTCATTCCATAGGCTAAATGTCCTTGTGAGTCGCTAAACTAATTTACAAAAACCGCTAGCCTTCGCGGTTTTTATTTTATCTTTAAATCGCTCAAATCCTTCAACGTTTTCCACGTGGCTTCCTCTCGAAGCTTTTTGTTGTTCCATATTGCTTCACTTTTTTAGGGCTTCGTCTGCGCGACACGTGGCTTTCTCTGGCTGCTTTTCGAATTAAGCCCACCATGCAGTTACTATCATTCGGTGTCGCCCATGTGGCTTCCTCTCAAATATTTTTGTTGGGCATCCCTTATTCTTTTTTCTAGGCCCCGTCTACTTGACGCGTGGAATTTTCTTGTGCGTGGGTTATCTAGGAGTTGCTGCTACGTCGATTGTTCTCGATTGCCGCAGTGTTTTCTTCTACGGTGCCACGTGTTCGTTTCTGCTACTACATGGTTTTATGTTCCCTGCAATGACATTGTTGGCATGCTGCTGGGTGATCATTATTTTTGGTGGTGACTCAAGGTGATCTGAGGCATCGATGTTTGCTCGTGGCATTCTTTCTCTATGGTTATTCAGGCGGTGGACTGGCCTATATATGCGGCCCTTTTTCTCTTTTATTAGGTTGTTGTTAAGTTGCTAAAAGCTCCCGAGCACTGGGAAAAACCTTTGTAATATTTTTATTAAACTTGAAGATTGCAGACTGTGCCAATCAATTCATCCTTTCTATTTTTCATGTATTTGATAAGACTGTTAGTCTGTGCTATCATTTTCATGTAATCTATGAATGCCTGTTCTTTAGCTTTTGTGATCTTTCATAGCTAAATAAATACAGATCATGTTTTTTGACTCCTCTATGTTGGCTAAATTTATGTCAGATTATTCTATGCAATTAGAGGGTGTTTCTTATGTTTTAAAGTGCTTTTGGAGAAAATTTACTTAATAAACAATATTTTTGTGGTTCGGGCCTTTGCATCCAACACTGTGCTCTAGTAAATTTGTCTAGGATTTTGGTGCATCGCATGTAGTTTATATTTCAGGTTTTGTTGTCTTTCTAACCCTTTACCTCCCCCACTAAACGAAGAGTCGGCTTCGATAAAACCCCGGAGGTCACTTAGCTAGTGCACTATGTTCCCCAATAGCTAAGTTTCCCATGAGACTACTGCTACCTGTAAAATCTTGCATCAACAAAAGAATTATGGTCAAGAAAAAGTTAATAGAAACATTTTTGAGAATTATTGCATCAATTCAAGATCTAGGAATCATGTCAAAGTGTGTGATTTCATGTTATTCTATTACCCATGTTTTGTGAAGGCTAACCTCTTTTGTAGGTATCCAAAGCATTCAAGCAATCAATCAAGAAGAAAGATAAATACCTTGAGATGATGTACATGACTTCCATCCTTCAATGGATCCATTGAATGGTGGTGAGTTGTAATACTTTGTGATTTCATCATTCCTTCCTATCCATTTATCCATTTTATAATTGACATTGTCATTCTAAAAGTGGAAACACTTACACGGGGTTTGACTAAGGCAAGCCCCTAAATGGCCAAAAATTTTCTCTCTTTGAATTGGTAGGTTATGGGTTTGAAGAGGATTGAATGAATCTTGAATAAAAATCATTCATTGTTGCATTTTAAGCCCTAAAATTTTTCTATTCATAGAAAATCAGTTACAAAAATATTCGATAGTGATCTGAAAAGTTTGCAAACGGAAAGAGAGACCTTATGTCTAACAATAGAGGACCCCAAAATTTGATAAAGTCACCCATACAAGGGACAATTCTCTATAGGGAACATATTTGCTCTTACAGTGGTTGAAACCAATTTTTAGGGTAGGTACATAGTCCTCTGCACTTCCCAGATCTACCTACAAATTGTTATTTCAGTTTGTGTATTTTCAAGATCTTATATTTTTTATACTAGGTCATATATTCTAATTAGGTTAATCATATAAAATTAAATCCAATCCATTTCAAATCATTCCAATCCCCTAATTTATGGAGATCTAGGTCTGATTGGCTCACCTTTATGGTTGAAATTCAATCTATACATCTTGTTGATGTCCATCTAAATGAAACCCTAGGAAAAGGCCTTGAATCCTATTGTTCTGAGAACTTAGGACTTAGGATCACATATTTCTATGTTTCATTTTGGTGAACCTAACATTTTGACATCATAAACTTATGAAATTGGAAGCCTCTAAAAACCCTAGAACTAGGTTTTACATTGCATTGCTTGCATTTCTTATTTAGGGTTTCATATGTGCATCATAAAAACATAAAGATTCAAAAAAAAAGTTCATCACATATTGCATCATATTGCATTAGGGTTTATTTTAGTCATTTATATTAGATCTACATTCAAATTGCATTCATTAGTTCACTCAATTTTGAAATTATTCATTGCATTCATTTAGGCATCTTTCATTTAGGTCAAAAAAGTGAATTTTTTTGCATAATTTTATTTCAAAATTGTATCAAATCATCATTCTCATAATTTTGCATCTTCAAATTAGTCAATTAAAGTATTTTAGATCTAAAAATTGCATTTCAAATTTTCCATTATTTTTACATACTTGCATTTGAATTACATTGTCTTAAATTCAAGAAATTCTAGAAAAATAGTCACTTTCAAACCTATTTGCAAATAGAAGAAGAAACCTCAACAACGACATAAACATTCAACTTTTGAATTTATAGAACCTGTATAAAGGACCCAAATTCCCTTGGGCACCTCTATCCTTGTACCCTATCATTAGCCAACTTTTTCACACATTTTTGTCTCTGTCTACTCAGTCTATTTATGCTTACAAATATTTGAATTAGAATTCATAATTTCATATTTTTAGGCATCTTGCATATAGCTCATAAAAGTGAAAGAAAGTGCATGGTTTAATTTTAAATTTTCGTCAAAAATCATTGTTTCTAGGTCTTTACATCTTGAATCAATAAATTATTGCATTTTAGATCTAAAATTTACATTCAAAAACTTGTCAAAACATTTTAAACTTTTTAGCACACTTGAATTTTGAAGTACATTATATTAAATTCAAAAAAATATGGAAAAAAAACATATTCAACCTATTTGCAAGAAGACCCAGAATCCTTCAATAGTTCTTTCCACAAATAACTTTTGAATTCATAGAGCCCTTGTCTAAGACTCAGACACCATTGGACACATGTGTCTTTTTTGGGTGCCTCTATCCTACTATATTTGGCTTAAACTTTAGTTGAAGAACTCTCTCACTATCCTCTATCTATGTTTGATGTCTATTTTTCAATATTGTTTATATAACTACTTAATTTTGATCATTTGATACATAAGGAAAGTAACAACATGTTTCCTTTTCAAAGATGTCATTTTCATAGGGTAACACATGGCTTGTATGATTGTAATCTCCCTACTTATGAGAAAAATATAAGGAAGCAAAATGGAATCATTGATAAGAAAGTCATTCTCCCAAAATCTCTCCTAATTATGAGAGTATCTTGGTGCAAGAGAGAGAAATCATTGACACATTTCTTAATATAAATTTGCCTAATCTTCATCCATCTCCCAATATCTCTACCACTTGTGAAAATATTTTGGTGTAAAAGGATACAATAATGGACACTCGTGACAATCATAGTTGTTCTTCTCTAGATACCTCACCTTCTTGTGAAGATGCTATCTTGGTATTAGAGGATCCAATAATTGAGCATCATGAAAATCATGTTTGTTTCTCTCCCCTAGCTCTCCTACTTGGGAAGATATTGTTGGATAAGAGGATAAAACCATTTATACATTTCTTTAAAACATAGTAAGAGGGATTACATAGATGAAGATGCTAAGGTGACCTTAGATCCCCCCTCGATATAAAATAATCAACGAGAAGTTAAATCCATTGAGGTTATGAAAACACAGGTGACTATTATGTCTCCTTTGATTATTAGACCTCCTCAAACTCCTTTTGAACCTCCTAAAAATCCTTTTGGACCTCCTAAACCTCCAGGTTCTATCTCTAACTTCACAAAATACTCACTAGTTATAATGTGTTGCAACAACCAAGTTATCATAATGTAGCTCACACATATAACACAAGAAACAATAAGAAACAAATAAAATAAAAACATCTATTCCATCAACCTCAACCATATCTCCCACCTACACCTAAAATTACACAACATAGTGGTAAAGAATATGATCTTGTTGAGAAACTTCCTAACACTCCCGCTAAGATATCCTTATGGGATTTAATTCAAACATAACCTGCTTACCATGGAATGCTTCAAAGTTCTTTGCAAAATTTGTGATCCCTCCTAGCGTGCAACCAAATGAAGTGGAAGCTTTGGTTGAGAATATGAATTCACCTGATTTGGACATTATATTTTATCAAAATTAATTACCTCCTTTGGAAACACAAAAACTAAATGATACCTTGATGATAATGGCTATTATTAATAGGGTTGGGACTAGACATACCCTTATAAAAAATGGTTAAGGGATTAATGTTCATAGTGTAAATATTTTGGATAAATTGGAGTGAACAAAACTTTAATTCAACCCATTGATTTTCCAATCAAAGGTTTTGATAATTTGGAAAGAAAACCAGTTGGTGTGATAATATTACCTATCAAATTTGGTAAGGTTACATTATAAACTCCTATTCATGTCATGCCTCATGATCTTTCATACAATATTCTCTTGAGTAGACCATGGATTCATGAAATTAACGGAGTTCCTTCAATGCTTCATCATTCAATGAAGTACATATACAACAATAAGGTTTACATTATAAAATCTGATCCAAAATCATAAAGTTGTTTACAAATTGAAATAGTAATGAAGGATCCTCTTAGAACATTGACACCAACTATAAAAGTGGATTCTTTACAAGTTGAGGATAAATATAAGTGTCTTTCAAATATGACAAAGTTGTTGGATGATGATTGGGGATTGTTAGATCTTACACCTAAATTTATGGGAGAGTACAATATTACACACCAATCAAAAAAAGACAAATAATTTGCAATGGTATCAACACAATCTATCATCAAGACATCAAATACATCCAATTCCATAACTTCTAGAAAAGAGGAAAACACAAATTACACATCCACTTATGATGAAGATGATCATGAAGAACTACCTTCTTTGAAAGAAATGAAAGCAATTGATGGAAGAGGTTATCAACTTTTGAAACAACCTGGCTATAATGGAGAAGTTTGTGGTGTTAAAGAACAAGGTATTCATGTTCTCATCGAGCCTAACATGCAATAAACAACAAAAGGTCTTGGCTATTGTCCTTAAAAAATAACAAAAACATAAAAAATCATTTCACTTAATCAATAGCATTAGTTTTTTCTCCTTGTCATGTGGTAGTTTTAGTATCACACAATGCTCACTATCATGCATGGAGGTATAAACTTGGCTTTATGCAATCATATTTCATTTTTCAAGCATATTTCATTTTTCAAGGAGTAGCACATAATAATCCATTTGGCTCACCTTTGTCCTTACACTTGGGGGGAAATGGTTTAGGTAGCCTTATCCTAGGTGCATTCCTTATAGCAATGGATCCCTTTGTTTCTACTTAAAAAATTAGTGTAACAAGTACACTAAAATTTTAAGGGGGAGCATATAGTCCCCCGCTCATTACTGGCATATGAAATGGTCCCTTATTAGTGATGATAGCATACATCTCCTAGGAAGTGTGACCTTTCCAATCAAAGTGTGGACTTCTTGATCTATGTGAGTGTCTCTTTGGTGGTGATATTAGGCTTGATATCCCTCAAGAGTGTGACCTTTCTTGGGATATGCCATTCTCCTTTGTGGTAATGTTATGGCTAGTATTCCCTAAGGCATGAATTTATCTTTCCATGACTTTTCCTCTCTTGGTGGTGATTTCATGTGTGATATTTCCTAAGGTGTGACCTTTCATGAATTGAGCAAAGCCCCTTCGTTGTTTTATAAATAATCTCTTGTGGTGGTTTTATTATAACACCCCTTGAGTTTTTAGCCTTATCCTCTAATTGTTTTTTCACCCCTTGAGGTAATTCGTATTCGTCCCCCCTGACTTTAAACTTTATACACCCCTTGAGGTGAGTTTGTAATTTTTGTTCCACTTTGTTCATGGGTGTTGAACTTAGTGTGGTATTGGCATATAATTTTGATCATTTTGTAGCACCTTATCAAGGTTATCAGGGAGTATAACTCTTGGTATTCTTATGGGTACACACCTAGTGAAAAATGGTCCTCACTAGACCTAGATGGGTTTCTCATTTTTCTACCTTGTCTTGGGAGCTCACCTAGTGAAAATCGGTCCTCACTAGACCACGTGCCTTCTAGTTTGTGATTCACCTAACAAATATCAAACATTTCTATCGTGCAAGTCATGAACTCCTTTTAATATGGCCACCTATCATAATACACCTTGGTTACTAGTGGAGCTATGTGTTTCATGAGTGATGTGGCATAACACAACTTGATAGTCCTCGTGTGAGCTAACATTTATTTGATGGATGACATTTGGTATTTGAGAAAATTTAAGACTAAGGTCTCTTTGCCTTACCAACTCAAATATTTTAGTACTAAACTTGTTCTTTTTTGTGTTTACGTCATTTTCACATCGTGTTTATTTTTATTTCATTTTTATCTTTATGTTCCACCGTGCCATATGTTTTTATTGTGTACGATTTGTGTTTTCCTACATGTATGTTTGTGTCTGTTGTATTGTTGCATATCATACATGTGCATATTCCTTTTTTCTTATGTTTTTTTGCCATGGGATCTTGGATCCTAAGGCCTTGTCCATCTCCCTAGATCCTTGGTAATCCTATCTCTTCAATATTTGTACATTTAGAACCCTCTTGACATATATTTTTCTACTTTAGTGTGAGTCTGAGTGTAAGTTCACACTCTCACTAAAGTGGAGGCTAAATGTAGCATTGTAAATTATCACCCATGAAAATTTCACACTATTTTTTTCTCCCCCTAAGTTATTGAGCCTAATTAGGTCCCTAATTTCTTAAAATTATGAATTCCATAGCCCATTTTTACCACTTCCTAAGGGATTGCAAACATTGAACAAATGTAAGCAATTAATATTTTCCCCCCAATGCATTGTCCTAGAGAATTGGGTCGGAACCTATTTACCCAATGGTGTATGGTACCCCCTATTCTATTAGGGACCAATTTTTAATATGTTGGAGTGGCCATCTTAACATTCAAAATTCAAACTGAAAATTTCGGCTACCAAGATTTATTTTTTGGAAAATTAAAATAAATGCCTATAAATACCTAGTCTTTTCACCATTTTGAAACTAGAAGGATATTCTATGAACAAGAATTATTGTTAAGAGAAAGTCAAGAGAAAGATTTCAGAGCATTATTGCAGCAATTCAAGATCCAATCATCATTTCAAAGTGTATGTGAGTTCATGTTATTATATTATCATTGTTTTGTGAAGGCTAGCCCCTTTTATAGGTCTCTAATTATTCAAGCAATAAATCAAGAAAGAAATATCAAGGCCTTGAGGTGATTGTTGATGGTGTTTTCTGCACAACAATAACTCAGATAGAATATAATATCTTATCTCCCTTGAAACGTAAATCTCTATGGAAAAGAGATAACCCCAAGGTCTTTAATGTTAGGTCTTGACAATGCAGTGAAACAACTCAGAGATAATGTGAAAATGCTGGTAATCACAAGGGGGCCTTACTACGAGTAGAGCTAGATTTCCAACTTATCAGATATAAGCAATAGATTGATACTCTCAAACTTGATATAAATCAGATAATAAAGAAATAACAAAAGATAAAGAGTTCCAGAGATAATCTTAAAACTACTTTTAATACTAAGATTTAAAATGCCAAAGGATAAGATGTTCAAGATAGACCAATCTCTCATAAACTATTTTTTGATTAACCCAGACGAATCTGCAACTCCACAGAAATAGTGCAATCTTCTAAGGTATTGAAAGATTTTTGAATCATGAACATTCACTCAGTCAACCTTACAACAATTGAGATGAATAACTTTCACAATTGAACTAAGCACAAATATAAGTCCAGGATAACTTTGCAAAGCAGCTAACAATCAGGTAACTGCAAAAAGTATGGACTAGAGATCGCTACAACATTCCAAACATGAAACCCTAAGCATTATCAAATCATCTAACCATAAACAATAAGCAATTTGAAAGATAGAATAACAAGAACCATGCCAGATGAGATTCCAAAAGATAGATACCAAACACAATATCTCTCTTATATTATATCATCCAAGATAGCAACAATTCCAATTCTTCTGCTACAACATTTGCTTTGAAAAATAAACCCTAACTTGCTCGGATACCACTTAACTATTCTCCTGATCTACCTATCCTTCTATCTCTATTTTCTAATTTTCTGTCTACTGTTCAAATGAGGAAACATGCCTGCTTTTATAGAGAATCAACAAGATAGGTCGGCCCAAATTATAATTTTACAATAAAACATAACCTAAAATAGGTCAGCCCACAAGAATAATTCGATTATATGAAATGTGCCATAGCACCAATTTCATCCAAAACCGCCGAAGTGTCGAAAGGGGGGAGCCCAATACATGTAAATTAATGGGAAGCACAAATATCAATGTAACCCTATATAATCATTCCCCATCTTTATCTTTAGTTTTATCCTTTTTAGCATGTATGGCCAGCAAGACCCTATCCATCTCAGCAACCGGTGGGGCAACCGGTGGAACAAGCAAAACCCTAATCCTTCTCTCAAGAATCTTGATATTTTCCCTTGCTTGTCCAACTGTACCATCCCAATCAGCCTTATTGGTCAAATATCTATAAATGACTGCAATGTATGTTGCTGCATCATCCAACTGATGTTCAGTAACTGACCCTTCACTGACTAGAGAATATACATCTCTCCACCATTCCCTAAGCTGCTCCAAACTGAGATGCTTCAGAGCAAACTTCTTCCTTCCAGTCATGACTTCGAAGAATACAATGCATTTGTCATACACATTAGTCAAAGCATCCTCAATTTGTTTTGCATGTTTATTGACCTTCTTCAAGGCCCTCTGTCTCATGAGCAGGATTTCAAACCATTCCAAAGGTTCAAAAACCCTTGGAAGAGGAAGAATCCCACATCTTACCAATTCATCCTCTATGAATCCCATAATTGTAGTAACCTTTTGGAGTGGGAGGTCAGTATCTTCCTTATCTTGAGCTAACACAGTCTTCAGCAATGTCCCCAACCTTGTAGCATCCCCTACAGTGGAAAAAATGCCTTTGATGGCTTCATCCCCTTTTGCTTGAACACCTTGCAACCAAGTGACTATAGCATGTGAGGTGCCCTTCATCTTTTCTAACTTAGAGATTGTCTCCTAGGGAAGGAATCCTGTAGCAGAAGAGGAGGAACCAATAGCCTGCAAAGGTTTCATCAATTCCTACAAGTATCTTTTTAGTTTTTCATTTTCTCTCTCCAATTCATGTTTGGTCTTCACTGCTTTCTTTAATCTCCCCACAATCACTGCACTCAAACCCTCATATTCTTCAATATCTTGATCTACGGTAGCACGTCCCAAATCAACAGTCTGCACATTATAATCTTGGGCAGTTACATTGTCCCTATCTTTTTTTGGAGCAAGGGTAGCAATATGAGCCACTCTATTACCTGATCCATCTCTTTCAATTTGAGAGACAACCCTTGCTTTCTTTTTAGTTTTCCCCTTCTCCACATTGACCATAAGGACATCCCAATTAGGAGGAGCATCCTCCACTATTACCATTTTACTCTTTAAGCCTTTCTCAAGCCAATCCGGAATAGTGGACCCAGCAGGTACTATGCTTTGTCTATCTTGTTCTTTCTCTTGTTGATCAATAGGTGCATGCCTTTCCACACTCGGACTTCTAGGAACATCCACAGTTGGATTCCCCTCCTGTTGCAATTGTTCCTCTTCTACAACTTGGGATGGTGATGAAGTTTTAGTCACTACTTCCTCCTGTTGAGGGGATTTGTTCACTTGCTCCTCTGTAGGCGAACCTGCATATGCCACCAAGGGAGACTGCAATACCTTATCAATTTTTGCTTCTACCCTAAAGAGATCTCCTTCCTGAAATACCTCTTCCTGCAAACCCTTAGGACTTTCACCTTTCTTTGGTTCTTCCTGTTGGCTACCGGCATCCTAAGAAATAGAGAAACTCACCGGCTAGACAATAGGAATGTTGACCGAGACCTTCTCCATTGTTGTAGTGTCCTTTGGGGAAGGAGTCCTTGACCTCCTCATGTAAACCTGTGTCCTTTCCCTCGAAATTTCCACTTCTACCACTAGTGGCTCAATTACTTTGTCAACCTTAAGAGTCTCTTCCCCCTTTTGTGACAATATCATAATTCTTCTTCTCTTTTCCAATGGTGGAGCACTTTCAGCCTCCCCTACTTCTCCCTTATTCTTCTCAACTTCTTTCTTAGAGGCATGTTTCCTCTTCTTAGCAACCGGCTTCCTCTGTTTGCCTACCTCTACCTCCTTCTCAGGTTGGACTTCCCTTACCTGAATTTTGAATGGAGAGTCTACCTTTCCTTTGCCCTTTTGTTCTGGCTCAAGTGACCCCTCAGAAGCAGAATGGGACTCCAAATCTCCCATCAGCTCATAAGTGCATGGAACACCCTCACTTTCCAGTTCTAGTATTTTTTGCTTCAACCACATCTTGGTGTACTTAATTATTGGGGCCATAACCTGATCCAAATCAGTCTTTTGCTCTTCCAACCAATCAACTTCTCCAACTGGTTTATCTTTTACTACCTCATAAACGTGACCCTAGATCACATTTCCATCCTCCTCAATCTGATCCGGGATGGCCCTTACATTATACAACCTCACCAAGTCCACTGGCAATCTAGAAAACTTCTTCTTCTTCACCTCAAACTCATCAGTGAGGTTAACCCAATAATCCTCAATATGATGCTTATGGCTATAATCCCTGTTGGCCTTCTTTTGAGCTTCACCAGTTATATCAAATCTTGTTCTCTTGGTGTAGAAGGAAAGACCAAGAGTACCCATCTCCTCCTCCGAAGCATGAGCATACTGAATGGAGGAACAAACCTCACCCGTTCCTATCTTCAAAGGGAAATCATTCCCAAAACCTGTCTTATGCATTTCTCCCTTTACAATATTGTCAAAATCACAGATTTTCCTAACAACTTCTAACAAAATGATGTGGTACGTAGGATACCTTAGTAATCTGTAGGGAGCCCTCTGAAAACCATCAATTCTGATGTATGAAAAAGTGGGGAACTGAATAAACCAAGCTCCATACCTTCCTATCAATTCTTTTGCCTTGTCTAAGATTCTAACATGCTCTGCACCTTGGAGCAATCTGGTGATATACATAGTGAAGCCATTGTTTGATCTCCTATAACTCCCACCAATTAAGTGCAACTATGGATATACCTCGTAGATAGCATCTTTCCCAAAGATACCTCTAGTGCTCAACCCCTTATACGGATGAAGTCTTGCCAATGAATACACTAGATAAGAAGTCATAGTAAAATTCTTGGTTTGCAAGACACTACATAACTGCTCATGGATCATAGCACTGATGGCACCTGCCCAATGATAATCAAATCCCTGCTCCATTCTAGCAATTATATGGAACATCCAAGTCTCAAAAATCCCTACACTTTTCAATCCTACCAATCTACTGAGAAGGGTGATAACATTATAATATTCTCTCTTGAACTTAAGCCTGAATAGTTGCTTAGGCAACTTAGAGAAGTGAGATTTAGGCTTCTCCATCCAAGATTTAATCACCTGTTGGGACTTAACAATGTTTTCTTCATAATATTTCTTAGCCCCATCCTTGTCAAAGCCTACCACATGGGATCTGTCAGGCATGTCAAAGGTTGCAGCAATGGAGACTGGACTGAATCCTGCAAGAATCCTACCTTGAGGGCCAATAATCCTCTATGTACCCCTATCATAATTCCTAGCACACTCTAGCACCAGCTCATAACACTGCAATGTATAAGGAAAGCCTGCCACATGGGCCAATCCGGAGTCCACCATTCTCCTTGATAACAAAGGAAGGTTAGGTGCTGACATCTCAGTCTTGAATTCCTCATAATCCCACATGCCAACGTTCGTGTCCATAATTCCTGACCAAATTGAAGTCAGCCTACTCTCAGGAACTCTACTCCTCATATCTATCTTAACCTTTTCCACATCTAAGATGGCAGATGCCTCTGCACCAAGGTCAGTTGCCTTTCCCTTACCTCGACCAGCAACATTATGTCCTAATCCTGCCTGCAAACACATAAAAATAACATAAAATTAGATCCATCAGAAGCAATAAGTGCAAAAGATCATTATCTCAAAGTTTGGGATCCAGCCCCCCTCACAGATTCTGCACTGGGAAGGATTTTCGGGAAAATTCAGGCCAGGCGGATTCCAGCAAGCCAAACAAACTAAATCCCAAAATATCATTTAAATCAGCAACTTAGCCAAGGAAAAGCATTAAGAATAGTTAGCATAAGCTCCTTAAGTTAATCAAATGTATTACCAAGAAACCCACAATCCATAACCATCAAATTTAACATCTCCCAAAAACATCCAGAAGAATCTGCCAGAGACGGATTCTGGTGAAATCAACAACAGTCCTAACTAACTTGGGGAAAAATGAAGGGATACGACTTGTTCAAGAAAATCCAAATGGAATGGATTTTGGCGAAGCTAGATATAACAGTATCAAAGCTCATCATCGGTAAAATGACCCAATCGCAGACCTTGGGAAAATCCAGATGGAACGGATTTTGACAAAGCCAAATAAACTCCGGTAGGAAGATGACAAAAGAAGAAGAGATAGAGCAATTGAGAAAATTCGAGGGAGGTGGAAATCCACGAAGATCTCGAAAACCCGAACCTATCTATATCTCGACTACTTTCATCAAAGCAATTCAAATCACTTCGGATCCAAGCCATAAATCTGAAACCAACCCAACCTAGGACCTTAATGAATAAAATGTGAACTAATGACCCACTTCTCAGCCATGAAAGCACAGATGACTCGGTGATTCCCCAAAACGGAAAGCTTAAAGCCACAGCGAACCAAATCCTAAACAAGAACCAACACAAAACCAAGCATAAACATTTGACCAATAAAAAACGAACTGGTGTACTAGATAAAACCCAAAAATGCACAATGATGATACGCACCCAGAAGGACTAGGAAACCATGAAAGACTCCCAAGCAAAATGGTGAAAAGCAATCGAAACCAATAGAGAACAGGGTGCATATACATACCACGGAAGCACAAAGGTTATGATGAAGGAAACCGATAAATAACCACTTGATGCAGACTGGATACAACCCACGCACTTCAAAAGCAAACGCACAGCTCAAATAACCTCGAGGATCCAAATACCCAGAAAAACACCAAGAACCTTAACACACAAGCTCAAATGATAGCAGATGCACAACTCAAAATGATCAATCACTTCTCAAAATATTGATATATCAAAGCCCCCAAACCTCGTACAAACGCCATTAATTCACCCGGCAAGACAGCCACAGCCACAAAGAATTTTCGGGGATTTGACATTGCCACGGATTTTGGGGAAATCCAGGATGTATGGAATTTCCCGAAAGTAGTGCAAAAGGTCGATTTCGGACAATAAGAAGGAACCGGGAGAATCCGGCCCAGGCGGATTTTTCCGAAAACAGTGAAAAACCCGAGATAAAGCCAACACTTCAAATTTTCAATACAACTCAAAATAATGCCACTTCAATTGGAAAAATGATTGTTAAGGCACAAACCCAAGCAAGCAAAAAAAACCCCCCAACAAGAAAGGGGTCAAAACACCAAGAGCGAAGAAAGAGGGTCCCCACATTCAGTGGGGTATGTGTGCAAGAAGTGCACAACAGTGATGTGCATGACTTCAAACCTTCAAAGAATCCATTGAAGCATGGTGAGTTACAACACTTTGTGATTTCATCATTCCTTCCTATCCATTTATACATTTTATCATTAACATTTCCATTGTGGAAGTAGAAACACTTACATGGGGTTTGACTAAGGCAAGCCCCTAAATGGCCCTGCAACATTTTCTCTCTTTGAATGTGAAATTTATAGGATTGAAGAGGATTGAAAGAATCTTGAAGACAAATTTTTCACTGTTACGTTTGAAGCCCTGCAACTTGTCTATTCATAGAAACTTAGTTATAGAAATATCTGATAGTGATCTGACAAGTTTTCTAGTGGAAATAGAGACCTTAGATTCTAACACATAGGACCCCAAAATTTGAGCAAGACACCCATAGAAGGACTCATTCACCCTAGGGCACCTATGTCCTCTTACAGTAACTAAAACCAATTTTTGGGGTAGGTACATAGTCCTTTGCACTTACCAAATCTACCTACAAATTATTGTTTCAGTCTATGCATTGATGAGATCTTGCATTTTTTGTACTAGGTCATATAGTCTAATTAGGTTAATCATAGAAAATCAAACCCAATCCATTCCAAATCATTCCAAACCCCTAATTTATGGATATTCAGGTCTGATTGGCTCACCTTTATGGTTGAAATTCAATCTACACACCTTGTTGATCTCCATCTCAATGAAACCCTAGGAAAATGCCTTGAATCCTATTGCTCTAATAACTTATGACTTAGGATCACCTTTTTCTATGTCTCAACTAGTAAATAGAAAATTTATATATCAAAGAAGATATCATTGTAACTTTTCATGACTCAAACACCAAATCACCATCAAATGTGATTTTCCAAAAAAAACCACAACACGAGCACCACAGTCAAGGAACCCTCCAAGCATTCACCACATAAATGTTGAGTGACTAATCATATACCAAAATATCCATATAGATAATATTTGATATCTTCTCAAACCATGCATGAATCATGCATATAGAGCTACACCTATCTTACATCTAGAATCATCTAAAGACCATGACCCAAAAAATAGTTATCTACATATATACATAACCATCAATTTTATTTAACCATGTAAACTCTAGAAAACCATTGTGTTTTTCAAAAAACATACAAATCCATATCCACTTATCATCTAGAAGACCCAAAGGTCAGAAAGCAACTATAAGAGTTAATCTAGAACAATGAATTATCATTAATATGCATCTTCATATAATTTTAATGGATAATCCATAAAAACCTTATATCCAAGGAACATGAATCCAAGCCATGCAAGTACAAACATCCATCAGGAAAGTAGATGTATGGGAACTCTAGGCTCATTTTCAGGTCAACTCCACAAACACTATCATGTACAAGCATACAGGGGAACTCAGCTATTATAGAAGCTTTAAATAATACAATGATCAACTTCATAGCCTACATGGATTTGGGGATTAAAAAATAGTGCCTTCTAATACTAGGAGCTAAAGCAAGCACCCAATACAAGCACAACACACCATAGTCACAATAACATAAGTATCACCATATCACCAAGGGGGGCATCTTAGGCACTTAATATGAATACTCTACTGCACACAACCATGAAGTGTAACCAAACCCCATTCATGAGGGTTATCATACTTTCAAATAGTAGTTCCAAATCAATTCCATATTAAAATAAATCTCATGATCAACTCTAAACACTTCATTTTTCACTATCCTTCACACTGTCTGATGTCTCCTAAAAACAAGATTAATTATAGAGATTATGCTCAAACAAGGATTATTCATCAGCCAATTCCTTCAAGAAAGATTCCCTCAAGCTTTCCAATATAAGGAATCATAATAGAATAAAACTCCAAATCCTTAAACACCATGAATCTTCACATGCATTAATATTTAAGAACATGCAAGCAACATGCAAGCTCATGTAAGTACATGAAACTCACATGCAAGTACATACAACTCTCATACATGCACATTCAAGAAAATGCAAATCATGGATCTTAGGTCTAATACCAAATGAAGGAAAATGGAGATCCCATAAATCCATATGAGAACCAGTATATGCCTCTAGTATTGTTTTCTTTTCATGGTAAAAGAACATAAAACTATTTCTTAAAGCAAAAATAGACAATATTTCAATTCCATCACATTAACCCTTAGAGAAAAGAAAAGTAGTTTTCAGATCCATTAACATTTTAGTATCATAACGACATGTAAACTAACATTTAAATAATAAAAGAATAGACAAAAGAGAAAGAACAAAGATATATGTGCGAAAACCCTTTCGAGTAAAAATCCCCACACTCCAATAACACAAATCAATTATATTATTAGCAACAAAACTAGTTGCAATAAAAAAACTGAGTCTATGCTCATGTAGGCTTAAACAAATGTATCTATCTATAACAACAATGTTGCAATACACTTGCAATCTCATAGCCTAAACTTAGAGATTACATCTTTATCTTCTAGAGAAAATATGGCAAGATAACCCCTACAAAACAAATAATTCTCTCTCATCACTCCTCTAGAAAAACACCTATATTTATAGAGCATACAATGCCTAAGATAGAAGTTTCCTTAAACCCATTCCCATGCATGAACATGCAACATGAAAGGAACTACATGAAAAAGAATACAACATGCACCTAATAAAAATCACCTATCAAAATATAGCCATCCACATTCCAAGTTGACTCAACTAGGAATAGAAACTGCATCCATACACATCTCCCCTTGCAAATAGAAACTTCCAATCTTAACTTTAAATTTGAGCACCAACTTCCACAAAAGTAGGAACATGCCATAGTTAACATGCCTTGACACATGTCACCTCTATGAAACTCTAAGAAGTTCTTACAAACTCCTCTCTCCAAACGTGTATCCAAGTGACAAGTGTCACTATGGCACACCTCTATGAAGTATGCACAAGTAACAATACTTTCATGAAGCTTCTAGGTGACAAGTGTCACTATGGCACACCTCTATGAAGTATGCACAAGTAACAATACTTTCATGAAGCTTCTAGGTGACAAGTAGAACTCCATTGAGCTCCAAACCTTGCATGTAGGATATAACACTCCTTGATAGGTACCACAAAGTGCTATGACAACTATTATAGCTAAAAACATAGGATATATCAATATTTACATAATTATTTATCAAAAAAATAATGCTATGACTCAAAGGTTGAGACACCTTAACCCCAACACTAAGAATCCTCCAAAATAATGTCCCAAAAGTAAAGGAACATGAAGAACATCACTAAATCATGAAGAATTTGTAGACAACTATCAAATAATGACTTCTATAGTGTTGAAATAAAGAACCTCCTCTGAAACAAATGATGATCAAGATCAAGAAGTAAAAAAACTACATAAATTCCCCCAAAAACACTACTCGAATTAGATGGAAAACAAAGGAAAAACATATAGAAATTGAAGATACAAATGGCACATGAATCTACACAAGTGAACCAAATGACACTACTCAACATGCAAGACACAAATAAAAAATGTAGGTGCCAATTGTCTGAAGAACCGATCAAGTGAGAATAGGTCACCTCTAAAAATAGGAATGCAAGAGTGTCCATATGGTAAATTCTCCATCTCACTAAAATGCATGGGTAACCAACCGATGTATTTTCCTAGTATATAGGAACAAAAACTAGATACATAGCTTACTCCAAATCAAAACCAAGGAAGCATTAACACCAATATTAGAAACCTCCCATAATGTTGACAAGAGAGATCCAAGATAGGTACATTGAAACTATATGAAACCAAGAAGTGCATGTAGGAGAACATATGAATGCACACAAAAGAGTACATGTAAATAAAAGGGTGTGCAAACTAAGGTGCACACACATGAAGCAAGAATCATTGTGATTCACTACTATTATGGAAGGGAAACTCACCTGAAAATGGTGTGATGGTGAAACAAAGGGCCTACATAACTCCCCATGACACTTTATATCATAGTGTGAGTACAAAAAGAATAATAGAATGTGAAAAATAAAGAGAATATCCTTATAAAACATGTCTAGAATTTCCAAATAGGACAAAAAAATTGAAATACATGTAGAATAGCCTAAAACAAGTCATCCCACACTAACAAAAAGTTTTCAAGAGCTAAAACTTCCAAGTAATTCACCAAGGTGTGAAAATACCAAAAAATGAATAAAATGTACTTAGAAAGAAATATGTAAAAACTGTATGGATGTCTATAAATATCTCTAAAAGACCATCCCAATGTTGTTGTAATCGTGAAAAGTGGAGAAACTGATCAAATGTTATGAGCTCAAGAGTGAAAATAGGACATATGACTTTGACAGGTTGTAGAATGCACCAAAGAAAAATCTAAGAAAATACTAGCACCATTAGATATTTCTCAAAATCATCTTTCTGATGATATCTCATTTTCTTGATTTCAATACTTGAGCAAAAAGTTATGCCCATTTTCTTGATTATGCTTATTTTATATTTTAAAAAATTAGCTCCCAAGGGCTAGGTGTTGCTCGCCCATGTGACGTTGGGTGGAAATTATTTTAAAAATAAGTGCCCCCCTCCCACGCTACCACCACAGCTGGTGAAGTGGTGGACGGGTGGTGAGGAGGGTGGCTTCGCCAGTAGCACTAAAACTGCTAGTGGCTAGCAACTTAGTCGTTGCCTAGTGAGGGCCACAAGAGGCACCACTATTAGCTGTCGCTCCATGGGTGGCATTGCAATGGTTAATTTTTTTTATTTTTTTATTTGTTTGTCAAACATAGTTGTACAGGGGTCCTATGGCCCTCTGGGAAAAAAATTTGCCTTAGAAGCTCCTGACACAAAATAGGGAAAATTTCATGTAAAAATTCATTGAATTGGCCTCTTGAATGCAATTGTGAGGTTCTTTTAAGCTCAAAATTATTTGAAATTGTAGCTACCCTCCAAATTTGGAAAAAAAAACTACTTCAAACCCTTGTAGATCTAACCTCAAGAGTCCAAATTAGGCCAAACAAAAGGAAAAACTAAGTTTTTTAACAACTTTGAATCTAATGGAAGACTTTGTGTTGGTCTTAGGTCCACCAAAAATTTTCCCACCTCCAAAATTGGAAAAATTCTAATGGATATTTTAGATATGAAACTTGTAAAACTTGTTGAAGAAAGAACTCAAAAACTGAGGAGTTCATTGGATTTATGATCTAATACCGTGTTAAAATTGTGATAAACATGAGCTGCAAGATCAAACAATGAACAAAAACAAAAAATAAATAATATTGTTGGTGTGAATAAATGTCTTGTACCTATTTAATTCACTCACTAGGGACTTAGGGGACATATTCACATGTTAAGTTTACTTAGGTCCTAAGATTCTTTCTAGAAGACTTAGTTGTTATGTCTAGTTTTTGTCTTTTTCTTAGATAGTTATGATAAGTTGTCTCATATCATAAGATTAAGAAAATTTTCATAATATTATGACAACTTATGTCTCACCTTGGCTATATAACCAGGTGGTCTCTTATGTAAATCATATTGAGTGGTTGGATAATCAATTTCATTGCAATCTTGAGCATTGCATATTGGTCTCTTTATGCTTTCCATTTGTCCTCTAGATCTTAGGTATTTACATAACCAACTCTAACATGGTATCAGAGTAGGTTGGGTGCCATTGGATAGTCATTTTTTTGAGAGATCTTGGTAGATCTTGAAAATTTGAGTATGCTCTTCTCTTGAATCATATGATGATTTGGAGAATAAAAAAAACTTGATAGAAATACCAAATTTTGGGAGGGTTCCTCTTTGTGGCTTTGTATTTTGGGTTCAAATCAAAGCTTTTTTGTGCAAATCTGAGCTCACTATTGAGTTTAGAATGTCCAAGAAATTCAAATCTATCTTTTATTTCACTCAATTTGACCATTGTATCATGTAGTTGCAAATTGGGGTTTGAAGCTTAGATTTGGTGAATAGATTTTTATTGGAGCACTTATAGCCAAAATGGATGTTGCCATTGCATTTGGATGGCCCAAAAACCCCTTTTTCATATAAAACTTGTCCATTTTAGATGAATTTGATTTTTGGCAAATTTTATTTTGCTAGAAGTGTCGTCACTACAGGCTAAATTCAACATTTATTTTCAAAAATTCATAAATTTTGATCCAGAAGTCAGATTTTTGCAAACAAGATATTGTTGGAAAGTTGGTTTTGTGTAGTTTTTTATTGGTGTATATTTCATTATCAGATCTAATTGTTAGTGAGATTTATTGCTTTTTGAAGTCAGATCTCCCATTTGGACTTCTGAGCTCATAACTTTTTGCCCGTTTATCCAATTTTTGTGATTCTTGTGGCATTGGAAAGGTATTGAAGAGCTCTAGAACTCTACAATAATATCTAATATTTTTTTGTAGATTCAACCCCAAGTATCTTTTATTCATATTTGTGTATATTTGCATTTTTTGATAAGTTGGACATACTGACACTTGGAGAAGTTGTCCTTTTGGGAAGGCTTCATTTTCAATCTAAATCATATTGAGAAAGTATAATTCCATATTATGGATCTCATTTTGAGATATTTTTGTAATTTTCCATCTTTGATCCATCTTGGAATTGTAAACATACTAAATATAAAGTGCCAAATCATATATTTCTAGGGGGAATTTTTGATTGAGTGATTTGGGGGGTCTCTTGGTGCATTGTTTTGATCTATTTCCTTGTGCTCTTCTTTTCCATGGATCATTATAAGGTTCCTTTGCTCACATCATATAATTATTCATATGGAATTAAAATGCATGGAGTATTCTAATGACTGAAGGTCACCCTCCATATGTTGAAAATAAGGTATCTAAACCTACATAAGTAGATAAGAAGATAAAATGGATGATTGAATATACTAAAGCTCTTGGATGTCTTCATAGACTAGTTCCTCAAGATTTATTATTTCAAATTGAATCATGTAAGAATTCTCATGAAGCTTGGAATAAATTGAAAATATTATATGGTACCTATAGATTAAGTATGAAGCTATCAAATTGATAATGAACTAATAAGACTTGATCATAAGAACTTTGAAAACATCCAAGACTACATAACTAAGGTTAATGATCTAAGAGACCAATGTAAAGCATGTGGAATTGATAAGGACATTCAATTGGTCTACAATACATTGAAAAAACTTGGTCTTGATTATGCTTCTTTTTTTTCTACTTTCATACACATAGATTGACTATGGGGTCTGCATATACTACACCTTCATTTGCATCATTTTTTGAGATGTTAATACATGAGCAAAAAAAGCTTATCTCAATGGGCCTCATCAAGAATTCTAAATCTCAGGAATTGTTGGTTAGTTAGGTGAAAGAATTAGAATCATATAAGAAATATAAGTAAAGAATAATATTCATTCAAATCAAGCAAATAATACATCATCTTCCATACAAAAATAATCTAAGAAGGAGAAGCCAATTTTTTCATATTGCAAGAAGCTTGGACATGATGGAAATTCTTGTTATAAGAAGGATATTGATGAGTTGAAACATCTTCTCAAAAATAGTTAGATTTTTTTACCTTCTAGAATGTCTAAGTCAAATTCTTCTTCTTCGTCTTCAAAATAGTCTAAAAAGGACAAAGGTCATGCTAGTTTGGCTTCTACATCAAGTAATAAGGGGAAATCTCTTTGTGCTTTTTTAGGTCATGGATTAGGGAGATGGCTTCTATATTTAGGATCATCTCATCATATGGCATCTTCACAGTCTATATTCTCTTCTTTTGAGCCTTGTACTATGTCTTTTATCTTGATGGGAAACAATACATACATCAGTGTAATTGGGAAGGGATCTATTGATATTGGGGAAGGAAATTTAAATGATGTCTTGTGTTTACCTCATTTGGCAATCAATCTTATTTCCATCTATCAGATTACACAAGGTGGAGATAGGAGGACTGTGGAATTCACTCCTAATTTAGTTAGCATTAGAGACTTGGAGAGTAGAGATATTATTGCTACTGGTATGGTTGATCATTCATCTTGGTTGTATACCTTTGCAAATTTTTCTTTTGATGATGACATTATTCCTTTGAAGAGAATTTTGGCTACTTTAACTTGGGGGTTCTCACATCGGATCCTATTCTTGAGCCTTACATTTTATCTCATCCATATATTGTTGCATTGGATGATACTTGTGTTGCTACAACTATGGCTTCTTATGATTCAGTGCAACAAGATCCACATCATCTTCCAACTACATCTACTTCAAATGCACACTTAATAGGCATTGGTGGGTTGTTTTTTGAGTCTTATATTTTAGAATTGGGAGACACCATTGATTACATATTCTCTTTGATCGATATGATCCTTCTTCAGTTGTTGTGAGAGAATACTATAACCCTCTTGTTCATTCTCTACATGATCATTCTTCAAAATTTTACATGAGTGTGGATACTTTTGGATAGCATTTTGAGGAGGCTTCTTTGTCTTTAGAGGAGGTATCTTTACCTTTGGATTGTGTTCTACATTCATCTCTACTATATTTTGGATTGACATCTTCAACTATGTGGCCTAGAATGTATGTTTGGAGTGTGTTAGTTTTTGGTATCAACATGGAGACACTTGAGCATTCTCCAGAGATATCACATATCATCCTTCTTCCCACATCTGCATTTTCGGAATGGGAAGACATCCTACATACTATATTGTTTTTGTTTCTTCCTAAGGAGAGGAATGTTGTTCGGTGATATTGGATCATCTTCAACATTCAATGTCGATCTTCTACTTATTATTCTTCTTCTCTCTTATGGGTGGGTCTTTTTCCTCGTATGAGTTTTTGGCCTTCTCATTCTTCATCAAGAGTATTTTATGTTTTATCTCTCTTTTAGGGAGGATTTTTGTCCCATTGGGTTTTCTCCTTCTATCCATTTGTGAGAGATTGCATTTATATTTTTACATGGGTACCTAATATGGCCTCATAGTCGGGACCCATCTTTGTGTCATTTGCATAATAATCAACTACTTCCTAAGTTGCACTTAAGGGGGTTGTTGGTTTGAATAAATGTGTTGTACCTAGTTAATTCACTCACTAGAGACTTAGGGGACATATTCACATGTTAAGTTTACTTAGATCCTAAGATTATTTCTAGAAGACTTAGTTGTCATGTCTAGTTTTTATCTTTTTCCTAGGTAGTTATGATAAATTGTCTCATGTCATAAGATTAAGACACTTTTCTTAATCTTATGACATCTTATGTTTCACCTTGGCTATATAACCAGGTGTTCTCTTATGTAAATCATACTGAGTGGCTGGATAATCAATTCCATTGAAATCTTGAGCATTGTATATTGATCTCTTTGTACTTTCCATTTGGCCTCTAGATCTTGGATATCTACATAGCCAACTCTAACATCAATATCCTCAACAAGAAAAACCTACAATAATGAAACTCCATAATCTCTAAAGAGAATTTCAAGAGACAATACAATGAGGTTTGAGTGTTTATAAGAGAAAAATACTAAATGAGAAAGGGATTAGATCATGACAAGTGTCAACATCTCATACAATGAGACAAAACAACCTAGTAATAGCTCAAATAATAAAAAAATAAAAGTGCTCCTAAGTTTAGCTTTAGCGCATGAGAATAAATTAGCCTAATAATTAATTATTAGCTAATATATAATTACTCTAACACATCGATGGCAAGAACAAAAGAAGAAAGAGGAGTTGAAGGATTGGACTTCTTATGGTACATTTAAGGGATGGGGCCTTGCTCAAGTTTGCATTTAGATTGAAGGATAGAGTTTTGAGAAGTAGGAAGCATAAACATGGCCACACTAGACATGACCTTCATATGATACATGTCTATGGGTTGTACTAGTGGAGGAATATTAGGTAAAGAAGCGATACGAGGTGATTCCAAAGAGGGAGGAATGAATACTTGCACCATTTTGGGAGGTGGTTCATCCACTTCTCTCAAAGGAGATAGAAGTGAGATGCAAATAGGGGTAAAAATAGAAGAATAATTAGGATATAAAATAGAAGACTTATTCTTAGCCTTTTATGTGGCATCATGTTCCCTTATCATCACACATTGAAAATGCTTACACTTACATGCAATTTGGTTCTGACAAATATGGGAATTGAGAACAAAAACCTAGGAAGACATTGGGGAAACTAATTAAGATGTCTTTGTAGCCATTCTCAGAAAAAGGATAGGTTTCACATATGGGATAAGAGATGTCAGAGTTATAGGGATCTTAACCTTGATCATAGGAACTTTTCCTCTATGTTCCTCTTAGGAAGGGGGAGGAATTGGAGGAACCCTTTGTTGGGGATACGGGATGGGTCTGTCATCATAGAAATGTATAAGATAGCAGTTCCTTAGTGGTTTTTATTTCTTCAAATCACAACATAGACACAAACTATTCCATAAAGTAGAAGCAGGCACAGTGGATCCCCCATTGATCTTTCTGAGAAAAGTAAATGCTTAACAAGATAACAGATTCAACACAAGCATAGATTCAAGATACATAATCAGAAAATCATGAAAGACAAGCATATGAACACACAGATTTACGTGGGGAAAACCTTTTTAGGTAAAAAACCCCACCCTCCAAAACACCCAGCTCACTTTGTATTATTCAGTAACATCGGTTACAATACAAACATAGAGCTATGCTCTTCAAGAGTTTGCATCTTGTTCATCTGGAGAAAACAAGCAACAACAGAACAAAATCATCACATAGATACAATGTCCTCAATGACATACTATGTAGATTCCCTTCAACTCCTCAGAAAACACTCTCAACTAGCCTTGCAGCCATGCCAGCCTCAAGGCATCATAGGTTCACCTCTTTACAGGTTTGAGAGACTGAGTGTTCATGGTTACAATGCCTTAGCATACCATTCGAACTCACTCAGCCTCTCTACATTAGCTCATCCATCTTCTACGTGCACACAAGATTACTTAATCTCTTACCATGCGCCTCCTATTCAGCCCTTCTCTAGCCTTCAACAGTCATTAGGATAATAAATTATCCACCTACAAGCTTTCCATTTTTGATAACGTGCACCACTTATTCAGCATGCATCAAGCCGCGCAGCAATAAATCAGTCTCAGTCATATCCGTCAACCTTGCTTTAATAATGTAGCTTTATTATAATCAAGAAATAAAACTTCTAGCCAATCAGATCTTTAAAAAATGCCACATGTCGCCATGTCATTCATCTATCGCTATTGACAGTCGGTCCAGCTCGGTCAACCGAGCTCTACGTCCTCCCAGCCTTCTACTGCATCACCACCGAGTCCAAATGACCAAGTCACGGTAATGCAGTGAGCTCGCCCAAGCTCACCCTACCATCTAGCATGCTACCACTACCTTGATGGACTCACCTCGCGGTATGGTGGTAAGCTTGTGTTGACCACCATCTCCATCGCGCTATCATTGACCCTCCAAAGTCTTCATGCGGTGTGGCAGTAACCGCCAGCATAGACCGCTAACAGTCAATCGCGCTACCACGGGGGCCACCAGGCCACCCCATGGTAGGACGATGACCACCAATGGTCTTACCGCAGCCACCACGATGAGTCTCCTCACCACCCATGGTAAGGCGATAACCGCCATCGCTGATCGCCAGTCGTCCACCACAACCACCGCAGCTTTCGCGAGCACCGTCCATAGTAAGGCAGTAACTATCACTAGACTACTACCCTTCAACCACCAATTGCTACTGCAATCACTACGGCTACAACAAACACTGCCTGTGGTATAGTGGTAGACCCTCCTCTACCATCTCACCACCTTTGTGCCACCAACCATGCCACCAGAGAGTGACCTTCACGGTAAGGTGGTAAGCCTTCACTCCGCCACACCGCCCAAACACAAAGAAGAGTGGTCCACGATAAAGCGGTAAACCACACAACCGTGCCACCAAGACAGGCCTATAGTGGTATGGTGGTAAAGGCCAGAATTAGGAAGAAAATGCCTAAGTCCAAGAAGAAACAAGCCAAAGAGTTGAGGTGTAATTTCCCAACACCCTTAGGGATTGAGATGTCAAAACTGTAGGAAAAGGACTAGCCAAGGTAGACTCCTTACCCTTACCATACATATTAGGGTAGGGGATATCATTTGAAGCTCAAAGACATCATCGGATTTTGATTTTGAAAATGTAGGTGCATTTCCTTATTTTGTGCTAGGAACAATTGAAGGAATAGAAGGCACCACTAGAGGTTGTGAGATCTTAGAAGAATGAGGTGGTCTACTCAAGGGAATGTGTTTGTCCTTAGACCCCAATGAAAAAGTTCCAAAGGACAAAGCACATTGCCACACAGGATTAGACTAAAAAGGGATTGTAGAAGAAAAGGAAGGGGGTGGAACCAAATCAAATGCTAAGCTCCTAGTCTTATATTTATGTTATGATTTATATAATAAATCACCATGTGGTAACATGGGTCCCATCGGAGTAGGCCAAAAATGGTCAAGGGAGAAGCCCCCATGTGACACTGGTGGTTTATATCCATTTTCCTAGATAGTATACTTAGTTCCTTCATGAGGAAACTTCAAACACTTATAGACAAAAAAAGTGAATTTTTTTATGGAAACTAGCCAAGGAATGCCTAGTTTCACTTAAAATAAGCTAAAATCTAGTATCAAAAAAATATCACTAAGACAATCTTAGGTCCCACAAGGATTGACAGGGAAGTAGATCCCAAGGTGAAAGAGAAAAAAAATCGTGTGCATGAATGGTAGCCTTGCACTCATCATACCCTGCTCTATGTAATCTATTAATGAAGAATGTCTCCTCTATTATGACATTGTTTCTGCTAGCGGGATCAACCACAATGCCAATGACAACATTGCCATTGACCTGAGCAGGAATGTAAAGAGGAGAGTATTCCCCATGGTAAGGCAAGTCATTAGGTGTAAAATATATGTTAGGTATCTTAACCTTCTGACTTGGATGAGAGATTTGAGTGATGGATACCATATTCACATATGCAACATCATTAGATGGAGGAGAAGAAGTGGTGATAAAATTAGAAGAGTGAGGTGGAAAAGGATCTATGTAAATTTGTAGCTGACTATTAGCTTTAGCGAAAAATTTGTTGGATTTTTTCTTCTTACTATCAAGGTGGATGTTATTTCTATCTATGTGGTCTTGAATCACATGTCTCAGGCACACACAACGTTTGGTGTCATGTCCAATCACTCGATGGTATTGTAAAAACTTAGAGGCATCATACCAACTAGGGTATGGTTTGTTATTAGGGAGTGATCTAATCTCTGGGAGGGTGATCAAAATATCTTTTATTAACCTTTGAAGTACACTTGAGTGAGAATCAAATAATTTTGTGAAAACTCAATTATGTTGCAATCCAAGTGTGTTATTTTCATTTTTTAGGGATAGTAACCACATTATCTATTGATTTATTTTTCTTTGACCCTCTAGAAGAAGACACAACTCCAAAATTATCAGGCCATTGAGTACGAGGTTGAAGCCCCATACTCGGCCAACTATTGTTGACAATCTCACAAGGCAGTACACAAATGAGAAAAAGAAAGATAATTCATTAAGGACACTCATTGCCTCAATGTTGGCTGGAGACTACTCATGAACATTGTTTGAATGTCATGATCTATAAGGGTATAGGGAATTTGTGAAGAAATAGTTTGGTAACAAGAAATAAAATTGGTTAACTTCTCATTAGGTTGTTGCTTACAATGGACAAGATCAATGATGGTGACCTTGGAGCTAATGTTCACCTGGAACTATTGTAATAACTAATTCATAAGTTGATCAAAAGAGAAAATAAAATTAATAGGTAATGAGAAAACCATTCCAATGTGGTCTCCTTAAGTGATCGTGGGAACAATTTTGCTAACAAATTGTCTTGATGCAAGAAATCACTACACAGAGTGGTAAAGGAATTAGCATGTGTTTTTGGATTTCTCTTTCCACTATTCTTTTCAAACTTAGGTATCTCAATCCCTTCAGGCATGGAAGCATTCAAGATATTCAACGCAAGAGGACTATGATGATAGTAAGGATTAAGTGTGGATTGTGTAGCAACATTATTTAGATTAGCAAGTTGAGACTACATCTAATCAATGTTTTGCAATAGGATGTTCAAAATGGTATTATATGGCAAGGGAGGTGGATTAGCCATCGCATTGGAGACTTACACTATGTGAGTTTGAGGTACAGAACTAGGTGGAGGAGGGATGTTGTACACCAAGGGATTCTAAGACACATTAACTCTAGGATTAGTAGGAGGTACAGATATAACATTTGTATTATGATCAAAAGACATAGGAGGCACAGTAAGATTAGTGTCTATCATGTGCATAAACACCTCATGCATCAAAATTTTCAATTGGGTGTTAGTGACATCGAATTGAGCATCATGAGGTTGAATCAAGACCGGAATATACAAAGTTACATGAGTCTCAAGTATGTTTGTTAGTGCATGAATTAGCTCAAGGCCCTTACAACCTGAAATGATAAGTTCTCTCATATTACTGATAATAGGGGTTTTTTGAGTAAAAAGGTTGTCATGGTTATGGAATGTAGTGTAGGAATTGTATACCTTTATAATTCCACACTATGTTTGGGTCCCTTAATTTATTGGACTTAATTAAGCTTCTAATTTTTCAAATTATGCATTACAAAACCTTATTCTTATTTTTTTTCAAAAAGGAGAACCAAAATTAAATAAATAAATTTATTAATTAAATTGTGATGGATTATGTGTGTCTTGGAAATATAGGCCAAGACCCATTTTCCCATGGGAGAATGGGTCCCCTTTATGAGCTAGGACCTAAATTAAAATATGTTTTTGGTGACATTTTACTGATCAAAATTCAAATTATAAATGTTAGCTTTTGGAATATAATTTCCAAGAAATTGGATAAACACCTATAAATACATAGTTATTTTATCATTTGAAATCTAACAAGCATGATCTAGCAAATATTGAACAAATATTATTGTCAAGAGCATTCAAGAGGAGAACTATTAGTCATTTGTAGCAGCAATCAAGATCCTGACTATAGACACTTAAAATTGTCCTGATAATATCGCATACTTGGTTTCTCGTACTAACACCATTTCTAGTCTATTTTACCTAATTCGTCCATTTAATTAAATAATATCAATTATTATTTAGTTAAATTCATATTTTCTCCTATTAATTAAATAAATCAAATTTATTTAGTTAATTCATTATTATCCATACTAATTCATTCTCATTTGATTAAATAATGCAAATTATTTGATTAAGTGTCACCCTTCACACTTTGATTAAATAATTCATGATTATTTAATTAAAGCTTTTCCCTCATTCATTTGCATAATTAAATGATTTTAAGTAATTGTTTAATTGTCTAATTTCTTTAAAATCCTCCAACTTTTCCGACTTGCACAATGAATATTCTATTTTCAAATTCAAATATTTCCCCTCAAATGGAAATATCTCTAACATTCCTCCAACACAATTCCTAAAAATTAGGGAATTGGTTGAGTCTCTCATGGATCCTGAGCCCTTGATTTGATCTTTGATCCATGTCTCATGGATTGCCAACCGTTTGATATGTGCTTGATCCATGTTCATTCCTCTCATTTGATTTCATCCATTGATTAGCCTTTTTTATCTTCACCAATGATTCTCGTTTCAAAAATCTGTAAATAATGTTCATTTTTCCATAATAATCATCTACAAGCTTTGAGTAAACTTACTCTCTTGAATTGAATCTCCAATTTGAGAGCACTTGTGAGACATTTAAAGTCATCCATTCATCAATTGTGTTGCATAATCATGGATTTTTTTTAGGTTGAAGCACTCCACATCAAACTTGGACATAATCCCACAATGTGATTAAGGTTTGCATTCCTAGTTAGAATTTAATTTGTGTTATTTTGAATATTTCATACTTTTGAATTCTAGTTTAGCTTTTGTGAACAATTTCATTGGATTGTATAATTAATTGATCAATTATTTAGCTATTTTGGTTTAATTCATGTCATTTGATCAATCAACTTTATCATTGAAATCTAACATGCATGATCTAGCAAATATTATTGTCAAGAGTAGCATTATTAGTCATTGTAGCTAACATCAAGATCCTAACATCATTATTTATTCTGGATATTATTTTTGGCTTTTTTATTTTTGATTTATCTGTTTTTTACTAAGTTTTCAAGGAATATATTTCTTTCTATTTATATTTTTTGCATTTCTCTTTTTATATCTTTGCATTTTTTTGTTTTATTTCTTTATATTTCCTTTTATATTTTCTTTAATATTTTTTATGAATTTATATATATATTAAGATTTTTATTGGTTATAATATTTTATGATATAGTTCTAGTTTGATATTTTTTATATCTTTTATCTCCATTTGTGTCTTCATTATTATCTTTTTTAAACCTTTTTTTGCATCTACTTAAATCTATTTTTAAATTTTAATTAATTTTATTCATTTATTTTGTCCTATTTTGCAACTATTTATGATTTTTTATTTATAATTATTTATATTTTCTTTTATTTCTTTTAATATTTTTGCCTTTCTTTTTATTTTTTAGATAGTTTAAATATTTTCATTTTTCTTTATTTTTCCTTTTTTTCTTCTTCTTGGAGGTTTATTGATTTTAAGTTAATCTTTTTGCCTTTCTTGGAGGTTTATTGTCTTCATTCTCTTTTTTATGTTGTAGTTTGTATTAGATTTTAGTTGTTCTTTTGTCTTATTTTTTCTTCCTTGTAATTGATTATCCCCCTTTTTCTTCTTGGTGCATGTGCAATCTTCTCTCCCCCTCTATTTATCCTACCTAGGTCTGCAATCACTCATTTTTACTCTCACAACTCTCTTCATCTTGATGATGGATCACAAAGTGTGATCCAAAAAATTTATGCAAAAAATAGCACACAGTTAAATCTAGAAGAAACTCTCTAATCATTATGGACTGTGGAAATATAATGTCTCTGATCCTAACATCATGTCAAAGTTTATGTGTGTTCATGTTGTCTTGTGAAGGCTAATAAGTTTTGTAGATCTCCATGCATTCAAAAATTCAAGCAAATCAAGAAAGAAAGATCCAAGATCCTTGACTTGAGATGTGTATGTCTTCAGTCCTTCAAGGAAGCCATTGAAGGGCGGTGAGTTGCAAAAAAGTGTTCATTCATCATTTTCCTCCTTTCCATTCAAGGTTTTATTGTTGGCATTGCCATTGTGAAAGTGAGAACACTATTCATGGGGTTTGACTGAGGAAAACCCCTATATGGAACAAACATTTTTCCCTCTTTGTGTATGTGCAAGTTACAGGTTGAAGAAGGATTGAAGATATCTTGAAGAGAAATTTTGTATTGTTGCATTTATTATCATCATTCTTGTCAATAAATAGAAACTAAGTTGCAAAATTCATTTCCAACATTTTAACAAATTTGTAGGTGGAAAATAGCATCACAGATCTAGCACTAGAGAATTGTAAAAAGTATTTTTGGAAGCTTTAACTAAGACCCTTTCACCTAGGGGTGAACTAGTCCTTATACATGTACTACAATCAACTTTTTGTGATAAGTACATTGTTGCAAGTATGGATGTGTTTGATGGTGTTTTCATTAATGTTTTCATTGATGTCAACACAGTTCAAGTTGATTACATATGGTACTTGTATAGTTGAAATACTGTAGAAGTGTTTAGAATACATGGAGCTATATTTATGAAGTTGTAGTTGTGAAGCAGTATTGAAGTGTGTGTTCTGATTGTGCTTTGGTATTGTGCTCTACATTTCTTCAGTGTTGATCCTATGCCTATACAAATCTGTAAGTGTGTTCATGAGCTTCAATGGATAATATATCTTGATTTTTAGCCTCAGTTTCGATGGAGAATAAAAGATATGTTCATTGATGTGTGAACTAGTTTGGCAGAACTATTTATTTATGGACTAGGAGAAATATTTTGGCTCTGCAATCTTCTGATATTTGGATTCAAATCTTGCAGATCTAGGAGATGATTCTTTCTGATGTTTTCTGTGTTTTGACAAACTTTCTTGTGATTTGGAGCTCTGGAAGACCTGCTCCAAAGCTCCTGTGTTTGTTGGTTGGTTCGGTTAGACTGTTGAAGAGTTTTATGTGAATGAAGTTTGATGTATTTGTTGCAGATGTATTTGTTGCAGATGTATCTGAGGAATTCTTAGAGATGGAAATATATCCTGTGAAGCATGTTGAATGATCATCTTGCTGGAGATGCACGTACTTCAAAGATTTTTGGTTTTTTCATTAGGTTTGGCCAACTTGGTGTCTATACGTTACATTAATTTTTTGCATCAATTTGAGGAAGTGTGTGATTGATCCAAGATTTTATTTGGGTCCTAAATTAAATATGTAATTGGTCCTCTCTCATTCTTATCCACCATAGGAATGTTCAGTAGTCGACCTAGTTTGAATTTGTAAATGAAATTGAATAATCGACCTTGGAGAATTTTTATAGGGTTGAAGATGGTATAAAATAAAATCAAGTTGTAGTGAATTGATCATCCATGATTTGAGCAAGTGCTAAAAGTAGAGTGTGCAAGAGTGAATTGAGGCAACAGTACCTTATTGTGTTAGATTCCTTAAAGTAGTGAGCTGATGGTATCTACAATCTTCTTATCAAAGTTGTGAATGTGTGGAACCCTTATGATGGATCTTTATTTATCTCTTTTTATTTTATGTAGGCAGTGAGCCTCCTAGACAGTGAGTCCTCTTTAAGGCAATGAGCCTCCTTCTAGACGGTGAGTCCTCTTTAAGGCAATGAGCCCTTATTATGGGTAGTGAGCCTTTATATTTGGGCAATGAGCCCTCTGGTAATGAGCCTTTGTATCTGGTATTACATTATTAATATATTGTGAGCTAATCCTCACTGTGGTTTTTCCCTCATTGGGTTTTCTATATAAATCCGGTGTCTCTGGTGTTTGCTTTCTGTTATTTGCATTTCATGTTCACTCTTAATAATAGATTGAAGTTAAAGTGGAATTGATTAAGTTTAAGAGTAAAATATTTTTTACAACTAATTCACCCCCCCTCTCAATTGTCTTGTTTGTTTCAATAATTGGTATCAAAGCTTTGGTTCCTCGATGAAAAGCTTAATTGCTTGAGGTAGATCAGATGGAACACAAGTTGCAAATTCCTATTTTTGATGGAGCTTATTATAGTGACTCGAAAGAATAGATGGGAGGTTATTTGGTTTCAATTGGTTTCAAGACATGGAAATATGTGGAGACAAAGTATGTTAAACCCACCAGTGGTCCTTCCTCTACTAATGAGATTGTAGCTTATGAGGAGAATTAAAGGGAAAGGTATGCTATCTTCAGTGCTCTATCTAAAATTGAAAGAAAAAAAGTTATTTTTATAGCTACTACTCATGAAGCATGGGAAAAATTGAAAGAAATTTATGAAGGGGATGATAGAGTAAAGTTTCCAAGGAAACTAACTACTAAGCCAAAATTTGAGAACTTGAGGATGGAAGACGGAGAAGATATTGCAAGCTATTATCAGAGAGTTGAACGTATAGCAATTGAAATCAAGAATCAAGGTGGTACCATGTCAGATGAAGATATAATTGTGAAGATCCTAATGACCCTACATAAAAATTATAGTGACAAAGTATCTTCTCTTGAAGAATCATATGATCCAAAGACATTTACTAAGGAGCATTTATTTGGTGTCTTGACTGCATTTGAGATGAGAAAATTTGCAAGATAGAAGGAGAAGACCGAAATAAATTGTAAAGCAATGAAGATAAGAGATGACTCGGATGACGATGTTACATAAGATTTGGAAGAAAATTTCATAAGGAGATTGAAGAAAGGTACTGGTAAATACAAAGGTAAGTTTCCTTTTAAGTGTTTCAGTTGTGGAAATATTGGTCATTATGCATCAATATGTCCTAATAGAACTACACACAAGAAGAACAAGGACAATAACAATAATCACAAAGATAAAAAGGATAAGAAGTTCAAGAAATTGTACTATGCCAAAGAAGATGCAGGAATTTTTTATGATGAATCTGACTTTGAGGAGGATAAGGATGAATGCTTATTTGTAGCTCTGGAAAATAAAATTTCATCTTCTAATGATGGAAGATGTGCAATGGAATCTAGTCCAGAGAGCAATAAGGATGAAACATAAGGTACTCTAGTAACTGTTTTTCATGCTAGACAAGATGAAGACTTTTGGGTAATTGACAGCAGATGTTCAAATCATATGACTGGAGATAAGAGTAAGTTCACTAAACTTTAGAAGTATGATGGAGGAATAGTTATGTTTGGAGATGACTTTGGTGCTAAGATTGTTGGTCAAGGAACAATTAGTTTTGATGGAAAACATAATATTGATGATGTCTATTATGTTAAGGGCTTAAGGAATAATCTCTTGAGCATTGGAAAAATGTGTAGCAGAGGTTTTAAGCTTGTGTTTCAGGATAACACTTGTGAGATCATAAATGGATCCGGAATTGTGGTAGCAGCTGGAAGAAGAACTCATGGAAAAATATATCAACTTAAGAGTGGTGATGGTCAGTGTTTTGTTTCTTAGATTAATGAAAGGTGGCCCTGGCACTAGAGGATGGGACATGTGAATTTTGACAATCTAATCAAGATCAGTTCTAGAGAAGTTGTGAGAGATATTCCTAGAATCACAAAGCCTTCAAATTCAATTTGTAGAAGTTGTCAGTTAGGAAAACAAAATAGAAATAGTTTTAAAGGAAAGGAACAATCTTCTACCAGAATGTTAGAACTAATCCATACAGACCTCTGTGGTCCTACAAGAATAGGAAGCCTAAATGGTGACAGGTACTTTATGCTCTTAATTGATGATTACTTTAGGATGGCATGGGTTACATTTCTTAGAGAAAAAGCTCAGGCTCTTGATAGAATCAAGGTGTTTAAGGCAAGAGTAGAAAATGAGGAAAATCTAAAAATAAAATGCTTAAGGTCTGATAGAGGTGGAGAATTTACATATGGTGAGTTCAATGCATTTTATGAAGAGCATTTCATAAAGAGACATTATTCTGCTCCTAGAACCCCTTAGTAGAATGGAGTTGTGGAAAGAAAGAACCAGATTGTTCAAGAGACTGCCAGAACTATGATGAAAGAAGCAAATGTTACTGATGTGTATTGGAGAGAAGCAATCCACACTACTATCTACATTATTAACATAGTTTAGATCAGAGGTAACAACACTAAGACTCCTTATGAGTTATGGAGTGGTAAGAATCCTATGGTTAAATACTTTAAAGTATTTGGGAGTAGATGTTATATTAGAAGAGATGATGAAAATATTGGAAAGTTTGATGCTAGATGTGATGAAGGAATTTTTCTTGGATATTTAAATAATAGCAAGGCATATAGATGCTTTAATAAGAGACTGAGGAAAATAATTGAAAGTTCTAATGTAAGGGTTGATGAAGCTATGTATAGACCAGTGGAAATAAATGAAGTTGAACCTGATGATCCTATCTATGGGCAAGTACAAGAAGAAGAAAAGGAAGAGAAAAAACAAAGTGATGAAGAATAAATTTTGGAACCTACACGTAAGACTCCTAAATGTGTACAGAGAAATCATTTGGAGGAGCAGATAATTGGAGACATAAGTGAAGGAGTGAAGACAAGAAGCAAAGTGGTTGAGGTAAACTTGTGTTTACTTTCTAAGATAGAACCTAAGACTGTGAGTGAAGCATGTAATGATGATAGTTGGGTTAGATCAATGAAAGAGGAACTGAAACAGATAGAGAAGAATGAGACATGGGAACTAGTCCCTAGACCTGCAAACAAAAATGTAATTGGTTCAAAATGGGTATTCAGAAACAAGCTAAATGAAGATGGTGAAGTGGTAAGAAATAAAGAAAGACTTGTATGCAAAGAATACTCACAGGTTGAAGGAATAGGTTTTGAAAAAAAAATTGCACTTGTAGAAATAATGGAGGCCATTCAAATTTTCTTGGCATTTTCAACTCATAAAGACTTCAAAGTATATCAGATGGATGTCAAGTCTACATTTTTGAATGGAGAACTGGAAGAAGAAGAATATATGGAGCAACCAGAAGTTTTTCAACTGTCAGACAAACTGGACATGATTTGTAAGTTAAAGAAGGCATTATATGGACTTAAACAAGCTCCTAGAGCTTGGTATGCTAGATTGGATAGATACTTGACAAAGCAAGGATTCAACAAAGGGTACATACACAACAATCTTCACTTCAAGGTTGAGAAAAAAAAATGTTGATAAGTGTGGTATATGTTGATGACATCATCTTTGGTGGAAATTAAGGTATGTGTAAGAAATTTGTTGAAGAGATGCAAAAAGAATTTGAAATGCCTCTGATTGGTGAATTGAATTACTTCCTTGGACTTCAAGTAAATCAAACTAACAAAGGGATATTCATTTCACAATCTAAGTATGTTAAAGAATTGTTAAAGAAGTTTGGAATGGATGACTCCAAACCAGTATGTACCCCTATGATACGGATGCAAGTTGAGTAAGGATGATGAATCTACTAAAATTGATCAGAGCATGTACAGATCAATGATTGGTGGACTGATGTATCTTACTGCTACTAGACCAGACATCATGCATGTAGTATGTTTAGTTGCAAGATTTCAAGCGAAACCTAAGGAAGCACATGTTACAGTTGTGAAGAGGATATTTAGATATCTTAAAGGAACTCTGGATTATGGGCTATGGTATCTGAAGGACAATGATTTCACATTGAATGCCTACATTGATGCAAATTTGATTGGCTATGTAGATGACCGAAAGAGTACAAGTGGTGGTGCATTCTTCCTTGGAGTAAGATTAGTTTCATGGTTGAGTAAGAAACAAGATTCAGTTTCTTTATCCACTGCAGAAGCAAAGTTTATTGCAGCAACATCCTATTGTACACAGGTATTGTGGATGAAGCAAACCTTGATGGACATAGGTGTGGTGAGTGATGAACCTATCTCTATATTTTGTGAAAATACAAGTGCTATAAACATTTCGAAGAATCCAGTGATGCATTCTAGAACAAAGAACATATCTAGCAAATATCACTTCTTGAGGGAGAAGGTATTGTAGAATGAAGTTAGAATTGAATATGCACCTACCAAGGAGCAAATTGTTAACATATTCACTAAGGCCCTTTTGAAGGATACCTTTGAGTATCTCAGGAGTAAGTTAGGGGTTAATGCCCCTCCTTATTTGAACTAAGTACACATGGAGGTGCATCAGTCCAGTGGATTCACAAACTTTTTTGATCTGGACTGATGATTGTGGTCTACTCCTCAGAGGGAGTGTAGAAGTACATTATTGTAGTATGTGATGTAGGTGTACTCCTAAGGGTGAGTGAACAAAGCTTTATATGGTAATAATTTCCTTTTTCATTGATGTCAAAGGGGGAGAGAGATCATGTGAAAATTGTATTCTTGTGCAGGTTGTTGCTTCTAAAAATCATGTATGTTGTCTTTGATGGTTTTCCACATCATGTGTTGTCATCAATGACAAAGGGGGAGATTATTGCAAGTATGGATGTGTTGATGGTGTTTTCATTAATGTTGTCATTGATGTCAACACAGTTCAAGTTGATTGCAGATGGTACTTGTATAGTTGAAATACTATAGGAGTGTTTAGAGTGCATGGAGCTATATTTATGAGGTTGTATTTGTGAAGCAGTATTGAAGTGTGTGTTATGATTGTGCTCTAGTATTGTGCTTTTCATTTCTACTGTGTTGATCCTATTCCTATATGGATCTGTAAGTGTGTTCATGAGCTTTAATGGATAATATATCCCAAGTTTTAGCTTTTGGTTTGATGGAGAATAAAATATATGTTCATCACTGTGTGAACTAGTTTGGCAGAACTATTTTAGAGCTTTATTACAACAAATCAAGATCCTAACATCATGTCACATCTTATGTGATTTCATGTGTGTTTATGTTATTATTGTTTGTGAAGGTTAACCCATTTTTAGGTCTCTAAGAAATTCAAGCAATCAAACAAGAAAGATATAAGACCTTGAAGTGATGTGCATGACCTCAGTCCTTCAAGGAATTCATTGAAGGGTGGTGAGTTGCAACACTCTTTGAATTCATCATTCCTTCATATAATTTATCTTTTGTTATCATTGGCATTTCCATTGTGGAAGTGGAAACACTAACACGGGGTTTGACTAAGGCAAGCCCCTAAATGGCACAACATTTCTCTTTTTTGTGAATGTGCAGATCTCAAGTTTGAAGAGGTTTGAAGGAATTTTGAGGATCATTTATTCATTATTTCATTTGAATCCCTACATCTTGCCAACTCATGGAAACTCACCTACAAAATTATCCGATATTGATTTGACAACTTTACAAGCAGAAATGGGGATCTCAAATCTATCATTAGAGGACTACAAAAATAGAGCAGGACACCCCTACAAGGACTGGGATGCACTTGGGTGACTCTATCCTCCTATAGTGACTAACACCAAACTTTCTAGGTAGGTAAACAACACTTTTCCCTTCCAAGATCTATTTGTAATTCTTTGTTTTTTTCTATCAAATGTTATAAGCTTGCATTTTATATATTAGGTCATATAGTCTAATTAGGTTAATCAAGGCAAATAAATTCTAATCCATTATAAGATTCATAAAGATGAAGATCCAAGTCTGATTGGATCACCTTCATGGTTGAAATTCAATCCAATCACTTTGTTCATCTCCATCTTAATGAAACAATAGAAAAATAACATTCACACCCTAAATTTTCACAAACACCAAAAAAATTTGAATCCTGAGTTTATCAAATTAAGCCTAGGGTTCTCTTTTTCTTTGTTTAAGGAATAGAATAATTATAAGCTTATGTTCAAAGGAATAGAATAATTTTTCTTTTATTTTATTCATCATATATCGTGTGGTAGCAATAAGGATTTTTAAGTAGTGTGATAACATTGTTATTTTTGTTGGTAGCAATAAGGATTTGTAAGTAGTGCGATAACATTCAACCTTATCCCCTAAACCTTAAACCCTCAATCCTAAACCCAATACCCTCAACCCAATACCAAATATTTTAAACCCTAATCCCTATACCCTATACACTTAACCATATACCCTCAACCTTGAATATTATCCCTCAACCCTATACCTTAAACCCTAAACCCTACACCCTCAACCCCCATCCCTATACCCAATACCCTCAACCTTATGATGTAAACCCTAAACATTATCCCTCAACCCTAAACCCTAAACCCTCAATCCTAAACCCAATACCCTCAACCCTATACCCAATATTCTAAATCTTAATTCCTATACCCTATACACTTAACCTTATACCCTCAACCCTATACCTTAAACCCTAAACCCTACACCCTCAACCCTCATCCCTAGACCCTATACCCTCAACCTTATACCCTATACCCTAAACATTTTTCCTCAACTCTATACCCTCAACACTATACTTAAACCCTAAACCCTACACTCTCAGCCCTTAACCCTATACCTCAAACCCTCAACCCTAAACCCTAAACCCAATACCCAATATCCTAAACCCCAATACCTATACCCTATACACTTAACCTTGACCCTCAACCCTAAATAGTATCCCTCAATCGTAAACCTGCAACCCTCAACCTTATACTTAAACCTTAAACCCTATATTCAACCTTGTGCCCTAAACCCTAAAACCTAAATGCTCAACCCTAAACCCAATACCCTCAACCCTATACCTAATATCATAAACCCTAATCCCTATGCCCTATATACTTAACCCTATACCCTCAACCCTAAACACTATCCCTCAACCCTCAACCCTCAACCCTATACCTTAAACCCTAAACCCTAAAGCCTCAATCCTCAACCCTCATCCCTATACCATATACTGTAAACCTTATAACCTAAACCATTAACATTATCCCTCAAACCTATACTTAAACCCTAAACCCTACATTCAACCTTGTATTCTAAACCCTAAACCCTAAACCCTCAATCCTAAACCCACTACCCTCAACCCTATACCCAATATCCTAATCCCTATTCCCTATACACTTAACCCTATACCATCAACCTTGAACACTATCCCTCAACCCTCAACCTTATACCTTAAGCCCTAAACCCTACACCCCCAACCCTCATCCTTATACCCTATACCCTCAACCTTTACCCTAAAACCTCAATAGTGTCCCTCAACTCTATACCCTCAACCCTATACTTAAACCATAAACCCTGCACTCTCAACCCTCAACCCTATACCTTATACCATCAACCCTATACCCTAAACCCTATACCCAATATACTAAAGCCTAATCCATCAACCATAAACTCAAAACCCTCAACCCTATATACTTAAACCCTAAATCATGCATTCAACCTTGTTCCCTAAACCCTAAACCCAATACCATCAACCCTATACCCAATATCCTAAACCCTAATCCATATACCATATACACATATCCCTATATCCTCAACCCTTAACATTATCCCTCAACCCTTAACCCTATACCTTAAACCCTAAACCCTACACTATCAACCTTTAACCCTATACCTTATACCCCCAAACCTATACCATAAACCCTATACCCAATATCCTAAACCCTAATCCCTATACCCTATACACTTAACCCTATACCATCAACCCTAAACATTATCCCTCAACCCTCAACCCTATACCTTAAACCTTAAGCCCTACACCCTCAACCCTCATACCTATACCTTATACCCTCAACCTTATACCCTAAACCCTAAAAATTATCCCTCAACCCTCAACCTTATACCCTCAACCATATACCCTAAACCTTTAACACTATCCCTCAACCCTATACTTAAACTTTAAACCCTATACTCTTGACCCTTAACCCTATACCTTGTGTTGCAAGGTATGCACCCTTGGTCTCCTTGTGCTATGCAACACAATGCTCAGGTTTGAGACATGGCTTAACCACCTCCTATGGATTCATTATCTTTGACGGTTGTATCAGGCATTAACAGGTCAATATTTTGGTGCAATGACAATCGTCTTTGCAAAAATTGATATCAAATCTTGGGTCACGGGTTTCAACCCCTCGATTGCATTGGATGGGATTGTTGCAAGGTGTGTGCCCTTGATCTCCTTGTGTTGTGTAGTGAAAAAATCAGGTTTGTGACATGGATTAAACACCTCTTGTGGATTCATTAACTCTAACAGTTGTATCAGGCATTAACAAATCGATTTTTTGGTGCAATGACAACCATGTTTGTAACACCTTATACCCTACACCCTAAATCCTATACCCAATATCCTAAACCCTAATCCCTATACCCTATACACTTAACCTTATACCCTCAACCCTTAACAATATCCCACAATCCTAAACCCAATACCCTCAACCCTATACCCAATATCCTAAACCTTAATCCCTATACCCTATACTATCAACCTTGAACACTATCCCTCAACCCTCAAGTATATACCTTAAACCATAAACCCTACACCCTCAACCCTCATCCCTATACCCTATACCCTCAACCTTATACCCTAAACCTTGAACATTATCCCTCAACCCTATACCCAATATCCTAAACCCTAATCCATATACCCTCAACCCTTAGCACTATCCTTGAACCCTCAACCATATACCTTAAACCCTAAACCCTATACCCTACACCCTCATACCTATACCCTATACCCTCAACCTTATATCCAATATCCTAAATCCTAATCCATATACCCTATACACTTAACCCTATAACCTCAACCCTATACCTTAAGCACTAAACCTTACACCCTCAACACTCATAAGGGGAGAGAGAAAGAGAGGGGAGGGAGGGAGGGAGAGAGAGAAAGAGATAGAGTAGGGAGGGAAGGAGAGAGTGAGAGAGAAAGAGGGGGAGGGAGGGACAAAGGGGAGGGAAGGAGAGAGAGAGAGAGAGATGGAAGGAGAGGTAGAGAGGGAGGGAGAGGTATGGATGGAGAGAGAGAGAGAGGGAGGTGAGATAGAGAGATAGAGAGAGTGCAGTAGGGAGTGATGGAGGGAGAGGCAGGTAGAGAGGGATAGGTGAGATAGAGAGAAGTAGAGAGAGAGAGAGGGAATGAGGGAGGGTGGGAGAGAGAGGGGAGGAAAGGAGAGGTAAAGAGGGATAGGTGAGATAAAGATAAGTAGAGAGAGATGGTGAGATAAAGAGAAGGAGAGAGGGAAAGAGAGGGAAAGAGAGAATGGTGAGATAGAGAGGAGAGAGTGAGAGAGAAAGAGGTGGGAGGAGGGAGAGAGAGCGAGAGAGAAAGAGGTAGAGGGAGGGAGAGGAGATATATAGAGTAGCTAGGGGAGGATGTAGGGAGGTAGACATAGGTGATATAAAGAGAGATAAATAGATATATAGAGAGAGTGATGGAGGGAGAGGTAGCTAGAGAGAGGGAGAGGGGAGATAAATATAATTAGAGAGGGAAGGAGAGGTAGAGAGAGAGAGAGAATTAGGTAGGAAATGAGAGAGGGAGGGAGAGAGGTAAGATAGAGAGTTATAGAGAGAGTGATAGGGAGTGATTGATAGATGGAGAGGTAGGAAGAGAGGGAAGGAGAGGGAGAGGTATGGAGGGAGAGAGTGGGAGGTGAGAGAGAGGTCAAATATAGAGCAATAGAGAGAGAGTGGTAGGTAGTGATGGATGGAGAGGTAGGTAGAGAGGGAGATGGGAGATATATATAAGTAGAGAGGGAGGGAGATAGGGGTGAGATAGAGAAAAAAATAGAGAGAGTGATGGAGGGAGAGGTAGGTAGAGAGAGGGATAGGGGAGATAACGATTAGAGAGGGAAGGAGAGGTAGAGAGAGGAGAGATAGAGAGAAGTAGAGAGGTAATGAGGGAGGGAGGGAGGGAGGGAGAGATAGGGAGGGAGATATAGGTGAAGTAGAGAGGTGTAGAGAGAGTGAGTGGTAAGGTGTGATGTATGGAGAGGTAGGTAGAGAGAGGGATTTGTAGATAGAGTAGATAGGGAAGAAGAGAGGGAGGTGAGAGAGAGGTGAGATATAGAGAAATAGAGAGAGTGGTAGGGAGTGATGGAGGGAGAGGTAGCTAGAGAGAGGGAGAGGGAAGATAGAGAGAAGTGGAGAGAGAAGGATGGATGGAGAGAGAGAGAGAGAAGTTAGAAAGAGAGAGAGAAGGATGTATAGGTAGAGAGGTAGTTCTTGAGCTCAAGGGAGAGAAATTCAAATAAAGGGATGAAGATAGTGAGGGAGAGGTCTAGAGTGTGAGGGATAAATAATGAGTGAGATAGAGATAGAAATGATACAACTTTTTGAATACTAAAATTTGACCTAATTACTGAAATTTGACATGTTGATTACTAAAATTTCACTTTGAAAAATTATAAGATCTTCCAAAAACTAGAATTTGTATTATAACCATTAGAGATTTGAAACCACTCTCAAAAATCCTAAAACTATATACAGGAAATATAACTTAAAGTATAAGAAAGTAAATGTCCATATGTAAATTTCAACTTATAATTAATTATTTATTTCATGTATATAGTTTCCCTGAAAGATAACATGAAGAAAGAGAAACAAAGAGAAGAGAAAATTTCAATCTAGACCAAAATGCGAGCATGTTATAACACGCTCGCATTTTGTCAATACATTCACAAAATGCAGGCATGTTATTACAATGTGGGCATGTTATTATACTGTGGGAGTGAAGCACATTATTATAATGCGGACGTGATATTATAACATGGGTGTGGAGTGTGTTATTATAATGCGAGCGTGGAGCACGTTATTATAATGCGGCATGGAGCACATTATAACGCGAGTGTGTTATAATGTGAGTATGTTATTACAATGTGATCACGTTATAACATGCTCACATTTTTCAATGCATTCAAATAATGTGAATGTGTTATAATGCACTCATGTTACGTCTTGCTTTGGGAATCCCCAAGCCCTTGGCTTGGATTTGCTTTATAATTCCAACCCAAAGGCTTGGAGTTCCTTCCCAACTTCCAAAGGTGTGTTTTTTCATATTCTATAAAATCTCACGTAATCTCATTTGTGCTAACCATCAGGTTTGCACAAGTTTCAAGGTTGAGTAAATCAAACACCTAGGTAATTTTAGGCTCTCGCTTAGCTATTTAACGATGTAATTTTTTTCACATTTTGACTATGTTAAGGCTTTCATCTTTAATTTATTTTATTTGTGTCTTTTTTTTGTCAAAAACCAATGTTTGGTATTTTTTACTTTATTTTTTAACCGTTCATTAAATTTCAAATAAATTACATTTTTATAAACTAGACTCCATTCTACACATATTCAAAAAAAATTATTTTCGATTAGTTTCCAAAAATTATAGGGGTAGCACGACCAAATTTATATTTTCAAGATGTGTCCACTTTGAAAATTAGTAAAAAATCATATATTCATTAAAAATTTATCAAAAAAATCAAGCATAAACTATTTGTTGTTAGCTAATTTCTCACCGAAGCGATTTTAAAAATACCAAAAAAAAGTTAACCTTTTGAGGGAGCCATAACAGATGCTATGTTACATTTTTGACAATAACAACACCAATTTATGTGGCTCCCTTTTTTGAATCCCTTAATATCTACCATTTTAAAAAAAAATAGTAGTTTAAAAAGTAGACTCAGAGCACTACGACCTTTTTTTGTTGCATCTTAAAATTTTGAGTGTAACTATCCTCAATTTCTCATCCAAAGTTAGTACTTCTCGATTTCAAAAGATAAAAAAGTGGCCACTTAAGACCCCTTTTCGCCCCCCCATATTTTTGCACTTACCCTAAAGCAAATAAAATAATGTAACTTTTGAGAACTTTGCAAATTGAAAGAGATGGAGTGATTAAAGAATAAATGAAGTTGAAGTCCAACACTAAACTTGAGATAATTTTATCCAAATTGAAGAGCTACAAACTAGCTAGAAAATAAAAGCAAGATCACTTATTTATGATCCTTGAGATAACTCTAAGGTACAAGAAGAGAGCATATGTAAGTTGATCTTAAGGATTAAAATTTAAAATGGTTTGTTTTAGGTTCCAAATCCAAAGGTGAATAGTAAATTGTAAACCCCAAGTTTAAATGTGTGAAAACATACCAAAAAGATATTCTAAGGTAAAAAATGATAGCACCAATGGATTCTTTAAGATTTTTTGATATATTTTAAAAAAATGTTGAGAACACTTTGGTACGAAGAAGTTATGAGCATTTAAAATTTTAAAAAAGAAGAAAGGGTGACTTTGAACGAATCTACCCAAATTTTGGTACAATTTCTAAACAAATCACTTGGTCCACAACAAAAGAGCTCTTAACCATCTTTCCAACGCCTTTTAAATTTTGAAAATAAGATATGTTATGCAAAAGTTATGCCCAATTTTGTAAAACAACCTTTTGTAAAAATCTTAGTAACTCAAGTATGACATTCCATCGATCAAATATGTCATTCTATGGATCAAATATGTCATTTTATGAATCAAATGTCACTGTGCTAAGAAATGCATCATTGTGGCGACAAATGTGTCACTCTACTTACAAATGTATCACTCTATTGACAAATGCATCGTTGTGCTATCAAATAAGTCATTGTGCTATCAAATTTGTTGATGTGCTATCAAATGCATCACTATACTATTAAATGTGTTGTTTTGCTATCAAATTAAATTTCGTTGTGCTATCAAATATGTCAATATGTTAGCAAATGTGTCGTCGTGCTATCAGACACCACATGGTGCTATCAAATGAGGTGTACTATTAAATGCATCATTATGCTATCAAATACGTCATTTTTCAATCAAATGTTTCATTGTGCTATCAAATGCATCAATTTTCAATAAAATGTGTCATTATACTATCAAATGTGTCATTGTTCTATCAAATATGTCATTGTGCTATCAAATGTGTAGTGCTATCAGATGTGTCAATGTGCTATTAGATATGGCGACAGCAAATAGAAGTGTCAATTTGCTAAAAAATGTGTCAATCTACTAAAAAATACATAGTAATGTGTTGGTGTGGAGCCTGATTAGTCTCCAAGTGGGAGATTGTTGGTATGTGGCAACTGATCATTCTATACTGTACACTTTTTAGTATTGTACACTCTTCATGTATCCTCGCCAGGGTCTGGGGCTAGGTTGGGCCCCGAGAGGGGGTTCGGGGGTGGCAGCCCCTGGGAAATTTTTTTTTTTCTTCACCTTTTTCGCTTCATCACCGAAAAAATAAAAAAGTTGACTTTGTAAACCCTAATTTCTAGAAGCTTCTAAAATCTTGTTATAAGCGAATGGGATGGAGAGTTGTAGCATGGAATTATTTGCGATGTTGTAATATATTTTTGCACTAGATAATAAAATCATTGGATGGCTACAGTTTTGTGGATGTAGCCCAGATTGGGTGAACCATGTTAAATTCTCTATGTTGTCTTGTTTCTGCTATAATTTCCTGTGTGTTTTATTTCTCTGTTTTATTGTTCAACTATGCATTTAACTTGTTAGACATCTTCCTTCTAACCCTAACAAGTGGTATCAGAGCGAGTTGTGGTTGATTATCGTCTGCAAGAAGGTCTCACGGTTGAGTGGGAGTCTCACGGTTAAGTGGGAGAAATGGTAGGTGAGGGCAAGTTGAAGGTTGAGAAGTTCAATGGGTAGAACTATCAGTTATGGAAGATGCAGATGGAGGACTACCTTTATCAGAAGGATTTATGGTGGCCATTGGAAGGGAAAACCAAGAAAGCCTCAGCAATTTCAGATAAGGACTGGGATATTTTGGACAAAAAGGCACTTGGCAGTATTCGTTTATGCCTGGCACAATCGATGGCGTTCAATATTACAATAGCAAAGACAACTCAAGAGTTGATGCAAACCCTAGTGAAGTTATATGAAAATCCTTCCTCTTCGAATAAGATATTTCTTATGAAGCGTTTATTTAATATGAAAATGGTAGAAGGTGGGTCAATTGTTGATCATTTAAATGAGTTTAATACGGTTATCAGTAATTAAATTTTGTAAAAGTAAAATTTGATGAAGAAGTTAGGGCTCTTTTGATTTTGTGTTCTTTTCTTGGAATTTGGAATAGCTTGGTAATAGTTGTTAGCACTTATGTTTCTAGTTCAAATACATTGAAATTTGATGATGTTGTTGGTGTTATTTTGAGCGAGGAAATTTGTAGGAAAAGCTCAGGTGGAACATCCACATCAGGCAGTGTTTTGAATGCAAAAAGCAGGGGCAAAACAAAGGAGAGAGGAAACAATTCTGGAAGTTGTGGGAAGTCACGAGGAAAATCAAAGGACAGAAGGTCCCAATCTAGAGATAAGAGGGATTGTTGGTACCATGGTAAGCTGGGTCATTTAAAGAAAGATTGTTGGTCTCGAAAAAATAAAGGAGACGAAAAGGAAGGAAATAAAGAGGAAAATGTGGTAAGTAATAAATCTGATGAGGATACTTTGATTCTTTCCCTTGACAATGTTGATGATTCTTGGGTGTTAGATTCAAGGGCTTCTTTTCATGCTATGCCCCATAGAAATTATTTTCTTGATTATGTCCAAGGGGATTTTGGGCTGGTTTATTTGGGAGATAACGAACCTTGTCAGATTGTTGGAAAGGGAAGAATCAAGATTAAGTTGCAGAATGGGAATCATTGGCTACTACATGAGGTAAGGCACGTTCCAAAGTTAAAAAGAAATTTAATTTTTGTAGGGCAACTAGTTGATGAAGGTTGTGTTGTTACATTTAGTGATAAAAATTGGAAGGTTACAAAAGGTGCCTTAGTGGTAGCAAAAGGTGTGAAAGTAGGCACCTTATATCTTTGTACAGGTCATATTGTTCCTTCTACTTTAGCTATTGTAGATAAAAATCAATATTCAGGAACAATTGCTGCAGTTCAGTAGGTAGAAAATCAGATAGTTTTTGTGGATTCTAAATCAGCACTATGGCATAATAGACTTGGGCATATGAGTGCAAAAGGTATGAAAGCACTTCATTCAAAGAATATTTTACCAGGTATAAAATGTGTTAATATGGATTTTTGTGAAAGTTGTGTGTATGGAAAACAAAAGAGAGTTAGTTTTCTCAAGGATGGGAAACAAAAGAAAGATGAGAAACTGGAGCTTGTGCATACATATGTATGGGGACCAGCTCAGGTATCTTCTCTCGGTGGATCTCAGTATTATGTTACATTCATTGATGATGCAACTAGGAAGGTATGGATTTATTTCCTTAGGCAAAAATATGATGTATTTAAAACTTTTAAAAAATGGAGAAGCTTGGTTGAGAATGAGATAGGTAAAAAGCTAAAATGTCTCAGTTATGATAATGGTGGTGAGTATTGCAGCAAAGAGTTTGAAGATTATTGTTCCTCTAATGGTATTCATAGGCAAAAATGGTTCCAAGGACTCCACAGGAAAATGGAGTGGTTGAGTGCATGAATAGAACAATAATGGAGTGTTCATGAACTATGAGATTGCATGTTGGGTTGCCTTTAAACATGTGGGAAGAGGTTGTAAACACTATTGTTTATTTAATTAATAGAGGTACCTCTAATCCTTTGGGTTATGGTATTCCAGAGGAAGCATGGATAGGTAAGAAGGTGAGTTATTCTTTTCTCAAAACCTTTGTTTGTGAAGCATTTGCACATGTAGATTTTGAAAATAGAACCAAGCTTGATACAAAATCAAAAAAATGTATATTTGTTGGATATGGCATTGATGAATTTGGTTATAGGCTTTGGGATTTTGAAAATAAGAAAATTGTGAGAAGCAGGGATGTCATATTCAATGAGAAAGTGTTGTACAAAGATCTATTGCAGAAACATGAGAAGAAAGAAAAGGATTATGCAGTGCTAGATGATATTACAAACAACAATGTTCCAGTGGTTCCTCATACTCCACAACAACAACAACAACAAGAAATACCACAAACTCCAGTGAATGTTAGGCGATCTTCAAGGATAAGTAGACCTCCAAAAATATTTTCTCCCTCTTTATATTCTATTTTATTAACTGATGTTGTTGAACCAAAATGTTATCATGAAGCTATGCAGGTGGATACCAAGGTTCAGTGGGAGCATGGAATGGAAGAAGAAATGGACTCCTTGCTGAAAAATCAGACTTGGGAATTATGCAAGTTGCTTGTAGGTAAAAAGGCTTTACCAAATAAATTGGTTTATAGGCTGAAAGAGGAGGATGGAGGTAAACAAAGATTTAAAGCCAAATTAGTTGTAAAGCGATTTGCACAAAAAAAGGGTATTGATTTTGATGAAATATTTTCTCCAGTTGTTAAAATGACTTCTATTCATACTGTTTTAAGTATTGTGGCTACTAAAGATTTGTATTTAGAACTTGATGTTAAAATTTCCTTTCTCCATGGTGATTTGGAAGAGAAAATATATATGGAGTAGCCACAAGCATTTGAGGCCAAAGGTAAGGAGAAACTTGTGTTCATATTGAAGAAAAGTTTATATGGCTTGAAGCAAGAACCTCGGCAATGGTATCTTAAATTTGATAGTTTTATGGTTGAGCAAGGCTACAACAGGTGTAATTCAAACCACTGTGTTTATTTTAAGATATTAGGTGAAGATAGCTACATTATTTTATGTTTGTATGTTGATGATATGCTTGTAGCGGGGTCTAACATGGATCACATAAAGGAGTTAAAACAACAGTTAGCAAATTCATTTGATATGAAGGATTTGGGGGTAGAAAAACAAATCTTTGGTATGAATATTACAAGAGATAGGAAAAATAGAAAATTATTTCTATCTCAAGCTGATTATGTTGAAAAGGTGTTGCAGAGATTTCATATGGAGAATGCAAAAGTTGTCAGCACACCTTTGCCCAGTCATGTAAAATTGACTAAGGATATGTATCCAAAAACACTGGAAGAGGAAGAAATAATGTCCAAGGTACCTTATTCTTCAGTTGTAGGCAGCTTAATGTACACCATGGTATGAATGAGACCGGATATTGCACATGTCGTAGGAGTTATTAGTAGGTATTTGATTCATCCTGGAGTTGAGCATTGGAATACGATAAAATGGATTCTCAGGTACTTGACAGGTACATCCAATATATGTTTATGTTTTGGGGGCTCTAATACAAATTTAAAAGGCTATGTTGACTCAGATTTGGTAGGGGGTATAGATACCAAGCAGAGTACCATAAGTTATGTATTTACAGTTGATGGGACAACAGTGAGTTGGATTTCTTCGTTGCAAAAGGTGGTTACTTTATCCACCACAAAGGTAGAGTATGTGGTTGCAACAGAGGCAGCAAAGGAGATGATATGGCTACAAGTTTTCATGGAAGAGTTGGGAAAAACATAGGCTGAAAATCACTTGTTTACAGACAACCAAATTTCTATACATCTTGCAAAGAATTATGCCTTGCACTCTAAAACCAAACACATACAACTGAGATATCATTTCATTTGGTTGGTATTGGAGGATGGACAGATAAAGTTGGAAAAGATACATACAAATGAAAATCCAGTGGATATGTTTACAAAGGAAGTGACAAGGGAGAATTTGAGCTCCTCTTCAGCTTCAGTTGGTCTTCATGGTTAAAATTCTAATAGAGTAGCAAGGTCCAAGGTGCTTATTTCCAGTGGGAGTTGTAAGTGCAGCGGTGTCGTCTAGGATTAGTCTCCAAGTGGGAGATTGTGTTGGTGTGGAGCCTGATTAGTCTCCAAGTGTGAGATTGTTGGTATGTGGTGATTGATCATGCTATACTTTACACTTTTTAGTACTATACACTCTTCATGTATCCTCATTGAGGTTTGGGGGCGACAGCCCTCGAGAATTTTTTTTTTTCACGTTTTTCGCTTCGTCATCGAAAAATAAAAAAACCAAATTTGTAAACCCTAATTTCTAGAAGATTCTAAAAGCTTGTTATAAGTGGCTGGGACGGAGATTTTTAGCATGGAATTATTTGTGATATTGTAATATGTTTTTGCACTAGATAATAAAATCATTGGATGGTTGCAGTTTTGTAGATGTAGCCTAGATTGGGTGAACCGCGTTAAATTCTCTATGTTGTCTTGTTTTTGCTATAATTTCCTGTGTGTTTTGTTTTTCTATTTTATTGATCAAATATGCATTTAACTTGTTAGATATCCTCCTTCTAACCCTAACAAGTAACAGCAAACAAAAGCATTGATCTAGCATGTAAACCTTAAAAAATAAATTCTTCCAAATTTTCCTTGTTAAAATAAGGGATGTGGATCCCACTTTATGTGCCAAAATATTGATGTATGAAAATGTGAATCACAAGTATCAACAATGCCAATCTCACACTCTCATAAGCATGCAATAAAGTTCAATATCTTGGCTCAAAATATAGAATTTAGATAACAAACAAAGTCAACATAGCTAAGATCTTGATTTGCTTCATTGTTGGTTGTGCTTCAAAGTAACAAATTAAGACATAACAATAATGATATTATACAATGATAATGATAAATGCTCAAAGATAAATGATACACATGCTTGGTAAATGACAATGATAATTGCTTGATAATTCCTGAAAAATCTTGATAATGATTGAATGCTTGATAATACTTGGTAATGCTTGAATGCTTGATAGTTCTTGAATGCTTGAATGCTTGATAATACTTGATAATGCTTGATAATTCTTGAATTCTTGACAGTTATTGAATGCTTGAATGCTTGATTATAAGAAGTGATAGGGAGATCTTGATCATAAAATTGTTAGGGAGATCTTGGCAATGAAAGTGTTAGGGAGATTTGACAATAAAAATGCTAGGGGGATCTTGATCATAAAATTGCTAGGGGGTTTGAATGAAATGAAAGCTTCTTATTTATATTCTTCACTTGATATTTGATCAATGGTGGAGATTGACTTGCAAGATACTGGTGGATAGGAAAATTCAAGATAGGATAAGACCCAAATTTTGAATTTTGAAGAAAGGGGGAATTCAAATGATAGCTTGGAGAAATAAATAAATATTTATTTATTTATTTTAGAAGAAAATATTTAAGTTAAATAATTATTTTTAATTTATTTAAAAGAGGAGTGTTAGCTAACTAAATAATTTTAAAAAAACATCATGAGTGGGAGCTATGCAAAGGTTTCCCAACAGGCATTTTGTAGGAGCGGGAGTGGTGTGGAGGATGTCTGACGGAAGTTGTCTTCGAAGGTTGCTTTGCTGGTCAATGTGGACAGAGTTGCACTGGTTGGATCGGATGGTGTTGTGCTGGGGGCTTCTCCTCATGTGATTCCTCTGATTCCTATAGTGATTGGGGCAGATGGGAATCCCTTGCAGAATTTTGTTGTTGGGTGGGATGGTGTTGGTGGAGGCCCTCTTCTTGTTTCTTCTGGCAATCCTCTGAAATCATTCTCTGATGTGGTTTTGAATGCTTGTTCCTAGATTCCTCTTGCTTCTACTAGGGTTCAGCCTTTTCCCTATGCCCGTGCATCACCTGTTGTGGTTTGTGGGCCTGAGGTTGCTGAGAATGAGGATTTCTATTTGCGTCATGGTGTGGTCTACAGGTTTAATGGCTTGTGGCCCTCCCTTCTTGATCTCCATGAGTGGGTTTCTGGTTCCTAGAATCCTATTGCTTTTGGACTGATTGACCTCTATCCTAGTGCTAGAGGTTTTTTCTTTGCAACCTTTTCTTCCTTTGAGGATTGTGACAGAGTGTTGGACAGGGTGTGGATGTGGGGTGATAATTCATTGGTCATTTGGCCTTGGTATCGCTCTTTCAATCCTCTTACATAGCCTTTGAATATTCGACCAGTTTGGGTTCGACTGTCGAATCTCCCTCTAGGTGATCCCACAATAGTGGTTTACAATTTTTGGCCAAACTGGATACTGAAATTATTATTTTTAACTAAATCTTCACATTCAGGCACCTATAGCGGTTAAAGCATGAGGAATTTGAAGATGATGCAAACTAGAGTCTCATCACATTTTGTCTGTAGATTCTAAAAAAAAAAATTGAATTTTTTTGGAATCGGATTGCACTTCTTTTTCCATCTCCCACGAACACTGGTTTTTTTCAGAAAACAACAATTTTAAAAAGTGACGCTCATTGTATACAACATAGTTTTTTTTATATGAAGGATAAAATTCTATTTTTTTCAAATTTAGATTTGTAACTATGATATCTAGCACTTTCATTTGGTCTCATAGTTTTTCATGTATAGATTTCATTTGATTAATTAAATGCAATTAGTAATCACGATGTCACTATTTAAATTGAAGTTAACTGATTATTTTAATGAAAGTTAAATTCAAATTCAAATTGAAATGAAATTACCATGATTTGAAATGAATTTACATTTAATTTGGGGTTTGTCATTGCTAATGTAAAATCGAGTGCAAGTGAACGCAAGATCAGGTGAACATGATTGAAGGCAAGAACAATGATTAGGTAGAGTTGTTTAGCTGTTAGACGTTTATAAGTAAGACGGAATCTCACACACTAACTCAAAAAATATTTTAATGCATTTTTTTATTACTGTGTTTGCAAGTTTTAAAATCTAGTTTTAAAAATTGTGATAAATGCATGTTGATTTAAAAATGACAATTTGATTAAATTTAATGAAATTGATTTAAATTAAATGATTGGATTTCTTGTTTAAATATTTTATTATTGTTTGAAAATAATATGCTTGTATTTCAAAATTTAAATGGAATTGGCTTTTATTTCAAAATTTGATATAATTTAAATTTATAAAGTGTTTTATAAATTTAATTGATTTTAATTGAAAATCTGAAAGGAGAAAAGATTTAACAATTTGAAATTGAACAAAAATCTTAAAATGGAGTTATTGGAAACAAATTGAAAATAAATTACGTGCAAATTGAACTTGGCATTCAAATCAAACTTCAGTTAACAAGTTGAAGAAATATCTTCAATTAAGAGGAGAAGCAATCAAAAATCTGAAACTTAGAGTTATAGAATTGATCTGGAGATCAATCTAAAATAGTGGATCTCATTTCTTGTTAAAATCAATGCATGAGAAAGAGAGAAGAATCATATACTAGAGAATTTTGAAATTGGGGAGACACAAAAAAAATTTGTTTTTAGTGTTCTTGAGCAAAAACAAAATATGACAGAGTATTATTGAAAGGAGGAATTTTTGGTTTGTATTGCTATTTTGTTTTGGATCTTACCTATCCACGCAACCAGTAGTAGAGAGAAGGCAGATAGAGGGAGGATTACATCCTCTCACATCCCACGCACAGGAAAGAAGGCAAGGAGGTGGCCAAGAAGGCACGCTCAGCCTCTAAGTCCCCTCACACTCTAGGTAGCTAGGGAAAGGTCTCAACTTTCCACGCATACAGTAGGGAGAGGACTCTCCAAACCCACGCGGCCTGTTTGGAGGGCATGCGTAGGGTTTGCTAAGGCACAAGGCAAGACTCCATACACCCTCCATACGCAGCAGAATGCTCTTTCTTTTCCCACGCAAGAAGAGAGGGAATAAGGAAAGGGCGCGGCCAGGGACTGGCTCCCCATCCCTCTCCACGCACACAGAAGAATAAGGTGCGGCCTGTTCTCAAGGAGATCACACTCTCCACACACACGCCCAGGTAGCAAGGAGACACCAACAGGAAGATAAAATCCAGTTGAAAGAAGGTATAACACAGTGACTGAACAACATTTGAACAGAGGAGAAAGTTATAGAAAAAGTAAAGGAATTTCACAAAATTCATTTCCAGAATTTAAAGAGGTAGGATCTTGGGATTTATGAAAAACAAAAACATGAATAGAGAAAGATAAATGAAATAGATATGTAGTATGTTGATTTTTAAACAAAACTATTTCTATTAGTTTGAATTCATATATCTAGTTAAAAATTTAAAAGAGAATCTCTGTTTAATTAATTTAGAAAAGAATGATCTACAGATTTGTTTGCAAATCTATTCCTTTACATTTTGTAGAAACTATCAAATGAATCAAGCTGTGATTTTTCTAGAATAGTTTGAATTCAGGAATAGAAGATTTTTAGGAAAATTTTGATTGAAATCACAAATAAAGCAGATGATTATATTTAGGGAGAATTGCAAAACTAGAAAACTTTAGTTGAAACTGGTTGAAAAGAATTCAGACTGAAAATAATTTGATAGAATAACTTCTAAATTTTAACATTATTTTGAAACAGAGGTATTTAAACAGTAAATTTTAGCCATTAAAACTCAAAACAGTCAAAACAGAAATTAAAAAATGAGTTATTTTAAATCTGTTTGAAAAATTATTTATTTATTTTCTAAAAGTATGTAAAACATAAAATAAACCATTTAAATTTAAATACCATTTACTTGAAACAACAAAAACGAACTTGAACAATATTAAATAGATGAGTACAATAACGAATGAATATGTGCTCTTTTATGATTGTTTTTATATGTATTTAACTTGCATACTGGAGATACACCTTCATTATTCTTGATTATTTAATTTACTCAATTTAAATATTAATTTAATGTCGTTTATGGATTTAAACAATGAAAAAGATAACTTTTTAAACTATTTTTGCTTCAAACAAGATTTTTGTTTATTTATTTTTAAAAGATTGTATTTGATTGTTTAGACCATGCATGCTTGATAAATGACTATGCATGTTATGTTTTTGGGAAAGTTACCTTCCGGGACGAGTGTCGAATATGGGTTAATAGAGAGTGTAGTTTTGCTTTTTCAAAACTGCTTTATTTGTCATGCATGACATTTTACTTGGCCAAGTAACTTAAGGACCATTGAAATGGATGGAATTATTGAACTCTCTACCATATCCTAGTATTGAACTTGCTTGTTTCTTAAATGATTTAGAAAAATGAAAATGCTTGTGGTTTTACTAGTTATACTAGGCACGCACTAGATTCCATCTTGCTCGTAGACTGCTTCTTGCTAAGCGATTTGTGCAGGGTCAGGTATTTCTTGAATGACTAAGGAATTCTGGGGAAGCGTAAGCTTCGAGGTTGGGCGGAAAAAGCGCTTGATCCTTGTTCTCGTCTTCTTTATGAAGATTAGCTATTGGATTGAAGATCAACGGATGGCATCTTCTTTTATGCTTTATGTATTCTTTATTATGTAATGAAGAGCTTAAGGTGATTGAATGCCTAAGTCTCGAATTTGTAACTAATATTATTATCATCTATTGTATTTTTAATTGAAATTATGTAATATGACACATGTATGTATTTAGACTGGAATTGTATATGAATTTATCTTATCGACTTTTATGTCATTGTTTTGGAATCGACTAGTTCTTTGATGTCTAAATGAATGAGATGACGACTTTATTTTGAATATAAATGATTTTATTTAAAGTATAGTCATTGTTTGTTTTAAAGAGTTTCGCTCCTTACATGGTTTTTTATTGAATATTTTTTCCTTAATCAAGTTTCGAAGTCAAACCAATTGCAATTCAGACATAGGTGGACTGTATACAACATAACTTTTTCTGTATGTATAGAAATTCAATTTTTTTTTTTTTAATGGATCAAGGACATCAATACCCAGCACGAACATATTTTTTTAAATTTTATTTTGATAATCTGCTATTTTTCCACATGTGCAAAATAGAGAGCTTAATTTTCGATGAAAAACCTATGTTTAATAAAACTAAAAAAACACATACATAATAAAACCAAAACATATTAAAATTATATTTGTTGGACAGCTCGTTTTGAGGACTACCATCTTCCAATTGGGTCTGTGAAGTCTCCTCCATTTTCATCCTCAACTTGAGCTTTGAAGGGTAGAAATCTGCTAAAATTTGGTGGAAGAGGGGGAGAAGGGCAAAAAAGGGGGGTTCGAGCGAACCCCCCTTCGCTCAAAAGGGTGAAGGAGGGTTTGTTTGTGAACCCCCCTTTTTTTTTTAATTTTCCATTCGTTTCTATGAAGAAACGTGACATCATAGGGTTCGAACAAACTCACCATGCAAAAGGGGGTTCGCTCGAACTAGGGGTTCGACTGAACCCCTCTTTTGGATTCGTGCGAACCCCCTAGTTCGAACGAACCATTTAAAACATGAAATTTTGAATGTGTGAGAATTTTTACAAATTTCCTTCCTCATCAAAATTTTAAACCACTATTATGGGTTTACCCCTCTCCAGTTTTGGGAGGATTCTTGTTTTGAAACTATTGGCAATGCCATTGGTAGCTTTTTGAAGGTGGATTCTACCTCTTGGGATCTTAGGCATACTATGGTCGCTCGTATTTTGATCGATTTAGACATCTCCAAACCTCTCATTGGGGATGTGGTTTTGATGATGGAGGACAAACCTTGGAAGCAGCTCTTGGACTATGAGGGGCTCCCTTTTAGGTGCAGGAGATGTTTCTTTGTTGGTCATTTGGCCTCTAGCTTCCCTCTTGCTCACCGTAAGAGCGTTGCTACTTGGTGGAAGGATGCTTTCACGGACCATCTCACGTTGGGCTCTTTGGATGTTTCTATGGTGGACATCCCTTCCTTGTCTACTTCTTCTTTGGAGGTTATGTCTTCTCTGGCTCCTCCTTCAACTCCTTCTGTGGAACTTATGTTTCCTTGTACTACTGTCGTTGTGTCGACAGAGCTTGTCTGTCCTTTGATGACCACTACTAATACTCCTTTGATGAACACTTTTTTTTTTCCTCTGAATGTTTCAGACTCCTCTTCTTTGTTACTAGCTTCGTTGCGTGGTGACCTTTCCTTAGTGGTTGTTGAGAAACAACTCCTCTCTCCTTGCTCAATGGACTGTGTCTCTGAGCCTTCCTAGTCTGTTGTGCAGAGTAAAAGGAAGGGACTGCCCAAAACACGACCTCGAGTTTTGGGTGTCAGGTCTGTTCCCTCAGATTTTGGGGTTGTCTAGTCTTTCGTTAGACATGTAGTATGCCTATTGTTCGTGTCCTTTTTTTGTTGCCTATTTCATGCCCTATTTTGAACTAGTTTGTTTTTGGCCCTTTGGGCTCTCCGTGTAAAGGGTACGAAACCCTATAAATGTTGCTTACTTTATCAAAAATTAAATAATTTTTAAAAATTAGTTAATTATGAGGATCAAAGATAAATTTAATTTAATTTTCACTATTGGAGGGAAAATGATAAATGGTGAATTAACTAAATAATTAAAAATGATTTAATTAGTATAGATATGATAAAAAGATTAAGATAATTGATTAAATAATCAGAAGAAATGATGAGGTTATTGATGAAATGATAAGACAAAAATTCATTAGCTAATTTTAGGTGTCTACAACCTTAACACACAAACTCAAACACTCATGTCCCTTTATATTGTGCATCTCTATCTACTTGCTTGCCCAATTGAGCCACCATTAATGCTAAGTTGGATGATGCATATTTCAAAATATTTTTTGTGAGTATTTAAGTATAATTTAATAATAGGGATCATGTAGATCCACATGTACGTGCCTAACTATGTAAACAAAGAAGATAAAACCAACTACCATTGATGAGGTAGTTAGGATTTCAAACCTTGAGAACCCACACCATTATTGTGAAGGATAATTACAATTCACAAAGGGCATTTTCTCATACCTACCAAGTATAGTTTACCATATTTGTGCATAATTTTAGGTACATTTCAAAGACAAATGGAGATACATAAATATGGACCTACTCAAACATATAGTAGTGATGAGATTGAAGCCATTGTTGTAGATTTTGACATCTTTATAGGTGTATAATGGGTTGAAAAACAAGATAAAAATATAATTATGAATATACCCAAAACCCTAACCAGAACTTGTTGTGAGAACTCGTGTTCAAGTGTCTAGATTTGAGGATGAAAATCATGGATCTACTAGAGACTAGAGGATGAAAAAACTTTGGTTTCACATGCCCAAGGATGAAACCCCTTTGGATGGAAGGGTAATCTAACCTCTAAGATCATTTTTGTGTGTTAATGGAGGTAGATTTATGATATATGTCAAACCAGTTCAAGTTACAAGTTCTGGTTGTAAGAGTATGTTTTTAGTTGTTGGTTGTAGCAATATAATGTAATATATTTTATGCTTAGTTAATAGAATAAAGGGAAACCAAATTAAAATATGGATTGTTAATGTAATGTAAAAATCATGATAAATCTGAGTTTCATTGGATTTGGTATAATATATTTGTCTAAAATTTATCTATATTCTATTTACTGACATAATTTGTAATATGGTAGGAAATGAAGATTAAATTTTATGAGTTTGCTAAGTTCAAATAAAACATATTAAGGTTTGTTATTTTAAAATAAGATAATGAAATCTAAATTATAATATTGAATCGTAGATGTAGCTAGTAAATCTTGATATGATTTAAAATTTATGAAGTTTTGAGTAAATATATTAAAAATGTATGTAATCATAATTAAATATTTCAATTAATCACTTAATTAAAAATATAAACATATTTTCATTAATAACATTGATAGGAAAAAACAAATAATCACCATATGATTTTAAGCATTTTCATTTAAAAATATGAAAAAGAAAAAAGCTTTCACATCATTTAGCCATGCCAATATCCATGTCAAATTAACCCAATCATTTTCTATTTTATTAAAAATTCCAATTAATTTATAAAAACTTTTTGCAAAACACTATAACATTCTCATAATTGTTTATTTAAATTGTTAGATATTTGTATTACTTATTATAAATCTTGTTAGGAGAACTTCAATAAAATTGTATAATACAATTGTGATACTTGGATAAAGTAAACAATTATCATAAAAATTGGGCACTACATTGGGGTTTTAAATACAATGAATATCACATTTATCCATGTACGGGTTATATTTAAAGTTTTGATGAAAGATAATATATAACTTAATCATTATCTCCCTAAAATCTATTGTTTAAATATGAAATTTCTCATTTTTATGATTATAAATTGGAAGGTATGACCATATGCAATGTATCTCGAATGGCGAGGCATAAAAGAATGAGGCAGCCGACCGTTGGCCTCTAGAAAGGTGTAAAAATTTTAAATTCATAGTGATATACACATTGTATATAAACTATTATATTGTTTTGTGTTTATGAGTGTAGGGACGATTTTATAGTTGGAAGAACAATTTTTAGATTAGTAGAAAAAAAAAAATTTAATCTTTTATGGCTCATTATTCTCTTCAAAATATTTGTGTTCTATTATTTAAAATGTTTTTCATTTTCATAAAATTGTAATTATAATTTTGTTTTTTAATTAAATCATAGATATGAATTTGTTTGTTTTTTTAAATTTTAAATCTTTTATATTTCATAGTCAACAATTTCATATATGATTATTGTCAATCAATGTGTACATTGAAATTTTGAATTTTGTGTCTAGTGCATGTATTTAAAGGAGTCGCCCTAGGTCATTCTAATAACATGATTATGTCATCAATCACATAAAAAGAACAAATATATTTGCATGTTTGTCTTTAATATTTTGCAAGTTCGCTAGACATTTTAAATCTAACATTCATCTAGAAGTTCTTCCAACTACATTACCGCTTACCACAAGTTGGAAAAAGAGTTGTAAAGCCAAAAATTTAGAGTTTCAAAGCTAGGTTAATGAAGAGGAATTCTCTAATAAGCCTTGAGATATTCTTCCTCTAAATCTAGAGAACTTGTCATTAGTGTTTTAGACGAGAATTAGAAGAAAGGCTTGAGTCATTGTTAAAGGAAGCAAAATACTTAGAAATTTTTGAAATGCTCTTTAATTTTCGAATCTTATGTGTTTTAGATTAGATGATAAAGGTCCTCTATTCAAAGGGCCTTCATTAGAGACTATCTACATGGCAGTTTATCTCTGTACATTCCACCTATTAATCTTTTGTTGGAAAAATATTGTTGAATTGAAATCTATTTTTCGTAATCAAACAAAAGCCATGACACAAAATTTTGAATCAATGTAGCCCTTAGAGCAAACTTTCCAAAAAGTGAAGGTTTTAATATTTTAATTTAATTATTATAGTTATTTTTCATTTTATTATCAAATGTTTTTTTAGCAAACTGAAGATCTCTATTTGACACATATGAAAAAAATAGAACATACAACCACCCAACATATTAATGTCCTTGTTTCAATAGAAATAATAATTTGGGTGTATACCAAAAAATTAATGTGTGATGAGAAAATATTTAAATTATAACTAATCTCAATTAAAAATAATAATTATAAGTAAAATATGTCACAAAAATATAAAGTAGGCATGTTTTATATATCAATTATAACAATTTGTGTTTAATTTTTTGTGAAAAAGATCTTACATTTAGTTCAAGTTATACATTTTGAGGAAATGTTACTTATTAAAAATGTAAAGTATAAAAATATATATTAATAAATATTTAAAAATTAAAATATTTTTTAATTTTTAAATATTTATTAAGATTGAAAATTTAAACTAGCATGTCTATCTTTAGAAAAATCTATGTAAAATATGTCTAGATAGCATTCTCTATTTAAGTTACAAATCAATAAAAAATAGGCACATTGAGAATAATATATCTTGGTATCTTTTACATATTTTTTTCTCAAGATAGATATGCTAATGTAGATATATTAAATGCATCTATCTAATATCATCAAGAAATCATAATCATTTTATAGAGTTTCCTTATTCAAATCTTACTACTCAAAAGGATTATTGCAAAGGACAAAGAAAGTGATGATGATTACAATAATTAGGACAATAAATTTAATCAAGATTCATTAAATAATAGAGTATATGTTTTGTTGAAAGAAGATTACAAAAGTGAGTCAATGTTTGAGCTTTTAAACTTTTGAAATATTAGTGATATATCAAGTTGTAGATTACTCCAAAATAGTTAAGAAACACTTCATCATTTTTTCACTTTCTATATAGATTTTAGAAATTTCAAATCTTGCTAACAATTTGTATTATGTCCAACATTAACTAATATGTAGGTTTTGTTTTTATTTACGAGGTACATAAAATCTATTTATACTATGTAATACCAACATAATATTAATTAATAAAATATATTAAAAACTAATAATATATATAACAAAGATTTTTAACTAATATGTAGGTTTTGTTTTTATTTACGAGGTACATAAAATCTATTTATACTATGTACTAAACTAGTATACATATATTAATTAATAATATATATAAAGAATGCTGAAAGTTATCAATACTTAACATTGTTTATTATAATATTAATTAATAAAATATATTAAAAACTAATAATATATATAACAAACTATTTTTACTATTTATATGCATATATTAATGAATAGTATATAAAAAAAAACTATCTAAGCATACATATCTTAGTTTGTAATTTTAATCGAAAAGTATTTAAATTAAAAACTATTTATTGAGAAGTTTTTATTGGGAAGTTTTCAATTTAAATCTTTTTGGAAAAATAGAAAAACAAAATTTATTTTATGTGCTTGTTATTCTTAAGCAGCACATACTTCCACTTGCCTGTCATTTTCAATGAAGATTCAAAAAGTTTACGAATATTCCTTTGTTGCTTTCAGCGTAAATATATTTAAAATGTCTAAAATTCTAAATAATATTTTATCTCTACTTAAATCTAAAATTTTACTTGCTATTTTATTTAATACTTATATACTTATGCATATAATATGTTTTATTTTTTTTTAAAAGAGTTTTTTAAATATTTCTTTGTTTACTAAAGTAAATAATTATTATCTTATTTATTAAAATTATATCATTAAAATTTTTTTATTTATTATATGTAAATGAAAATAAGTTGGATACAATTTAAAATTTTCTATGTAGTTCATATATTGTATTTTTATTAGTTTTGTATGTTATTTTTTTAATAGTTTTTGTTAACACTCACGTCATTACAATTAACCCTTTGTTACACTCTAATGACACCCCTTAACATTAAATGAAATCTCACAAAATCAATAATAAAAAATATTAATTTGAATGACCTGCTCTAATCAAAAATTGTAATAACCTAACTTTAAAATTACTCTATCATCATCTCTACACTAAATTTAGTGCTCCAAACCATTCTCACAAAAGGCTTCTTAAACACAGTTGAAGAAGGTTCAAAGAATTTACAATGTTAATGGAGTTCCTATTGTTGTGTCTTTTCTATAATTATGTGTATTATGAGGTATATGATTGTTATAGGCTTTATTGACTTTTTTGGGATAGGTTGCATTATAATATTTTTGTGGACATTATATTCATAAATATGTTACAAAATATTGTGAATTTATTTTTTAAATTATGAATTTTGAATTTAAATAATTTTTAATTGAAAGATAAAGTATATTATTATAGATTAAAACAATTTTATTTAGTTTATTTTATATAAAACCACATTTATTTTATTATACAATGACTATAATTTCAACTTCAACATAATAAAAATTCAAACATAACATTTGAAATGTATAAACTATGACAATGACTATAGATAATAATTATCAAACCCCTCAACTATGACAATGACTAAAGATAATAATTATCAAACCCCTAAACTATGACAATGACTATAGTTAATAATTAACAGCAGGGTTGATAAAGCACAGCGGTTGTAAAGAATTTCATTTTTACCTTGTGGCAGAAGAACTTTCTCACATTTTACATACATTAAAGATTTTTTTAAAGTGTGACAGAGTGTTTATGCTTTTCACCAGTGCTGTATTGTTCTAAAAATGGACTGATGTCTATTAAAGTATCTTACCTTTCTTGAAAACTGTAAAGTCACCACTTGCTATTTAAGGTTTAATTCTTAACTAACGAGGAAAAGTTTAGCACATATATATACATTTCTTAACCATAATTTTTGTAGGTTTCCAAAGGTATATGTATAAACTTATGTACTATATATAGGATTTAAAATATCTGTGCCTTGAATAGGACAAGACAACTCAAGATAGGATAACTCTGATCATCAAAAAAGCAGAAAGCAAGGAGAAGTCACTTTTGCTTATTTCTATTTATTGTCTGATCCAACCAGTACATATAACCAGTAGCTATTTCAGGACCACAGGCATGCCAAACTAATTAACTATTATATTGACAAGTCCATCCTATATATACTGCATATGCATATGTTCTGAACAGTTGATATTTAGTTTGCTGTTTAGTATGAAATCAATTCATGCTTAACGCCAAGATTGTTTTAAGTATTTAGTTGTCTGTAATAAAAACAAAACATAAAAGAAGTTGTACTTAAGTGGGTGTTGTAGTTGGAGGGTAAGGTGGCAAACCATATTTAAGTTTCGGCTCAATGTGGATTGAAAAGTCTGAATTAGTCTGCCATTTTTTACTGAAATGATTTTGAAAAGTCCTGCTGAGCTGCAATGGGTTTGAAGTACAAAAGAGATGAGAGGTGATGATGGTTAGATAGAAGAATCCGACATATTTATTCTGCAGTACCATCAAATATGTCATAGGATAATATAGGAGAAAACCAATATTGTGTATTAAAAAAGACTAATTGAATATATTTATCAGAGCCCATGCAATGATATTTGGATAAATCATGCGATAGACCGTGAGACAAAAACTTACAAGATTTGAAACCTGGTTCAAACTGTAGGAGATTTTAATAACATCTGAATACGAGGATTTTTGGCTAATGTTGTCAGATGCACTTGGCTGTCTGAGTTTATGTGACATATTTTTCCTAAAGAGTATCTTGTTGATAAAAGAGTGAAAAGGAATTTTTAAAACAAAGCAAGCAAGCTTATAAGAGATGGGTTATTTAAGGAATAAGAAGGAATGAGAGGGGTTCTTTAAAGATATCAATCAGAAGGGTTAGTGTTTCTGTATCGGATAGTAAAAATGAAATTGTACTTTTGAGGATAATGATCAGTATAGGTTTGTACTTCTGTATCGGATAACAAAATGATCAGATAACAAAATAAACTTTCCGAAATAAACTTGTACTTTCATATCAGATAACAAAACGAATTTGTGAACAATATAAAATCCTCAATTACTGTTAGAACTGGATATCCATTAAGCAAAAATTGATGGGTCCTTGAATGGAATCACCTTTATTACTATTCGAAAGATATAGATCATTAAAGGAATCAATTGACTATTAGATATTTTTCGCTGAAAACGATACCCAGAATAACGTTTAACTGTCAAGACTGCATTTCCATTAAGAAAGAGTTGAGGATCACTGAAAGCTCTTAGCTAAATTCTGAGCTTAACCATACATGGAACGAAGAATAAAGAAGTTAGTTCTTGTCCGTCATCTTAAGTTGATGATTCGATAGGACTAATGAACTGAAAAACAAGAAATAAGAATAAGCAATTGAATATGGCTTTAAAAAATTCAAGGCATTATCAGACACACATAGATTAATCTGGGTATATCATGGTCAACCTTATTATGATATAGCTCGTGGTCTCACAGATTATAAGCATTCTTTTGGTCATCGATTTCCATTACATTTTTGTCCAAACAATCCATGGAAGCTCTCCCAAGAATATGAGAGTACATACGGCAGAGAAAGTCTGCTAGGTGCTCTTTACTTGGGGCAAGATATCTATCCTCATTATATTGATTTGCTGTATGCTACGAGGTCGAATTCCAATAAGCCTTTGGAGATCTGATTTGATATCACATGAAATACATGGGAAGTTGCTAGACAACTGAAAAAAACCGTGAGGTCTTTTAATAGTGTCTTGACTTTTGTGTTCATTGATTAGAATAAATTAACAAATAAATCTTGTCAGTCCCGACATGAGTTAAAAAGTTTACATATAGAACTAATCCTTTAAAAAAGAGAGGTTCGTTATTTTGTTTTCTGTCACTATATTGTGACAAAACCGGCCAGTGTGACTATTAAGAGAAGACTGTAAATTGCATTGCTTGCATACTCTTACTCTTGAGTGAGTTGTATTAACTGATTGTACATGTTTAATGTGTCCCACCATTGAACCCACTACCATAAGTGACTATGCCACTTGAGTCTATGAAAGGATGTTTAGATCTCTTTATTAGGATATTTGTAGAGATTAGAGAGTTAAAAGTAAAATTTCTGTAGTTTATTATTAGTATGGTATATTTTTAAATTTGATTATGTTAAATTTTTTTATCACTATTTTGGATCATAATTTATGATCTATTATGAAGAGGGGGTAATAAGAGAAGTGATATATATTATTTTGATGATGAATTATGGAGTATGATCCGAAATGTTAATAAAAAAAAATCACAGAATCAAATTCAAAAATATATTAAAGTACATTAAATAATTTTATTAAATCAAAAATACTGAAATGTGTTTCATTCAAACTTTAAAAATGACATGATCTCTTCAAAAAACCAACATATATATTTAGTAGATAATAATATTCATAACATAGATTGAAAACTAATTGATTGTTAACAAAATACTTTATACATATCCTATATCCACATAATGTATATCCACATAACAAGATCCAGTGGTTCCATTTCGTTCAAGTTGAGAATCTTCCATACCAAGTACTCCATTGCTAGATGGCAAGAAAGAGAATTGCAAAATGTCATCACTTACATGAATTATTGTAGAACTCCATACTGACTACTACAAATAGCACAATGTTAACAAATAGAACATGAGTACTAGACCATATCTCAGATTTACAATTTCATATGCTTACGTATGATACTTTATAACACGTTTGCATCATTCAAGATATTCATAAATCAAATTATAAGGCTATCTAAAAGGGTGGCGGTTTTATTTTCTCAAATAGCAATAAGATGTTTAGATAATTTGATCGTTGTAAAACTTCATTTGAATTGGGTTGCATGGACAAATCAGAAGTTGGGACAAAAGCAATAATCCTGACGTCTTCATATGCACTGATACGATGATACTCGATATCGAGGGATCTTTTAAGCATTGTTTACTTTGTTTAAAATTATCGCACACCCATTACAAATTGTAGATATTATTGCAATTAGTATTATACATATACAAACACAATTAACAGAACAAATAGTCCAATCGTGTCCAAAGAAAATTAAAATGCAGTAAGTTATAGAAAATGATTTTCCCACCATGTCAAAAGAAAATTAAAATGCAGTAAGTTATAGAAAATGATTTTCCCTTGCTGCCTCTTTCTTGTGTAGCTATATTGGCTACTTTTTCTGGAGTCTAGGTTGCGGTTGGAAGTGGATGGGAAATCTCTCTAGAATTTCAAAGAAGTTCAACCTCCTTTGTGTTTCTAGTTCGGAGACCTCTCGTTGGTATGTCCCCACATTTCTAAGGAAGCTTTATACTACTGTTTTACAAATTTAGACTAACAACTTGAAGTTGCATTGAAGTTCTGATCAACAACTGTTAGATAAGAGTTTTTCTCCTTTGGCCATTAATCAATGCCGGATTCATACAAATATGCAGGGATTTGTAGCTGTAATTCCAGTCTCCAGTTTAATAAATTGAACAAACATAAAAAATACAGAAAATGGCAAAATTCTCATACTGTTGCTTATTTGCACCAAAGAAGATATCATGCTTCCTTTCTCTTCACAAAAAAGAATAATGTAAGAATACAGATGCCCATCTCAAAAGAATAGGCTTTCAGTCTTCGTAGTATTTTTTTAAAAAAAAGCATAATGGCCTGCAAGCCAAGCTTGTTTAACTTAATTGTTCTGAATGTCAATTACAACAGGCACTGATTGTGGATATTGACCGCTTGTAAAATAAGTCAATTTGAGAAATCTGAGGAACACTTTATTTTAAGACAACTTGAACTGCTTCCTGGGCATCATCTTGTGTTTCTGACTTGTTTCTTACAATCATGAGAAGTATGGAGCTGAATTAAAAGAAGCACCACCTGTCACAGATTGTGGAGAGAATAACCTTGCCCTTATAACTTTTTGCCATCAATTATACCTGTCAAACAAGCCTTCAAACTACAATGCCACAAATTTCTCAAGCCATGGATAACAACTTATGAACCACAATTCAATCAGAACCTTTTATGATCTTGTTAATAGAAAAATTGCTTCAAGGGGTGATCCGGCATTATAGACGGTGCTACAAAACATTATTCCGGTCGTTCGCCTAGCCCCCTCTCATTGGTTTTAAGAATGAACTTGGGGACTGTGCAATTCCAGGATTGGTAATCCCTAGTCTTCTTAATTCTGCCTGTACCTCCTTTGCCCTCTGATGATTCAAACCACAGGATAGGGTAGATTCTTTACAAGCTGAGAAATGACTCGGTACACTAGAAACCTGAGCCCATGTATTTCCTGACCTGAACAAAGGATTATAATTTGCCTCTTGAAATTGCCTGGGCTGTGCATTGAAAGAGGTAGGTTCAAGAAGTGGCAAATTTGACACATCTTCTTCATCAGGAGTATCATCAATGATAATGACTTCTGGCTCAGACTGTGGATGAACAGCAAATGACGGCTGTGCATAGTTTCCAGGATTGGTAATTCCTAGTCTTCTCAACTCTGCCTGCACTTCCTTTGCCCTTTGAAGATTTGAACCACGGGCGACGGTTGACTCTTTACATGATGAAAAAAGAGGCCATGCTTTTCCAGACCTGAATATAGAATCATAATTTGAGATCCCGCCCACTGAATTACCCTCTTGAAATATGTTAGGCCGTCCACTGAAAGGTGTAGGTTCAAGACCTGACGAATTGGGAACAGCGTCTACATCAGGAGAGTCGTCGATAACAATAACTGCATGATCTGATTGTGAATGAACAGCAGATGAAGACTGCCTTTTTGCTTGAGAGTTTGCACCTGCAGGCCTATTTGATGTTCTATTTTCTACTGATGCTGTTGAAACATGTGGTGATGAAAAGTTCATGTTTGAGTTAGTAAGGCCTGATTGAGACCAAGCAGGTCCTGCACTTGTTAAGGTAGCCTCAACTGATGGTTGGTAAGTCTTAACCTCAACTGATGGTTGGTAAGTCGAAACTGCCATATTTTGCAACCATTCAGAAAGATTCCCTACGGCAGATGTTGGTTTCTGGTTGCATCCATTTCTGTTCCACAGTAGCCTTGATTCTTGACTTCTTACGCCTTCAAAGGTATGGAACATATCCTGGTCGAAGTTAATAGAACTTTCCATAGACCGTCCTAGTTGATTATTCCCATCTTGCAGAAGGTTTTCTTCAGATGTGAATCCTAGAAGCCTAAGGTAGCTTGCATTGCGGAATTCTTCCATACTGTTTGGATTTGTGTCAGGTTGCTTGGATTGCCCTCCATCTGTACTTGCCACAATCAAATTCTTTCCCATCAAACGCACAGTAGGATTTCCAAACATACTGGGTTCACTGAAACAATTTAGATTATCAAGGCCTTGATTGTTAACTAAACCTGAAGAATAAGGTGTACCAGATGAACCAAGAGACGCCGAAGGAAAGTTTCTACCATTAGAACTGCATCTCTTTTGAATGGTATATGCATAAGGTGCTACACCCATAACCTGATTCCCCACATAGCTTCCATTTGAGATCCCAAACGAAGAGTTGTTCAGGTTCTGTTTTGATCCAACTTGTTTCTCTAATGGGTTGGTAGAATTATTGTGGACTGAATTTTGGCCTGCATGATTGCTTTTAGAATTACAAGCACTTGAGCTTTGTTCAATCATGAAACACCCATGCAAGATCTCCTCTGCTGTTTTTCCCTCGCCTAATTGCTTGGCAAGAGTGGAGGCCGAAACAACTTGGGGTACAGTCACCGATGTTAACTTCATGTTTCCAAATGAGGACTGTTGATTTAGATACTTAGAATCTTTGGATTGAAAGGATAATTTTTGAAGCAAATTTCCTTGTAAGGTCAGTGGAAGACCCTTGGAGAAAGTGGAAGAAGATGAACAGATAGCATCACCAAAGACGCCACATGAAGTATTTGTAAACTTCTGAGCAGGTGCTTGTGGCCTTTCTTTCATACTTCTTGGATTTGAATGTTCAATTTCAGCCATCCATGTGTTATTAGAATTGGCATTTTCGGATATTGAAGTGACTCGAGTACTATGTGACTTTGATTGTTCAACAATAAGCCCATTGTACAAATATGTGCTACTTGATGATGCATAGATGTTAGTAGTTGAATTCAATAAATTGGACAATGCAGGATCTCTGGCAAATGAGATAAACTGTCCATTTGAATCAAGGCATGGTATATCATTTTGAGCTGCTGCATTTTCTTTCAAGGTCTGCTTTTGTAGATACATAGACTTCACTCTCTCCTTTGCTGCATCATCTATGCCGACACAATTCGTTCCTAAATTTTTCTGTGGGGCAACTGTTTCCTGCATAGTCTTGCTTGGATTTAAGTTCTCGTGAAAGATCAAAGGAGAGGATTTCCCCTCATTTTCTTCATATAATGCTGGATCATTTTTGTCTTCATTAGATAGATCCTGAAATGAAAGACCTGTTATCTGTGCTGGAGTTTCAGTGGAAACATCTACTGTATCATGCCCAACAACAGATGTCCTATGTCCAGGTTGTCCTATCATTGATGCTCCGTGGGAAGTGTATGTTATCCGTGAATCTTGGCAAGAAGTGCGAACAAATGAATTTGAATGGGCTTGTGTTTCTGTTATTTCCCCACAAGGCTGATTATTCACTCCTTCAAATAATTCTGAAGATTTTGTTGGGGCTTGACACTGTGATTGAGCATTGGCCCTTGATCCCTCTTCCAAAGTAAGTGAGGCAGAGGCAAGTTCATTTCTTGAAACACTTTGTAGCGTATCATCATGTGAGTGCAGACTTGAGGTATGTCCTTTCCTTTTGCAATTAGAATTTTCTGAGACCTCCACCGATGGAGAGCAATCACTTTCTGGCATCTCTGCTGCCCATGTTTCATTGTTAGTTTGTCCTAGGACTGTCATTTGGATGCTTTGGACCTCAGAAATTGAAGGGAATGCTGATTTTGAAGGCGATTTATGCAATTCTTCTTCTACTGGACTCCTTGTGGTTTCCTGTACATCTGTCGAGCCTATGTCATTCTTATTGTAAGATTCTTGCTCCTGAGCAACTTGTTTCATGCACATCTGCTTCTTCCTCTTTGTGTCTATTCTTGCATTTCGAGACACAAAAGGTTTCTCCTTACATGTAGTTCCTAATGATGAACTTGTAGGCTTTTCCTTAACACTTTCTTCAATCTGAGCATGCTTAGCAGATGATGTTGCATGAACCTGAATGTAAAACACGACAATAGTGTGCTATATTGTATAAGAGAATGTAATAAATATTTGTAAATCAATACAAAATAAAATCACTTATATATTCAAGTGAATGTGCTATGCAGACGTATCGACCACAAATAAATTGGAAGCTTCTCCATAGATAGCCTAGTGGTCCATGGAGAAGGTGTCAGGCAAATTTTTATGTGGGTGCTGCACAGAAATTTTAAGAGCCCAATGCAGAAAAGGGTTCCATACAATAAAATGTGTATATACTTTTTCAGTTATTTAATCTATTGTAACCTATAAGTTGAATTTTTTGGAAATTTTGTAAAAATTTATACAAACTAGATATTGCAAAATAGCATAAAAATTCCCTAAAATTAAATGTTTCTGTAGCCACCGTAAATTTGTAACCCCGCATTGCTAGCAGCAGCTTAAAACCTTATTCCTAAAGAATTGCTGCACAGAATTTTTATGCAAAATTTCAGGTTTCAGCAATTTCAATGTTTAATGTAATGCATGGGATCTTGTTAGCAATAAAAATAAGAGCAGTGGCTCCGTCCGCTCACAGCTTAAATGTCACACACATTTGCCAGACAAAAAGGCATTGACAGTAGACCAGTCCAAAAAGGAAACAACGCACCTACGTATATGTAGCGTGTTGTTAAGAATGGACCATATGCATTTAACACAATTTTTTAAAATTGGACAGGTTTATACTGGACACGTATCAACAGAATACATTGTTACGATGTGACTACAAATGTGCATGATGATTAAGCCCAGCCCTCCCCGCCCACAACTTGAACGTCACGCACATTTGTGGGTCAAAAGTGTAGGCCCTTCCATGAGACCCCCCTAAATCTTCAAAAATTAAGGAACCAGAATATTATTACATAAGCAAGAAAAGTAGCTTTAAAATAGACATTGCATACAAACCAGGAAAAGCAGCTTTAATCTTAGAAGAACCTTAAAAAGAAATTAAAGCATAGAAACACTTTTATTTAAGAAGATGGAATGTAATTGTGTGGATAGAGTAAAGAATTTTGTGAGAGATATAAGCAGGCAGAAGTGTATTATCTCATAGAATAAAGAAAATTTAGATCCAAAATTCTGTATAATTAAGGTTTTGAGAGGTTGAATCTGTTAGGTTCAGGAGAGGAAGAATAAAAACATATATTTCATTGTGTCTCAAAATTACATCGGAAGAAATGTTTACATCTTTATTTTATAAGGAGGACAATTTAACTGTCATAACTGTCTAAATTAAATAATATATTACAATTGTATTAATCCTTAATGATTAACACATTAACATCCCCCCCTTAATCTGAAAGGGTTATCATGAAACTATGCAGTATTTTGAACTTCTCTCGGCGAAGCACTTGGTGAGAATGTTTGCTGGCTGATCTGAAGTTTCTTGAAAAGCCTGTTAATGTGAGAGATCTTAAATTTGTTTGAACTAAGCCTGTTACCTTGATAGGGTTCGAATTTTGATATTGAGCCTGTTGCCTTGACAGGTCTCAAATTTGATAATGAGCATGTTACTTTGATAGGTCTCAACGTTTGATAATGAGCTTGTTGCTTTGACAAGTCTCAAATTTGGATAATAGGCCTATTATTTGGACAGGTCTTAAATTTTGAAGAATGAGCTTGTATCTATGACAAGTCTCAACTTTGGACTTGTTTTGTCCATGCTGCAATTTGAAAAAATGGCCAAACTTTAGTGGCCAATATAAGTAGTCACCAACTATCAATCTGGGGCAACCATTATGATTAAAAATAATATTTTAAATTTATCTGAAATATAATAATATCTGAAATGGCACATATTGAGTGCAATAATATATTGAAGTGTAAATACCACACCGATCACAAGGTGTCAACAATCTATGAAATCACTTGAATCTGACATATACATAAGATTCCCCCCCTTAGCAAATGAGAGAGGAAAATTTCAACAACACAATCTCCCTGATGGAGTGACTGAACAAGAGGCAACATCTTTATCTCCATAACCTCAAATAATTGGAATATATTAATAAGGACCGCTGTCATCATAATCATCATAAACTACGTCTCCAATATTAGCAAAATCATTCATGGGAAGCATATTCACTTCATCAATCTTCTCAACAATTGAAGGCTTATCAAATATACTGAGTGGTATCTTAGAAATATCAAAATTAATTGGAGTTAATGTAGGCGCAATAAGATCTACATTATCATTAGAAAAATTATGAGGAATAACATCACCACCATTATGAGTAGGCACATTTTCACCATCAATAATAGATTGAACCCTCTTATAAGATTTGGTTAACAAATCAACCTTGGATCTCCACCTTGAATAATCTATCCAACCAAAATTCATATGCCTCATAGATTTTGAAGGTGGATCTGGTAGATAACAATGTTTGGTAGAATGAATATGCAAACCACATGATGTACAAGGGTGTAGATCAAAGCAATTACTAGAAAGATGACCTTGACGACCACAATGGGAACAAATTTGAACATTATTGGATTTAACACATTGCTTTTGGTTGCTTAGATTTTTGAATTTCACAAGAATCATCAACACATGTAGACTCAACATGAGATTCATTCATATGCCCCCCTGATACAAATTTTATGGGTTTGGAGTATTCTGGGATATAAGAGCCAACAAAACCCTTGTAACCAAGACCACATTTCCCTCTATTTATTTTTTGAGATTCCCAAACTCTCACAATGGGTTTGGATGAAGTAGCAAATTTTGACTCAATGGATTTGTCCTTTTGTGACTTTGGTTTGGTGGCATTTTTGGTTCATAGGTTTAGACATAGCATTTTGTCTATGCAACTCAACATCTTTCTCCAAGGACATTTTGGTTTTACATGCTTGCTTTGTTGAAATGCTTGAAGAAGGTACATCATGCTTAACATCTTTCTACTTTACATCTTTCTTTTGTGCTTCAACATTGGGTGTTTGATTGTGTATACCACTTGTTGGGAGTTGAGCTGGCTGTTTTTCTCAAAAGGCACACTTGTTCAAGAAAACGCTACCATCCTAGTTCAGAACCAATGGGAGGCTATTAAACCATGTCACGAATCCCAAGGGAAGACGCTGCACACATTCCAACAATCTCTCACTCAACGTTACCCGAAGAGATTCGAACCCACAACCATGCTCTGATACCACTGTTAGGCCCAGGAGAGGTAGAATAAAAACATATATTTCATTGTGTCTCAAAATGACATCCGAAAAAATGTTTACATCCTTATTTTATAAGGAGGACAATTTAACTGACATAACTATCTAAACTAAATAATATATTACAATTGTATTAACCCCCAATGATTAACACGTTAACAGAAGCTAAGTTTATTTTTCTTCTTCCTGCATCCGTCATGCCTGAGCAGGCTAAGTTCAACTTAAGTCCTTGCAAAAGAGTTAAAAGTGGAAAGAAATATTGATTTGTCGATAGCGATAAAGAATAGCTTACAGAGGGGTTTAAATGAATTAGGGAGGGAGATGGAGGAGAAAAGTTTTCTTCATAAGATTTTCGGTGAGGATTGGTAAATGAGATTAGAGGCTATTTAAGCTAAATTCCCAAAGAAGAAAAAATAAAGTCCTAGCAAGTCTGATTAGAAAACTGAGGAAGCATAATGCTTTCAATATACCTTGAAATTTTCTTTTCCATTCATCTGTTGTGGCTATATAATAGCATACTTCAAAAGCTTGAGGATTGAAAGATCCATATTAAATAAAATTTAGTCACAAAACTGACAAATAATTGGTAGAAAAAATTGAAATAAACAAGGTAAGCAGAAGATATGGTGCAGAAGAAGAGAAATAACTTTGGTGGTAACGAATACCTGCCTTGCAAGAAATATTGATTAAAGGAGAAGGATGTATAGCATGAAATTAAAGATAAAAGGAAAAATAAAGAGATTATGGCTATATGATTAGACGAGGAATAAAGTTGGCAGTAAACAAAAAAGATTAAGTACCTTGAAGAGTTATGCGAGTTATTAATGGATGGAAAACAATAGATAGGCACTGTAGAGACCTTGAGAAAGAGGAAATAATAGGAAAATATTGCCCCCAATGAAGATGTTGACGAATAGGAAGCAGAGGGAACATATTGTCCCAAATGAAGATGTTGATGAATAGGAAGAAGAAACAGCGTATGTTATCCTAGGATGGATAAATCCTTCATGAAGAGGAATTAAAGTTATTGATTTGTGTCCAGATGATTAAAGAAGCTGAAGTGGAATGTAACAGCAATCAAGTTGAGAAAGAGAAAAATAATCCCAATAACACAGGTAAAGTCAAGGAGAGAAAAGTGTGCCAAACAAGAAACTTAAAATGGAAATGTTGTAGCAGGTGCAAAATTATTATTTAAGGATGAGATTAATCTGGATGAAGATAAAATTGCTGGAGAAATGCAATGGATAGTAAAATTAGATGAGATCAGTGAACTGATAAAAAATGCAGATCTTAATGAAGATGATGAGGTATTGAAGACGTGTTTTAAGATATTTCCAAAATAGATTAATTTCAAGAATCAGTTTGATACATGGAAAAAATTTAAAGAAGAATTAATGACACTTACTCCAGAGATTTAGAGTTTTCATCTGAAGGAAAACTATGTCGGAAAAACAATAGCAGTAGGAATATTATCAACAACAAAAAGCAAGCCAGGATAAGAATAGTGCAATAGGTTATTCCATATTGTAAATGGAAGATTTTTCCATAGATAATTCGTAGGAAAACAAGAAAATCAAAATATCTCTTAGAAGCAAGAAAAGAATAGATATTTCTTAAAAAGGAAGACAAGAAGATTTAGAGTAGACATTGTATATAAAGCTTGAATGAAGCTCAATTCCTTAAAAAGTTTAGAAAGCATTTAAGAAGATGGGATGTAGTAATGTAAACAGATTCAATAAAGCAGTATGAGATATATGCAGACAGAAGTATTATTGTTTGGCATAGAATAAAGTAGACAGTATATGCAAAAGCTTTTATCTTGAAAGTTCTGTAAATGTGAAGCTAGTTTTCTTTTCGGCTTATATTATACTTGAGTTTTTACGTTTCTTCCAGCTTCCTAGTTTGCCATTATGCTGACTGCCCACCAAGTCAAAGCTGCACTAAGCCATGGCTTACTGTTTTAGGCAGTGTGTATTTTACTCTCAATAACCAATGGAAAATGGAAATCGAAAATCTGATAATTGAATGATTAAACTTATGAAATCATAATTCAATTTTGATTATATTGTAGTGCCTGCAATTGAAATAGTCATGAAATTATAATTTTACATACCAAAACAGCGACATATTGAATCTATCGAGAATGTGAGAAAATACACCAGAAGTACAAGTTGTATCTCAGTCCGATAATTTAGGTAATGGTTTTTATTTCCAAGATTTCAGATTTATTGGCATAAAAGCAAAAGATAAACGTGGAAGATACATTCAGAAGTCTTTACCCTTGCTGCTTTAAGGAGTCTGTACCAATAGTTCATTGCCTGATGCTAGTCTCTTTAAGTTTTAGATTAACAAAAGAAAAATGCTAGGGGAACAACAATATACCTTTTTCTTTAATATTTTGGAAGAAACTGAATCTTGAACATTGGCTGCTCCCTCAGAACATTGAACCAAAGTGGTGGAGGCCACTCTCTTTCTTCTTTTGGGAAACTTCTTCTGCTGACATTCCTCGGGCTGAAGATGTTCTTTCAAATTCGACAAAACCCGTAGCTTTTTTCCCTTTGAATCTACATAGCCATTTTGCACCTTCTGTTGATGCCGCTTCCATTTTGTTTTCTCTCGCCAAACTGGATCATCCAAAGGCAATTGATTTACATCTATGGCCAACTGATCTTCTTCACCAGTATTCTGATCCAAATCCTCTAATGTGCAAATAGGAGCCACAGCACATATGTCTGCTAATGATCTCTTTTTTATGGTTCTCACTTTAGGCTTTGCAGACTTAGTTCCAGCCTTTCTAGCATTTGCTTCGACAGAAAGACAGCGGTCTATATGGGCATTCAAGGCTGTATTGGATGTTGATGAAAATGTTCTGCAAACAGGGCATACCTTTGGTACCAAAGCATCTGGTAGAGATATTGAATTCCCAAAAACATCATTCTTCTCACCTACATCTTTATTCCTCTCTGGAGCCTGTTCCTTCTTACTATCTTCCAGTGTTTTGAGTTCAGATGCAACCATTTTCTTTCTCTTTTTCTTCCGAACCTCAGTTCCACCCTTGGCATTGAGATGCTTGTCAGATGATTCAAGTTCATTCTTTTGTTGTTTGTATATTGCTTCACAGCTAATCTGTCTAGCTCCATGCTCCCCAATTGCTAAGTCTGAAGAGCATGCCAAGTCTCTATCGGCAACACAAACCATGCCATGATTCTCACGTGAGATCATCAAGTTCTTTTCTGATTCTTGGCATTTATCTTTATATTCCCTCGGAATTGTTTTCTCTTCTACCGTATCCCCTTTAGCTTCTGTGACTTCATCTACATTTACTAGGCTTTCTACAATAGATTCCTTGGCGTTTCTCGTTGAAGTTTGACCATTTCTTGCTTTCCCAGGAACCATCTTTTTCTTCCTTGGGCGATTCTTCTGTTTCTTTATCCAATGTTCTCTATATATACCATTCCTGTAATCCTTCGAATCTTTAATTTTTTCTTTGTTTGAACAATCTGATATCATATTAGATTTCTGTATATCATTTCCAGCAACCAAATTTTCTTTACTTTTGAACTTTTCCTGCAAAATGTCACTACGTGATTCAATAGGTGGTAACAGTGGTTGTCTACCATTTTCCAAGCATGTTTGTAGATACTTCTGAGAGAAAGGCCAGTTCTTTTTAATATCCTTGGCTCGAACTGAAAACACATATTTTCTGCAACATAAAACCAAGTGGATTCATAAAACATACGTAATCAGTTGGTAAGTCATACAGTTACAGAAGGTTTTCCCAAAATAATGCAATTTTCCTATCTTTTCCTCTTTTGTACATTATAGGCACTCCTTACCTTTCATAGAGTAACTAAACTACAAGCTTATTTGTGTCATTTACAAAATCTTCAAATCGCCATTAAAACACAACTAACAAATGATTTATAGTACTTCATATACATATGGGTTTTGTGTACCAATCAAGTATAAATGAAATCCTTATCCAGCTTAAATAAATATAATTCTCCAATTTGCGATGGGAAATTAGGCTTGAGTGATAGGCTGTGCAAGCTCAATAAACCACTAGAATAAGTCGACACAATGAGGGGTTGCTGCCACCAGAGATCTGGATTGTGAGATCATGGGCAGCTTTAGTCCCTATTGCCCAACTAATCCACAAAAAGAGTAGAACTTGTGTTTCTGGCTTTTGCTTTTACTTGTTTTACTTATTAGAAATTGGGAAGATTTTGTTCAAGGTTTATCAAGCCTCATGGTTTTGTGATTAGCATCTAACATTTCGGTTGAAAGGCTTTGCAGCTAGACTTCCTTTGACAAAACTATTCAATACTATAATACTATAAACACAGTAATACTGCATAGGGACATTTAGGTTTTAATGAACCAAGTGAAGCGCTTGTTATCAACTTTAGAATCTATTAGTTTATCTCTAAATCCGTTTCAGGTCTCCTAGGTAGCCCCAAAGAATAAATGTTTTGAGAGTTCAATTTGAGTATGATACAATTTTCCAGTAGACCATCTAATCCTAATATTCATAAGTCTCATGTTATAAAAGTGAAAAACAGTTTATATGAATATAACGTTGCGAAGAATGTGATGAGTTTACATGAATATAAAGATTTGAAGACAATAAGAGCGTATATCAAAATAATGGGGTGAAGAATTTGGTGTACCTTATCGAAAATTTCTCAAATCGATCTAAGCTGTTATTGGAAACTGTATCATCACCACCAAGATTCTCCTGGTTAGTGTTCTTCACCATATGACCTTGTTGGCGTTTAGTGGTTAAAACTTTCAAAGCTGACGTAGCATTGCAGCCCAAGTTCATTTTGGAATAATGCCCATCTCTATCCCAACCGGATGTCATAGATGTAGCTCTCAAGTTCTCCTCTATGCCCAAAAAATATTACTCCAAGAGGCTGTAGCATGTACACCAAGGGCTTGTACAAAAGCTAAAACACCGGTTAAAAGTATTATCCCAGTATCATGCGAGTGACTGTATCTTTCTATATGGACAAATCCAAATCACCATTCTGAAAAAACAAGAATGAAAAAGAACAATGAAGTTTAGGAACTGGAATATACAGGAAAAAGCATATAACCTAATATAGACATGCGTAAAAAAATTGGCATGGTATGCCTTATTCCTTTAACAGAAAGTGTTAAAAATGCTGATCATAGGTTAATGTAAGGTTGCTTATAGCAGACAATACATATCATACTCCAGAATTGCACGAAAGCCCGCATGAAAATACATACAATGTGTCACATAAGGAATAGCAGTTAAAAGATTATCTTGCAGAGCTCAAGAAAATGGCATTAAAATCTATGCAAACAGATGACCATGGCGGCATAATATTAGACAAACTGTGACTCTAAATGTAATCGATATACCCATCTCAGAAAAAAGGTCTTTCCTAATACTACAATAGCTTGTTCTTTATTCTTCCGACCTAAGAAAAACCAGTTTGAAGACTGATGCTCAGATGGGTTTGCACAGTGGTGCCCTAAGTCATGAATCTGAAAAAGAAAATCGCATCTGAAGTAATCTACAAAGCCTTGCCGTTGCTGCAGAAAACTTCTCTACATACTTCCTTAACATCATCACCCAGAGAAGGAGATCTAGACATGGGTTTGTCAATAGCATCTTCAGTTTTGTGTTTTGTTAAAAACTTCCAGGTTGCAGCCATCATCAACAACAGAAAACCAGAGGGGGGGAAAAAAACGCAGTACCATTTTCTTCTCGTCGCATGGATATGTGGATGCCAACCTCTCAAGCACTCCCGCCTGCTTCTGTGACATATACCCACTGTTCTACTGTGGTCTACATACACTATCCTTATGATTTCACACATACCCACTTCATCTACAGCCTCCAAAATGAGAGGCTTCTCACATGAGAGGGGACTGGAAACAGCATATACACTCTGGGTAGAACTGAAGACAGCAGTAAACAGCTAGTTGATGCCTCTACACAATTACCTGCTAAAACGAAGTCTACTTTACCATAACATATCTAAAGATAAGAATATATTAATATATAATATGTATATATATTTATGATTGGCAGAATATGTATATATGTATATGAAAAACTGAATCTTGCAGGACATTCTGACCAAGTACCTGAGCTGGACATCTGTCCGCGAGATCTTTCTTTTATAATTACAATTTTATATTTAAATTGAATAGCACTTAGAATATATATATATATTCATTACAGTGTTGTCAGTCAAAGTAAATTGCTCTCAGACAGCATGACATGACACTTTCACTATGGGACCCACTCAGCATCCGTACAATCCTTCTCTCACTACTTTGTGGATGGATATTGGAACATATTTTCTCTTTCTAAAACACCCAATTTTATTTTTTATTTTTTGTGGGGTATGTTAATATAATAGTTTGGGTGGACACTGGTGAATATTGTAGTCCATGGCCCCCTCAATAATCTGTCAGATGACTAGTAATGCTTATTTTAATCTTTATAAAGTTAGACAAGAACTGTTTTGGGTGTTTGAATTGAAGATTTTGTTGGTGGGTGGATAAGCAACATGTAAAAAATTAGTAATATTTGTCAACATTGTCTTGGAGTCAATGTCATAGCATGTTCTCATAAGGAGTGCAATACTTTAATTTGTTTAGTACAAAATAGTGTAGAGGGAAAAAAAGTACTCTAGAAATGCAATGCAAAGCAAAGAAGCAAGTGATGTCATATTAAAAAAAGACAAGTGCTAATGAGTGAGCAAAAGATGAGGGACAAGTATGATGTTATGATGGGACCAGCTCCTTACAAATAGTGTAATAGAACATGGGCTACTATACATAGATAATTGGTGTATAGAAATGTTTAGATATATTTAAATTTATTTATACATAATGGTGTAGATTTATTTTAAAGAATCTAGTTAATTAATATTTTATATAGTATATTTCCATTCTAAATGCAATGTAAACTCTTCCAAAGATAATGGGGTTGTCAACAAGTATAAAGTTAAGGGTAAATTTGTTCCAAAAAAAAAATTGGAGTGTTGGGTTAGATCTGTAGAAGTGTGGTGGTGTATTGCAGTTTCATTTTTGGACTTGTAAGAGCTTGTAACTATCTTGAAGTGTGTGTTCATGCCAACTTTTAATGTTAACATTTTTTTATTAATACAATAGATATATCCCATTAACTGCTTTTGAATGATAAAAAAAAAAAATATAATCAAAAATTATTTTAAATAATTTACATATAAGATAATGCAAATTTAAAATATTTATTTTAATTATATAAACTAATGAGAATATGGTTTAGATTAAAATACTTTATAAAAAGTTCATGTGACTTTTTGTCTACGATTAATAATATTTATAAGAAAGTCTAATTTATAACAATCAATTAAAATTTTATTATAATAAAAGAGTATAAGATGGTCACATGTAACATGAAGTTTTAAGAGAAATTGAACTTAATTTTTGTTTGAACAAAATGCATGGTGGAGGATTGTGTCAATTGTAGTTTATTAAAATTGTGTCAAAGTTAAAATGTATTATAATTTATTTTAATAAATTGAAAGGGAATAGAAAGAATGCAAGGAGAGGTATTTTATAAGGAATTGGACATGATGTAAATAAGGATACTGTAAATGAGAATTTTTTATTTATAAAGTATTTTTATATGTTCTAATAATTGTAAGGTTATAATTTGTAAATGTTGTTTTATATCTATTTAATTGTAAGTTTAGAGTTAGAATAGTTATGTTGATATATAATTATATGTTATATAATATTTTAATTAAAGTGTAATGGTAAAAATTATATATTTTAGATTTATTTTGATTGGTTTATTTTTAATGTAATAATTAGGGTGCAAAAATAAGAATTTTCGCATGATAGTTGGTAAAATAATTTGATCAAGACTGGTATTGTTTATATTTGCACTCTTATTTAGGGTCCAGATACAGTTGCTACTTTATCCATTCTCTATTTTAAATCATATCTACATATGCAAAAGTGATCTATATCACTTTCACAAGTACAAAAACGACAACTTTTTTCTAAAATTAAATTTAAATTTGGATCTAGTTGTTTTCATCCAAGTGATCATTATGAGCTAACTTAAAAGTGTAAATTAGTTGAATTGCATACTAGAGTGTTGTATTTATGGAAATCCCTAATTCATTTAAAACATCTAGATTGAGCATGTGAATTAAACACCTTCATAAAGACTTAAAAAAATCATTTAGTGACATCAACATTCTATGTATATTGCATTACTGATTTTTCTCCTTGATCTTGTTAAAATTTAACTTAGCATCCTGACAAGGGATTAGCATAAAGGAGTCAACTCTCCTTATCATGTGCAAATTCTTAAGCATGTAAATCAAGTTTTTATGCAAAGATCAACTAATAACTTCAAGTTGAGTTGAAAGTGAACGTCTAAAAATTAGCAAAGATCAAATATATAGGCCTAGTTCATATCTACACTTGTAGGGCCAATTTTATTGTTGTAAAAATAATCTTAGTAGAAAATTAGAGGTTTCACAAATTCTAATGCATTTCCTTGACATGGCTTAGTTTTTTGTAATAGGAACAAATTACTTGGCCTAACATTTAGCAGAGTCATGTATTCCACATCAATCCATGAGTTAAGCACTTGTATTTATTATTTAAACTTCTAAGCATTGATTTCAACATGTTTATCCTTCACATCTCTTATTCCTAGGATTTTTTATTCATAAATTGAGGGATTATGCCCTCACCCTCTATATAAAATTATCTAAAAATAACAAACAAACTTATACCTTGAAAATAATTTAGAAAGAAAAAGTTAAAATATTTTATCAAGTATAAAGATTAGCCATGGTTGATTAACCTTTCTTAGCATGTGAAAAAAGCATCATTTACCTTTGATCCACACTCTTCAAGAAAAAGATTTATTTTTAGGAACTATGGTCTAAATCTCAAATTGAACTCTAATAAGTCTTCATAAGAGAATCATGTATTCATTGTTGAGGATCCTAAAGAAGGTCATTGTTCACCAAAGGGTGTAAGGTCAAATTGAGAAGGTGAATCTAATAAGATGTTGAGTAGCCCAAAGTCAACATGTGCCATAGAAGTTGGTAAATGGTATTCAGTAAGACTCAAGGGAGAACTAGATAGAGTAGTGGGCTTAATCTATGTCAAATGAGTATTTGAAGAAGAAGAACCTCTATGAGGAGAAGGAGCCTTAGAATATTTTTGCAAATAAGCCAAAGATAGAGGAGTTGAAAGATCAATAGTATTACATTGGTGACTCACATTCACCCCTCACCACTAGGTATCTTGTCTTGGGTGGCAATTCTTTTTTCAAAGTTGAGAAGCTTTTGGGTACATATCATCTATATGACCAATTATAAAATAAGATGTGTCTCTAAATGCAATTCCTTCATAATATAATTATTGTGTCCACAATTTATCACCCACTTTTATATTAAATTATGTAAGAAGTGTTTTGGAGCTTGATATAATTCCACCAAAATCCTAACAAACATGAATTAAGAGCCAATAGAGGAAGAATCAAGAACTACAATAATTTTCCTTAGGGAATTACTAATGGATGAATAAAAAGAAGAATCTAATATTGTATTGGAAGATTGGTTAAGTGTACCTAAACTAAATTCACTAAAAGAACTATGAAAGGATTAAAATATGGGAACTAAGGTTTAAGACATAAATTCACTTTATCCCAAATCCATATACCACCCTAGATTAATTTCTTCTTATCATTGATACTATCACAGAGCATCAAGAAGAAACCATTTGTACACATGGGAAAATGGAAGGATTGTATTTAAGGAGAGTTTCCCAAGTGTTGAAAATCCAATCTTGAATAGAAACCAAGCTTGACCAAAAATTATTAAAAATAATTAAAGCATATTAGTTTAGCGCTTTCTTAATCTCCAAGATATTGGTCCCTAAACCTATAACCTTTATTGACTCATGTTGTGGCATAACATTGGAATAACTCCATGTTGTTGGATAGAATCTTCTAACAAAAAGATGGATATTAATGATTGAGAAAGGAACTAAGAGTGCAATTTGGAGATAAGCTAGCTAGAGAAGCCACAAAATACAAGCACAACTTTGAACTATTTTTAGAATGCCTAATAGTTTTAGGTCCAAACCTAAAATATAATGTAACTACTAACCCTTCTATGAAGTAAAAATTTATAATTTTACAATTTACGAGTAAATAAACAAGTAACATGTCATTGCAATAAATTTTTTCTTTTCTTTAATTGATAATTTCCAATCAAGATACATACAACATGAATTCATTTTCATTTCACAAATACATCAATGAAAGAAAGCATACAATTACATACATAGCTCAAGAGCTTTAGAAAAAATAGTTGTAAGACGGTCTAGGATCCTTCCTTTCAAATCTTGGTTCTTCTATCACCTGTTGTGGAGGAGAAGCATCACTCATGCACTTTTTTGCCAACCATGGACTCATAATGCGATCCCTCACACATCTGTCATTCGATAGATGGCCCTTCCCTTCGATGAAGAGATTGGTAGAGTAACTGATAACGACAACCAACTGAGCATAGTGTTGTGTCCTACATAACTAGAACTTGTAACCCTACAATCTTTGTCTAGTATGTAATACTGGATCATGGTGAACTGATAGTGTCTGGTCTCGATAGTCACATAATCTAGAGTGGAGTCTCAAACATTCACACTACTTTGGCCAAAGTGTTATCATTTAGTACTTCGAATGAAGTCATCTATCACATACACTACTCGAGGTTGATTTGACTTAAGGCTATCTTAAGCTACGCATAGGTATTTCCTTTAATGGATATCCCATCATCCTAGATAACCTACAACATATTAATCTACTTGGATTATACCTACTTAAGTAGTAAGTGCACAAGTTATGTATTTCCTTCTATGGATAATCCATCATTCCAAAGACAACATATATACTTGGATAACCCTACTTACGAGTAAGTATATACAATTATCTCCCATACTGGATGACCTCTCCTAGGAGTAAAACATAAGCTTTCCTAGATAAAGCAATATCATAGCTAAAAGCTCCATATGTGTTTTTCATGTTCAATCATTCCTATTATTTAATACCTATGATAAACACCCATCTCCTACTATGGAGTACATAAAAACACATCATGAAAACAACACAATAACTTTACTTTACTTTCCTTTTCAAAGTAATCTAAACTTTCTAATGCATATAATAGAAAGACATCTCAATCATGCATGCAAAACACACCATTCAAAGTAAAATCACAAAGAAGAAGGAATCCCCATGCCTATTATCACTTATCCAAGCTAGAGACAACAAAGCAACCTTCTCCAACAACAACTAGCTTTCCAAACAATTTCTCAAGGAATGTCACTATAATCTCCACCTCTCAAGTTGATAGCTTACCCCTCTCAAAATATAATCTCCTCACATACTATAAGAACTATCTTCCTATCTCTCTCTCAATGCTAAGCAAAGTACGACTGGTTATATTGCAGAAAATAGGAAATTCAAAAGATGTATAATCTCTTGAAAGGAATGCATCCCTCACAATGGAATAGTTCAGCTATTTATAGAGTATCCAAGCAGCCTCAAAGCCTATGGTTTAGGCATGCAAAATGATAACAAGATTCATGCAATGCAACTCAACATTAAGATGGCGATCAACTAAGCTCAGACTCAGCAAATCCTCCTATAGATCAACTAGTTTCCAAGACATCAATTCAAAGACTAAATCAAAGTGCACATGGAGAATTCGACTTGTTTCAATTGGAAGACATCTACTGGAAATCAAACTCAAAGGTGGTGCCAATAGCTATTCTTTTTCCTTCACAGTTGGTGCCATCAAACTCAGTCAATATCCATAACATGATAGGAGACTTCAATCATTCCAAATGGTAAATGAATTGATATTAACCAATTAATGTGTGAGACAAAGTCAAGTATGGTCGAGCTTTAAAACACGTCAACCCAGTCAAGCATTCTACAACCAGCAATATCAAATGCAATGCCACGCCATATATCACGTGCTAAGCATAATGATAATTGGTTTCCACTTGCAGTAAAAAACTTTTAAATTGGCTTCCAAAGACATGATCAACATCGACCTTCACTCCTAAGTCTACATCGACTAATAGTTAGCCTTATGAATCGGCTTTAATAAATAAGAGATAGTCGATTTCAATCGACATATATAATATGTATAATATATATATTATTATATATATATTATATATTATATACATATATGTATATATACTTAAATACCTTAACATGTATATATATATGTATATACATATGTATTTATATATTTATATATATATCCATTAATATATATATTTACATATATATATATATATATATCGTAAGTCTATAATATAAGCACTCATTCAATATATATATATATATATATATATATTTATATATATGTAAGTACAAACAAGATAATATATAATAAACACTTTATAATGAATGTAAGTATATATATATATATATAAATGTATATGCCTCTATGTATGCGTGTGTGTACGTATATCTATATCAATACATCTATATGAGTGTGTACATTCACTAATGTACACATGCATCGATATACATATACATATGGATACGTGTATATACTATACACATATATATGTTCACATTTGTTCACATATAGCCATTCACATTTACCAACATATTGGTAAGTGTGAATGTGTGGTATATCTATACATATGCATATACGTGTCATTAGATCCCATTGACATGCATATGCATATATATAAACATACTTCCACATACATCCCACTTGTCCATATGATCGTAATAACACAAAGAAGATCTCAAAAGCTCAAATAGGTAAACATCACCCAATGCATGTAGAAGTAAAAAAGACTCTCAAATCCAGACATAACAACTAAGGATGACTTACATACCCTCAAACTGACTCAACTCAATCATTCTAATGTGGTGTGTGTTTATGCTCAAATAGTTACTTTTACCAGTTATTCGACCAAGATCTTCCCCTGGGTGATACTTCCCCTCCGCCTAGAGGAATGGAACACATACCTGCATCCACTAACACATGCACATGACAATTAATTGTTCATGACATTATGCAGTATACATAAACATCTCCAAAGTTAGAATAATGATAATTCAATAACCTTTCATTCACTTTTATGTAGTATTTCACCATGAATAACATCAACAGAGATAATATCAAATGAGACAACATCAAATGAGATAAAAATCATATTGATGACAAGGTACAAGCATATTTTATTCATTTTTAGAATTCACATTGCATCCATATTTACCCTATGTAGTAATAGTAAATAGTAACTCTACATTTGGGGTGTAACATACTCCCCCCTTATGAATCATCGTTCCTGATGACCTAAGGAATTATTAAAACATAAAAATTAACATTACATTATTCAACATTCTCAAAAGCATCAAGAATATGAGAAAGTTTATGCTGAATTTTCTTATGGTCCTCCCAATTAGCTGTGTCTTTTGCATACTGGTCCCACTGGACTTTGCACTACAAGACCTCTTTGTTATGCAAGTGTAGCTTAAATGTTCCTAGCACCTTGACAGGCTTGAGAGTTACTACTTTGGGGTCCCGTACCTATAAAGCAGTCCAATCAATTACATGATTATCCCCTGGTATATACTTTTAAATTAGGACACATGGAAGACATTATGCATTCTGGCAAGAGCTAGTGGAAACGTGATTCGATAGGCTACTGGATTCGATTCCTCTAGAATCTCAAAAGGTCCAATGTAATGCGGGGCTAACTTAGAATACTTTCAAAATTTAATGGAGCTCTTGTGAGGTTTCACTCTCAACAATACTTTTTCACCTAAGGAAAAATTACGGGGCACTCTCTTAGCGTCAGTGTAGCTTTTTGTCAATCGTTAGCTTCAGCTAACCTTCACTTAACTACCTTAACCTATTCATCCATTTCAGCCAACATTTCTAGCCCAAGACTTACTCGATCCTCAATTTTATCCCAACTTATAGGAGTTTGACACTTCTGGTCATACAAAGCTTCAAAAGGAGCCATTTTAATTATAGAATGGTACGAGTTATTGTAAGAAAATTCAACTAAGGGTAAGCAATCCTCCCACTTGTACTATTGATCCATGCAATACATCCTAAGTAGATCTTCCAAAACTTGGTTTACCCTTTCTATTTTCCCATCTATTTTCAGATGATACGTTGAGTTTATATTCAGCTGAGTCCCTAGTGCAGAAAATAAGGTTTTCCAAAACCTATAAGTGACTCATGCATCCCTATATGAAATTATCTTTTCAGGAATTCCATGCAATCTAAACACTTCCTACATAAATTTTCTTGCTATGATGGGTGCTCCATCAGTTAGGTTCCCTAGTATAAAATGTGCTACTTTTGTAATCTTATCTACTACCACCAGTATGGCATTGTGCTTATTCCTTGACATGGGCAATCCTTGCACAAACTCCATACTTATGATTTGCCACTTCTTTTCTAGTATATCATGTGGGTATAACAAGCTAGCAGGATGATGATGCTCAACTTTCACCCTTTGACACTCAAGACACCTAGCCACAAAACTAGTGGCATCTCCCTTCATTCCCATCCAAAAGTATAATGGTTTTACAGCAGCCACTATTTTTATTACTCCAGGATGTCCAGAGTACGGTGCTTCATGTATTTCCTTTCATACTAGATTCCTTAATTCCTCTATGTCAGGTACATACAATCTACCCTTATATCTAAGTATTCCACTAGGTTCAAATTGAAAACCTTCATACCTAGAGTCTTGTGGATTATCTGTGATTTCTTGCTTCACTTGCAAGTAATACTCATCTTCCTTGCACTTTTGGAGTACTTGCCCCTTGAAATCGGTTTGGATTGTTACTATTGAAGCAATATGTCGTCTTCGACTTAATGCGTCGGCAACCCAATTTTCTTTTCCCTTAATATAACTGATATTAAAATCATAGTCAGCTATTAACTCTAACCATCTTCTTTGTCTAGCATTCAAGTTAGGTTGGGTAAAAAGGTACTTTAACCCACTATGGCCAGTTTTCAACTCAAAGGGTTTTCCTAGAAAATAGTGCCTCCACCTTTGCAATGCATGAACTACAACTACCAACTCTAAATCATGTGATGCATAATTCATCTCATATGGTTTCATCTTTCTAGATTCATAGGCAATCACTTGCCCATCTTGCATCAACACACCTCCTAACTCTTCTCTGCATGCATCCATGATCACCATAAAGTTACCTTTAGGATCTGGTACTTTTAAGATCGGTGCGGTGGTTAATTTCTCCTTGAGTATGTCAAAATCCTCTTGACACTTCTCAATCCATTCAAATATCTTTCCTTTCTTTTGCAAAGAAGTAATTGGAAAAGAGATCTTAGAAAAGTTTGCTACGAACTTCCTATAATATCCTGCCAAACCCATGAAACTTCTTACTTCCGACATGGGTTTTAGGTATAGGCCACTTAATTATTGCTTTGATCTTAGTTGGATCTATGGCAATTCCATCTGTTGAAATCACATGACCTAAATAATGTACCCTCTTTTGGAAGAATATACACTTGGAAATTTTACCATACAACCTATACTCTCTCAAATATTGTAGGATCATTTCTAAATGCTTGCAATGTTCTTCCTCGTTTCTAGAATAAATCAAAATTTCATCTAGAAAAACTAGTACAAATTTGTCAAGGTATTCCCTAAACACACTATTCATTAGGTTCATGAATGTTGCAGGTGCATTTGTTAAACTAAAAGGTGAAACAATGAACTCATAGTGACCATATCTGGTTCTGAATGCAGTTTTAAAGATATCTTCATCTTTAACCCTCAGTTGGTGGTATCCAGATCTCAGATCTATTTTAGAGAATACAACAACACCTCTCATTTGATCAAAAAGGTCGGGTGATCCCACAAAACTGATTTACAATTCCGTTGAGGAAGCAAAATTGCAAAAAACATCCCCATGAAGAAAATTTTGGGTTTCTGGGGGTTCAAACGAACTTAGGGTCCAAACAAACCCAAAGAGGGTTTGCTCAAACACCCCTTTGAGTGAACCCTATTAAATGATGGGTCCCTCATTTTCACGTTTTCCAGAATAAAAACAAAGAGAAATTTTGAAAAAAGGGGGGTTCGAGCGAGCGAACCCTCATGCGTTTAAAAGGTCAAGGGGGGTTCGCTCGAAGGGGGTTTCGAGCGAACCCCCATTTTCCCCCTTCTTCTCTTGCACCAAATTTCTACAAACATTTTCCCTTCGAAGCTTGGGTTCAAGATGAAAATGGAGGAGACTTCACATACCCAACTGGATGATGGTAGTCCTCAGAACGAGCTATCCATCGAATATGATTTTAATGTGTTTTGGTGTTATTATGTATTTTATTTTTTAGTTTGATTAAACATAGGTTTTTTATCAAAAATTAAGCTCTTTGTTCTGTACATGTGGAAAAAGAGCAGATTGTCAAAAAAAAAATTGAAAAATATCAATGCACTAGATATTGATGTCCTTGATCCAACAAAAAAAAATTGAATTTTGATGCATACAAAAAAAGTTATGCTTTAGCTAGTGAATCATGTCTAAATTGTAAAAGGTTTGACTTTGAAACTTAATTAAGAAAAATAATTCTATGAAATTCTATGAAACCAATTCCATGCACTAGATATCGTAGTTACGAATCTAAATTCGAAAAAATTATAATTTTATCCTTCATAGAAAAAAGTTATGCGTTAGCCAGTGACGTCACTCTTTAAAAATGGTGTTTACTGTTAAAAATTAGTTTTCGAAGGAGATGGAAAAAGAAGTGCAATCTGATGCCAATTTTTTAAAAATATATATATATATTTAGAATCTACAGACAAAATGTCACAAATTACTAGTTTGCATCATCTTCAAATTCCTCACGGTTTAACCGCTATAAGTTCTCGAAAGTGAAGATTTAGTTAAAAAAAATCCAGTTCAATGTCCAGTTTGGCCAAAAATTGTAAACTAGTATTGTGGGATCACCCGGTCATCAATGCATGGCAACGAATACTTGTTCTTAACCGTAGCTTTGTTGAGCATATGATAGTCGATGCAAAAATGCAATGTACCATCCTTCTTCTTAACAAAGATGGTTGGCGCTCCCCAAGGTGATACACTTGATCTTATTAGTCCTTTCGACAACAATTCATCCAATTGTGTCTTAAGTTCCATAAGTTCAGTGGTTGTCATCCTATAGGGTACCTTAGAAATAGGTTTTGACCCTGGAACAATATCTATAGAGAAGTCAAATATTATTTTCAAGGGAAACCCTGGTAACTCCTCTGGAAACACATCCAAAAATTTCCTTAATATTGGATACTTCTCCATATTTGATTTTCCGGTTTCATCTATTTCACCATCTTCTAGTTCCTATAAACTTTGGAACTTTGAATCATCTCTATCCTTCTCAAGTTCTTCAATCTTTACAACAAAGAGTTTACATCCTTTCTTATTAGCTCTTATAAGTTGTATTGCCTTAATTTGTCAAACCCTAACCTCCCTAGGTATCCCTTGGAATTCAACTTGATTTCCAAAATCATCTAGGCATTCTATAGTCTTAGCATGGCAGTCTACTATAGCCCTATATTTCCACAACCAATTCATTCCTAGCATAACATCATATGATCCTAGAGGTGCGACATAAAGTTTAACTTTTGTAGAGAAACTAAGTAGTTCTATCCTAGCATCGAATAGACACTGATCTACCTTCGCTCTTGTCTAGTTTGCATATTGTGCATTCCAAGATATTGCCATGTGTCCCGCCTTTCTAGATAATTGTTCAGCTATTCTAGGTGAAATTAAATTCTCAATTGCACCAGTATCAATAAGAATAGAAATAGGTAGGCCAAAAAAAATACCTGGCATTTCGATTGGAGTTACTTGGTACTTTTCCTATTGATTGTCCACTACTACATGTATCTTATGCTAAAACATTGCTTGTTGAGTGGGTAATGGATTACCATATGGTCGTGATCTAGAATTTTTATTGGGACACTCACTTGCATAGTGATCCCCTCTACATATAAAACATCTTGTAGGCAGTCCTCTTTTCCCTATGGTTTCTCCAAACTTGTTGGTATTTTCACTAGCCTTATTGGTATTACCCATGCTAGTATCATTCCTTTTCTGCTCTCTCCTAACCTCTTTTCCATTATTGCATAATCTTTTCCACTTCTTCCTTGGAGAATTTTGCACAAATTCCTCCTTCTTAGGAACTATCTTGTTAGGAACTTTCACGTCCTTCTTTTGCTCTTTTCTTTCTTGACAAGTGGAATTATCCCTAAGATTTTGTTCTTGCTTAATTACTTTCTTATATACAAGATCTATTGTTTTTGGACCATGCATATCCACTTCTCCAATCTAGTTATTGAGTCCCATTATAAATTTCCTAATGTAGAAGTACTCATCCTTATGATAAATGGAAACATAGCATAGAAGTCAAGTGAACTTCTCCCAATATTCATTGACTATCATGTTACCTTGCCTCAAACCTTGGAAATCTAAATTTTTTTGGTCATAGTAAAGCTATGGTAACCATCTTTTGCGGAAAATCTCCACAAATATTCCCCATGTTAGCTTCCATGAGTTGATGTTAAGTTCCAACTTCTTGTTCATCCACTAGTTAGAGGATTCCCCTTCTAACTGATATGCTCACCATGCGGCTTTAGTAACTTCATCATAGTTACATATCTCAAAATACTTTTCCATTTGAACAAGCCAAACCTTAGCCTCATCACCTCCAGCACTTCCATCAAACTTAGGTGGTATAACTTTCTTCATGTCCCTGGAAATTTCAGAAGCTACCAACTTCTTATTCCTTTCCATAGATGGCATAGGTGATTTCTCCTCCTCATGATTATGTTTTTCACCATGTCCATGGGAAGAATTTTATCCCTCATGTTCATTAACGGGTACTTCCTTTTCTACCCTATCCTTAACTCCTTGTTCAAGGTTAGCCAACCTTGCCAAGATTTGGTCAAGCCTAGCCTCTACTCCAATGGTTCCTTATCCAACCTCCTGACTTCCACCAGGATTAGTTCATGTCCTCACCATGCTTATGTGATTGGTTCCTACTTGAATGTTTTATCCATGTTAGGCTAAATTATGTTATCAATTATCTTATGGAAACATAATAGTAAACATTCACATGTACACAAGAATTCCACATAAGATTAAGCACACACTTATTTTGATAAACACATATTTTTTATTCATTTCTTGAAGATTTCAATATCCTTTCGATTACATGGAGTGACTATTCAGATAGTTGAGTGGAGAGTATCCTTCGGATTCACTCTCACACACAAAACTTAAAGGAGTATAACCTACAGATTGAGAAATTTGTTGTTCTCTATCTTTTTGTTTGTCTCTCATCTATTCATACCTATCCCAAAAAGGATAATAACCTTCATATTTATCATCTGATACATAGTTTCGAGACGCAATGCCAATATGGTGTTCATCAACAATGTAGCCTACACTTTTCACAAACATTTGTTCATGAGACCATTTCTCATCTGGCGATGTCTGTGGTACATATCCCTCAGACTCTTTACTTGAAGAAATTGCTATTACTTCAGCCAGTGGTAGAACTCTAGAATCTGTAAAGATGAATTTTGGACTAACACTTTCTTCTGAAGGCATATCCTTGGAAAGTGGTAATGACTCAGACTTTTCTGGTGAGATGGTTAGTAGGTAATTGTACATAGCCTCCATCTTCATCTTCCTCTTCACATCACTGATCTGAGAAAGTGTGTGACTAAAGGTTTCGGTGTCACTCAACTAGATAGCATTATCATAGTTGGTTCCCTCTATGGTTCTAACAATGGCTTCTTTTTCCTTCTTGGCCTTCAGGTAACACTCATTTCCAATTACTGACTTTTGAGCCGTTAATCTGAGATGTACCATCTTGGCACAAGAATTTCACAATATTAGATAATGTTGAAAGGAAAAACTGATGAGCTCATAGGTTCCAGAGCTAAACTTGGTAGCTTTGATACCACATGTAACGTACTAACCCTTCTATGAAGTAAAAAAGATTAATTTTACAATTTACGAGTAAATAAACAAGTAACATGCCATTGCAATAAAAAATTATTTTCTTTAATTGATAATTTCCAATCAAGATACATACAACACAAATTTATTTTCATTTCACAAATACATCAATACAAGAAAGCATACAATTACATACATAGCTCAAGAGATTTAGAACAAATAGTTGTAAGACGGTCCAGAATCCTTCCTTTCAAATCTTGGTGAACTTTTGTCATCTGATGTGGAGGAGAAGCATCACTCAAGCACTTTTTTGCCAACCATAGACTCATAATGCAGTCCCCCACACATCTATCATTCGATAGATGGCCCTTCCCTTCGATGAAGAGATTGGTAGGGTAACCGATAACGATAACTAACTGAGCATAGTGTTGTGTCCTACATAACTAGAACTTGTAACTCTACAATCTCTATCTAGTATGTAATAATGGATCATAGTGAACTAACAATGTCTAGTCTCAGTAGTCACTCAATCTAGAGTGGAGTCTCAAACATTCACACTACTTTGGCCAAAGTGTTTGGCCAAAGTGTTATCATTCAGTACTTCAAATGAAGTCATCTATCACATACACTACTCAGGGCTGATTTGACTTAAGGCTATCTTAAGCTACGCATAGGTATTTCCTTCGATAATGGATAGTCCATCATCCCAGATAACCTACAACATATTAATCTACTTGGATTATACCTACTTAACTAGTAAGTGCATAAGTTAGGTATTTCCTTCTATGAATAATCCATCATTCCAAAGATAACCTATATACTTGGATAACCCTACTTACAAGTAAGTATATAAAATTCTCTCCCATACTGGATGACCTCTCCTAGGAGTAAAACATAAGCTTTGCTAGATAAATCAATATCACAGCTAAAAGCTCCATATGTGATTTTCATGTTTAATCATTCCTAGTATATAATACCTATGATAAACACCCAGCTCCTACTATGGAGTACATAAAAGCACATCATGAAAACAACACAATAACTTTACTTTACTTTTCAAAGTAATCTAAACTTTCTAATGCATATACTAGAAATACATCTCAATCATGCATGTAAAACACACCATTCGAAGTAAAATCACAAAGAAGAAGGAATCCTCATGCCTATTATCACTTATCCAAACTAGAGACAACAAAACAGTCTTCTCCAACAATAACTAGCTTGCCAAACAGTTTCTCAAGAAATGTCACTATGATCTTCACCTCTCAAGTTTATAGCTTAATCCTCTCAAAATATAATCTCCTCACATACTATAAGAACTCTCTTCCTATATCTCTCTCAATGCTAAGAAAAGTATGGCTGGTTATATTGCAGAAAATAGGAAATGCAAAAGATGTATAATCTCTTGAAAGGAATGTGTCCCTCACAATGGAATAGTTAAGTTATTTATAGAGTATCCAAGAAGCCTCAAAGCCTACGGTTTATGCATGCAAAATGACAAGAAGATTCATGACATGTAGCTCAACATTAAGGTGACAATCAACTAAGCTCAAACTCAGCAAATCCTCCTAGAGATCGACTAGTTTCCAAGACAACAATTCAAAGACTAAATCAAAGTGCACATGGAGAATTTGACTTGTTTTAATGAGAAGACATCTATAGGAAATCAAACTCAAAGGTGGCATGCATAGCTATTATTTTCCTTCACATTTGGTGCCATCAAACTCACTCAATATCCATAACATGACACCAGACTTCAATCATTCCAAATGGTAAGTGAATTGACATTAACTAGTTAATATGTGAGACAAAGTCAAGTATGGTCTCTTTAAAACACATTGACCTAGTCAAGCATTCTTTAACCAGCAATATCAGATGCAATTCCATGCCATATATCGCGTGCTAAACATAATGATAATCGGTTTCCACTTGCAATAAAAATCTTTTAAACCGGCTTCCAAAGACATGGCCAACATCAATCTTCACTCCTAAGTCTACATCGACTAATAGTTAGCCTTATGAATCGGCTTTAATAAATAAGAGATAGTCGGTTTCAATTGACATATATAATATGTATAATGTATATTATTATATATATCTATATATTATATATATTATATACATATATATATATATATATATATATATACTTAAATATCTTAACATGTATTTATATATATATATACATGTATGTATATACATATATATTTATATATATCCATTAGTATATATATATCATAAGTCTATAATATAAGCACTCATTCAATATATATATGTGTGTGTGTGTGTGAGTACATACAAGATAATATATAGTAAACACTTTATAATGAATGTAAGGATATATATATATGTATAAATGTATATGCTTTTATGTACATGTATGTGTGCGTATATCTATATCGATGCATCTATATGAGCATTTCCATTCACCAACGTACACATGTATCGATATACATATACATATGGATACATGTATATACTATACACATATATATATATGTCCACATTCGTTCACATATAGCCATTCACATTTACCAACATATTGATAAGTGTGAATGTGTGGTATATCTATATATATGCATATACGTATCATTAGATCCCATTGACATGCATATGCATATATATAAACATACTTCCACATACATCCCACTTGTCCATATGATTGTAATAACACAAGGAGATCTCAAAAGCTCAAACAGGTAAACATCACCCAATGCATGTAGAAGTAAACAAGACTCTCAAATCCAGACATAATAGCTAAGGATGACCTACCTACTACCCTCAAACTAACTCAACTCAATCATTCTAATGTGGTGTTTGTTTATGCTCATATAGTTAATTTTATCGGTTATCTGACCAAGATCTTCTCCCGAGTGATATGTCCCCTCCACCTGGAGGAATGGAACACATACTTGCATCCACTAACACATGCACACGTCAGTCAATTGTTCAGAACAATATGCAACATACATAAACATCTCCAAAGTTAGAATAATGGTAATTCAATAACCTTTCATTCACTTTTATGTAGTATTTCACCATGAATAACATCAACAGAGATAATATCAAATGAGACAACATCAAATGAGATAACAATCATATTGATAACAAGGTACAAGCATATTTTATTCATTTCCAGAATTCATATTACATCCATATTTACCCTATGTAGTAATAGTAAATAGTAACTCTACATTTGGGGTGTAAAATCTAAAATACCATGCTTATGCTTAGGAGAATCAACATAGAATCTAGCTAGAAAGGAGGTCTCCATATTTTCCAAGTATGGTGGAACAAAGTTAAATGAAACAACTTTATTAAAGGAAATCTTCCATGTGTGGAAGTGCTTTAATGGTCATACCTATACATGTTGCCAAATTGGTTTTTTTTTCATGAGCAACAAATATTACATAACTTTCAACCTTGTTATCCACATTCACGCATCAAGGAGGTATAATTCTTGAGTTTCTTTGATCATTTGTTGCATCATTTACCTTCTTTTTTCCATTGAAGGTATTTAGGTTAAATATAGAATAGGAATTTTCTTTGTGTTCATTCTCCTTATTTTATGTTATATTTCTCCTCTTAGAAAATCTTCTTAACTTCCATTCTAGACTCAACAATCATTTATGAGAAATACATAACTTTTGAATATTAAACTATTAAAATTTATTTATTAATATTCTAATATACATTGATTTATTATTTACTAACCTAATAAATGACTATGTATGGCACAATTCCCATTGTTCGGGCCCCTTATTATATGAATATAAATAAAGGATGGAATACTACATGGATTGAACAAAATAGGCCATCTAGAAATATGATGAAGAATCTCAACCATGTATATCTCATGCACCCAAAAAATAATGCAAAACTAATTACATAAATAAATTTCTTAAAGTTATCAAAAACTACAAATCCTTTGTACCACTTGAGAGAATAAATCCTAGTTTCCATACACAACAAGAGAACAACTTACCTATAAGAGTCTACCCTCCTCCAAGTGTGTCGAAACCCCTCATTGGTGCCTACACAATGAAATAAAAACTCTCTAAAAATTTTCTCTCCTATGAGAGTGTAAATATACCTCTAGTGTTATGGGAACAAAATCCCTCCTCTCAAGTACAATAAGAACAAATTAGTGATGTAGTAATCATGCCTATTTTAGTGATTAAACTAGCCACATAATAAGTAAATATAAAAAATGCTAACCATGCCTATTTTACAAGTTACACTATCGACAAATCTAAGAAGGGACATAAATATGATGTTGCTTCTCAAATAATCTACCATCTCAAGGCAATAAGCTAGCTTGAGATGGGTAAAATACTCAAATCTATGGTGCCTTCAGCTTCCTTTTTTATTTTATTACACTCTATATGGTTATGTGCACAAATATGAGGATTCAAAAGGTGGCCAAGAATTATATTTAAGTCAAACTAATCAATAGCATGATTTTTTAATAAAAACTATAATGCACTCATGTTATAATCCAATTGCTTCCAATAACAAGGCTCATTCACTACCAACCCTAAACATGATCATATTATAATTTTTTTGTGTTTTAACCTTCATAAAATAAAAAAGAATAGTCACAACTCATTTATGTCCATTTTCTCAAGAATGTAACTATGTTATTCTATGAGTGAATTTTTGGAAACCTAGAGAAATTTCATCAAAGGAATCATGTTGCCACAACATGCAAGAGATAATTTCATACACATTTTTAGCAATTTTAATTAAAATGAAACAATTTTATTTTCATTTATTTTGATTCATTAATTAGTAATTTTTAGCAAATTTCAACCCCTCAAAACCTCAAAAACCCCACCCTCTCTATGAAATGAGTGATGAAAATCATGTTGAAGAGAATGAGAAGAATAACCCCCCTCAAACTCCTCCATCAATTCCAAGGTATAAGTTTGTGATACACAATAAAAAAATAGGGAAAATCTAATCTAATAAAAAGGAGATTCAAAAATTAGTATAAACCCCGTTAAAACTAAATGTGACAAACACACATCAACAAGCTCTTGCACAACATTATTAGAGTTTAAAATATATCATGTAGATTTAGTTATCATGAAAATCAAAAAATAGACAAAATTATAGATATCACCAATATTATGCAACAAAACTATCTTATGAATAAGTGGAAGATAAAAAGTTATGAATATTGGTTTAATGTATTATTTGTACACCCTAAAACTATTCAACCTATGCATACAAGTCGAAAAATATTTAATGTTCATTGTTACCAACACCAAGGAATAAAGGATAACTTCTAGGATAAGTGGTGGGTGGTTTTTTATCATCCTCATGTAACAATAATGAGGTACCTCAATATTTCTTGAGGAAACTCTAATGCAAGTTTGTCCTTAATAAAATTATAATTTATTTTGATTTGCATAATTTTAAGGCTAGAGGTAAAGGCTCTACATAAAATATATAGGGGGCACATCATGCCCAAGGTCAGCCAATAAGAGCCATTTCTCACCCATTTATTCAACATATCACAATCCCTTCCATTGTGAATGAGAGTGTCAAGGTGTGGGCCCTATAATATACTATTTCATAGAAGGCCTCTTTCCCAACCCGATGAGGGTGATTCTTTGAGGCATCAACTATCGCCATACATTTTATATGCTTGTGGGTCTACATGTGATTGTGGATATAAGGTTTTTACGATGAGGTATACATCATAGGATGTAAATGGTCATGGAAGTGATACACATGTCAAAGAATATTCCTCACACTTTGAGGGGTATGCCACACATGGTGGAACACATCATAGTTCTATAATGGATACTATGGTCTTAATCGATGAGTTATTGGATGTGACCTTTAGTATTGATTGACAAGTAATTTTTAATAAATTTGTGCAATTTAGTATATTTATTATTGAAATTTACAATTAACTGTATTAATCCATTATAAATAAAAAATTAATGTCAAATTTATGTACTACAAATTTCTAGGGTTAAAGTATGCATATTGCATCTATCGACACGTCATCACATGCTTAGGTGGGCAATTCATGTCCACAAGTATGTAATTTGTAATAAAATAATAAATATAAATATGAGTTTTTTTGTCATATATCAATGCTAATCTTAAAATGACAATTTGGTGATGAACAAGAATTTGTTGTACATTCAATGTCAAGAAAAAATGATAGTACTTGTTAGCAGGGTATAGGGAAAAGAGTAAAAGCTATCACAACCTATCACATAGGACTTGCAGAACATCAAGCCAACAAGGAAGATAGACTAAGGGGTGCCCTAAAAGGTTCACGTCTCTATAAGAGACTAAGTGCTAATATATGTATGTAATAAATAATAGATTAGGAGGAATATGATAGATATCATAAAAAAGCATGAGAAGAACTATAATACAGATCAGAGACTAAGACTTGCTAATGTAACTATCATTTGGATATGTATATAAGGAGTTATAAGGATTTTATGTATGTATGTGTTATGGATGATTTTTATTCAAGATGTTTAAGTTATAATTTTGTATTAGATATAGATTCCTACTGCACCTACTCTCTTCTATCACTATACCCTCTGGGGTATAAAATGACTGCATAAGGGATATTGAGGTATAAATCTCTAAACTATAATTCCCCATTTTCTCTTGCTAACATTGGTTTTAATGTCATGGCCCTAGAGTGGATATTGAAGAAAATACAGAGAAAAGGAATAGACTAGTAGTGGTAGAAAAGGAGATAAAAATAACAAAAATGGGAAAAAAATCTGCAAACATCACCCTTAGGTACTACCTTTGTGAGAGGGGTTAGGCACTTAAGGGATGACAAATGGAAAGGGGGGAGGAATCTGAAAATATTCCTAAAAATATGTAATTGTTCAAAATCTTAAAACTACCCATGGGATATATAAGGATTAATGGAAACCTAGACTAGACAAACATCCATGATAAAAGGAGATAATGAAAAGAAAGTGGAGATTACTAAAATAATTAAGTTGGAAATGGAAATGAACATGGAAGAATGAATGTTGAAACAAACTCATGATCGATGGGAAAGATTTTGCGGGAGAATGGAAGAAGAAAAAAAAGAGAGCAAGACTTAGAATTAGTGGAAGAAAATATATAAAAAAAGGATGAGTGTACCATTGAGGGTGTTGCTGAAGAGGAAGAGCATCACTGAGGGTGCTTCTAAGTGTGCCATTGTGGGTGCAAGCAGAGAGATTAGAGAGATACTATAACTAAGTTCCAGCAAGAAGAAAATAAATCAAATTATACAAAATATAGAAGGAGAGATTGAAGATTATAGAAACACTTGGAAAGACTTATTACAAATAGTTATGAGAATTATGATACCACATCTAACTATAACACCAAATTCTTATCCATATTGGACAAACATTCAATTAAGCATAAATGAGGAGTGGTTATTGGTAGGAACCCCTATACAAAATCTTCAAAATATAACATTTGATGTCGATTACTTGGATGAGTTAGTAACCAATATTTTTCTAAGAATAAGAGAAGATGTGATAGAAAATAAAGAGGATATAATGAGTATAATGATTTCTAATGAAGTGACACCATCAACTAGTCAAATGATACTCATTGACAAATGAATATCTCCAAGGATGAAAAGACAATTTGAACAGACACAACCTCCAGACCAAGAGTCACCCTTAATACCATTAAAAGAAAGAAGAATTTTCATAGAAGAATTATAATACAACTTAAGCTAACAAGATATAGAAGAATAGGAAGGAGAGGAGAATGACATAGGTGATTTGGGGACATATCATTTTGACATCGGATACATAGATAGTGAATACAAAGAATAAAAAGATATGAATACTCATAGGAAGTTACCTCTTTTCAGAAAAGATAACAATGAAGCAACAAAACATATATTTATCCTTGGTTGCTCATTAACAATATCATCAGTAAAAAGAGATTAAGGGAGAGCAATGGGTGCGCTGAGCGGGAAGAGGCATTTGGTGCGGCTTTTGAATTTCCCTGTTGGCGTTGATGGAGAGGGTGACAGAGAGGACGTAGATGAAGATGGTGGTTTCCTATCTGTCTGGCTTAAGTTTGTTGAGCATGGTGACCACATGGCCAGTGGTGTTGACTTGGTTGTGAATGACTCTCTTGGGACTGTCATTTCTCTAGAGCTTCTCTCGTGTGAGAATTTCCCTAACATTGGTGGATCTCCCTCTCTAGTGTGTCTAGGGTTATGGCTAGGCTATGCATTGTGGGTTGTGTGTTGTTGGGTGGTGTATGTGGCTCGTTGGCTTGCTGGGCCAGTTTCCTTGTAGTGCCCTGTTTCTTTTATTGTCGATGATGACAATGTTTCTTCTTCTATGTTGGGGGTTGTTGCTTTGTGGCAATGGGTTTGGCCCCTTCTCTTCTCTGGGCATCTATATTGTTGGGTGGGAAATATGGTTTTGGGTGTGGTGACAGGGGATGATATTCTCATCCTTGTGTGTTGGAGCTCTGGGGGAGCTGCCTGTCTCCTCTTGTATTTTGTTCTTCTCCCTCCTTATTGGTGGTTTATTGAGGATTCAGTGGTTAAGATGGTGTTGTTTGGGCTTTATCTCCTTTGCTGGAGATTGGGTTATGGTGTTGTCCTTGCTGAATTTTGGCTGGTGTTTCACATATGTTTCTAGTGTGCCATGGTTTTGCGTCTACTTGCCATTTTGGCACTCCCTTGTGTTGTTGGCTTGGCTCTTGAATTTGGGTCTTCTCGTGCAACATTGGTGTTGTTGTGGGTTGTGTCTGTGCTCGGTGAAGGTGAAAGTGGTGTTCTAGACCTCTTATTTGCTATCTTGTACAAGTGCCCTGCTGATGGTAAGGTTTAGATTGTTGGCCTTTTTCCTATTGGGAGGTGTGCTTGGGGTAGGATGCTTTTTTTTGTGTGCTCTACTCGGTGTGTGGGAGCTTTTGGGATCATGATGCTGACCTTTGGTTCTTCCCCTTTCTTGGGGTCGGGTGGGGACTTGTGGTCTCCTAAGTTTGTGCTCTGGTTAATGTCGATTGGCTTCACTTTGATGGTTGCCTTGGGCCTTATCTGGTTGGCCCAGATGGGTGGTGTCTTTATGCTATTAGATGGGGTGTCGTTGTTGCTACCTGTGTTGCCATCGGATGTGAAGCCCTTCCTTTCTTTTGTCACTATTCTCTACCATGTTCTTCAGCTGGCTCCTTTAGAGGTGGAGTCTGCTTCTATTGAGGGGGAGCCCTCTCCTTTTGAGGTGGAGATGGTTGTTGTTGAGATGGTGGAGAGTTCTTTCCCCTCTTATGTGTTCCTATTGAGGTGAAACTTGTTTGTGTGGGTGACTGGTGGCTCTAGTCTAGATGGGTTTTCTTTCTTCCGCTCCTATAGAGGGGAGACCTCTCCTCTTGAGGTGGATATTGGGTTGGTTTTCCAAGTGGCTTGGTGCTACAAGTTGGCTGTCGCTTCTCGTGATTCAACTTTGTTCTTTAGTTGTGGTTGGGAGATTGGTGAAGGGTGGGTCTTCTTTGGTTTGAATGCTACTATGCTTGGTTTGGTGCATTCTGAAGATCATTTCTCGACTACTTTGGGTGTTTCCTACCCCTCCATTGTTGGGAATCTAGTCTAGGATCTATTTTGAGTAGTTGTTTTGCTGCAGTCTAGCTACTACAGGTGATTTGTGGCTTAGTTGTTTACTGGAAAGACCTTAGGGATTATTGTGTTGTGAGTTTCTTAGGACTTTCTGTTGCTCCTAGTTTTGGTGTCAGGTTTGGGTTGAGTGTGTGTCTATTTCTTGGGACTACTGTTGGTGTTGTGTGCTCTTCCTCTCCTGGTTATCTGGTGAGTAGGTGTTGTTGGTGTTTCTGTTGAGTGATGTGTTCTTCCTACTGGTGTTGTTTCTATTTGTTGTGACCCTTCCTTAGCTCTATAAGGTTCTTGATCCTTTCAAAACCATGCTTGTCCTTTTTAGCCCCCGTGGCTCCTTTGTGTAAAGGGTACAACACCCTGTAAATGTTGCTTATCTTATCAAAATAGTATATTTATCCTAGAATCTATGTGGAAAAGGCATAACATAACAAGAGACAATACAAAGTTATTATTTCATTAGATCAACTGATGGGGACACCCTTAATTAGTACTAAAAAACCTACCCCGACAATGATAAAGAATGGGATATAGTGAAACAAGACATCTTATCCAACTTTGATACCCTAGAAATACCTATAGAAGGAGTCAACAAACTATGAGAACTTACATAGAATGAAGATGAAACCATAAAAGTTCGATAAGAGATTTAAAGAAATTACGAGAAGGCTAGAAGAACCATTGATAGAAAAATAAAAAATAGAATAGTTCATCTCTAGGATATTACCAAAAATTAGAATAGCCCTAGATGGGAAACATTTCAATACCTATCTAGAACTCATTACTTTTACATGCTAGATTGAAAACCAATCTTGGCAGAAACAAGAAAGAGAAAAGGAAAACAAGGAAATGGAGAAACTAAAACTAGGAATAGAACAATTAAGACTTTAGAAATACCTTTTGCGAAACAAGATATGTTTGCACCAAGACCTAATATTTGATTTACTTATTACATAAGAGAAGGAGACATAAGAAATAAATTCCCAAAGGAAATTGGAGAAAAGAAGCTAACACATTCAAAGTAGATTTGTGGGCACTAACCAAAAAGATAAACTTAGTCTACTATGACACTTATGGAGAATGAGACGATCATGAAAAAGAGGATTATCCCTCACAGTTATTTCAATTAAGAGAAGACCCAATCACAAAAAATTATAGTGACCACCAAAAATTGGCATATGTCAAAGGGTTGGTGGAAAGGGAACTCTATCAAAAAAACCTATTGGCAAAACAAGGATAGACAACTAAGAGGGGGGGGGGGGTGGGGTGAATCAGTTGTTACCAAAATCAAACTTATTCAACATTAGTCAACCTTTAATCTCAAATCTGATAATTAACAATTCAAGCATAAATCAATAACACATCAGAGACACATGAACACAAAGATTTTATACATGGAAACCCTATTAGGGGAAAAACCATGGTGGATGTTAGTCCACAAGATTATACCCTATTAAAAGTATAATGAAGAGTAAATAGGGAATGCACATACATTCAGGCACACTGCCTAGAGCTCATTTCTTAGAGGAAGGCTCATTGCCTTACATACAATAATTAGATTAAATCCATCTGATGAGGCTGAACTGCGAAATTAGCTTCTATAAAAGCTTGATGATAGTTCCGATTAGGCACATAGAAAATTCTACACACTCTAGTCAAACTCTTCCACACTCTTCTCAATCTCTTTCACACTCTGGTTTGTTATTGAATGATTTGATCTTTAATCGCACATGTACTTCACATACACACACCAAGCACACATCAAAATGCGGAAAACAACCACTCTTATATATCTGCTACACGGATTTACATCAACTACTTTGTCGGCCACATATAAAGAATACATTACAATTGTCAGCCTCAATACATAAATAAATCTTAATGTGCACCAACACAAGTTGGTCACAACATAGTGATAACCCAAATAAACACCTTCGAACACACCAAACAATAAAGTATTAATCCATAGAGATCCGCAACACGCTATCACCATCATGTCGGCCAAGAACATGAAAAACTTGGATAAACAAGGAAAAATATTCAATCATGATCACTCTGATCAGTGCGGACATACTAAACTAATAGAGCATGATCTAGAAACATTATTGATCATCTCAAAAATATATACGACAACCAAATTCACCAGAATTGCAATCACATCTTCCAGAAACACTTGCTACAGTAACTAAATAACTGTAGGAACACAAATCTTCATAACTTTTTTAATTCTTGATGCGTACCACTGAAATTTTTGGACAACATACTAGATAGGCTCAGAAAAAACCCTTTAATGCATGACACTTGAAACTCAACGTGCAAAAATTTTCACCACTTGGATCTTCACAGCATCACAAACTGCCTGCAATATATTTTTTACAATTTTCTCAATCTCCTCGACATACACAACCTTCAGAATCACCAATGCTAATAGTGTTGACATCAATGACAACCACATATCAACAATGCAACCACAACATTAGACAATCTCCCCCTTTGGCATTGATGGCAACACATGATGTGAAAAATAATACCATCAACATAACTGGTTGTTCATAAACTTCTCTCCCTTTCTTGACTCTTCTCCACCTTACTTCAAGATTTTTTCACATTGTTCTTCTCCCCCTTTGACATCAATGGAAAAGGTACACATTCTCTGATCCTCATATTTATCACATATAACTACTCCCCCTAAGTAGCAACCACCACAACATCAATCTGAAATATGATATGGATATGAATTCACAGACTGATGCAAAGACCTGCATCACTTAGTTCTGATCGGGAGGGGAAATCACCCCTAACTTGCCTCTAAGGTACTCAAAATTATCCTTAGGCAATGGCTTAGTAAAAATATCTACAATTTGTTCCTTGGTAGATTTATACTCCAGTCTAACTTCTTTGTCACTTACTTTATCTCTCAAGAAGTGATATTTGATGGATACATGCTTTGTCTTTGAATCCAACACTGAATTCTTAGAAATTTTTATGGCACTTGAATTGTCACAGAATATGGCAATGGGTTCTTCATACTCAATTCTAACATCTCTCAACATCTACTTCATCCACAATAATTAAGTACAACTATTTGCAAAAACAATATATTTTGCCTCAGTAGTAGATAATGAAATGGAATTCTTCTTTTTGCTTAGCCAAGATACCAACTTCTTTCCTAAGAAGAATGCACCACCACTAGTACTCTTCCTGTCATTCACATCTCCTACCCAATCAGCATCACTGAAAGCACTCAGGATAAGATCATCATCCTTAGGATACCAAAGACCAAGATCAACTGTCCCTTTCAGGTATCTGAAGATTCTTTTCACAATAGTCACATGAGTCTCTTTGGGATCAACTTGATATCTAGCAACCATGCATATAACATTCATTATATCTGGCCTGGTCTGAGACAAGTAGAGTAATCCACCAATCATTGACATGCATCTTGTTTTATTTTCTTTAGGAGAATCATCATTCTGTGTAGGTTTTCATACTGTTACCATATGTGTACTAACTGGCTTTGAATCTTCCATACCAAACTTTTTCAGTAACTCTTTCACATACTTAGACCAAGATATAAAAATTCCATCATCTAGCTGAGTAATTTGTTGTCCTAAAAAGAATTTCATCTCTCCTATCATTGACATTTCAAACTCACTTTTCATTTCATCAGGAAACTTCGTACACAAATCATCATCACCTTCAAAAATAAAGTCATCAACAAAGAATTCAATGATCAACTCTTTATTCTAATCCAACTTGAAATACAGATTTCTATCAACAATACCTTTATTGAATCCAAGCTTCAACAAGTATTTATCCAATATATCATACCAAGCTCTAGGAGCTTGCTTAAGTCCATATAGAGCTTTCTTCAATTGGCATACCATGTTTTCTTTGTCAGTTAATTGAAATCCATCCGGTTGCTCAACATAGACTTCCTCTTCTAGCTCACCATTTAGAAATGCTGACTTTACATCCATCTGATAGAATTTGTAATTATTGAAAGTAGCATAAGAAAGAAATAGTCTTACAACTTCAATTCTAGAAACAGGGGCAAAAGTTTCTTCAAAATCAATACCTTCCATCTATGAGTACCCTTTGCAAACTAGGCTTGCTTTGTTTCTGACCACTTCACTGTGTTCATTCAAGTTATTTTGAAACACCCATTTGGTTCCAATCACATTTTTGTTCTGAGGTCTAGGAACAAGATCCCATGTATCATTTTTCTCTATTTTCATTATTTCTTATTTCATGGCTTCCATCCAATATTCATCTTTGCATACTTCATTGATATTGCTAGGCTCAGTTTCGTAAATTAGACAATACTCTTCTAAAATTCTTCTTCTAGTTTTCACACCTTTGCTCTTATCTCCTATGATCTAACTGTTAGAATAATTTCTCCTTACATACTTGGGAGTTTTAGGATTTTCTCTAACTTCTTGTTCTAATTTTCTTTCTTCTGCACTTCTGCTAGTTTCTGCTTCTTGATTCCCTTGGTTCACCAAAACAATTTGAAGTTGATTTTGTGTCTGAACATTATTTCCATTTTTAGTACTATCATGTTGATCATCTAAATCATATCCACTACATCTGGATGGTCTATCAATATCTTCATCAACTTTGACATTTGCACTTTCAACCAGTTTCTTCGACCTTTTATTAAAGCACTAGTAAGCTTTTCTCTTAGTAGAGTAACCTAAAAATATTCCTTCATCACTTCTAGCATCAAAATTTCCTATATCATCATCTCTCTTGATGTAGCGTTTGCTTCCAATTTTTTTGAAATATTTGACAGTAGGCTTATGACCAAACCATAGCTCAAAAGGGGTCTTACTAGAATTATTGTTGACATTTACCCGGTTAATGGTATACACAGCAGTGCTTACAACTTCTCTCCAATAGAAATGAGGAACATTTGCTTCCAGCATCATGGTTCTAGCAGTGTCTAGAATAGTTTTGTTCTTTCTTTCAACAACTCCATTCTGTTGAGGGGTCCGAGGAGCAAATAGTTGTCTTTGGATTCCATGCTCTTCATAGAATGAAATGAATTCCCAGGAAGTGAATTCACCACCTCTATCTAACCTTAGGCATTTGATCTTTTGACCTGTCTCATTTTCTGCCATAGCTTTGAAGCTTTTGAAATTTTCTAGTGCTTCATTTTTTCTCTTAAGAAAGCAACCCATATCATTCTAGAGTAATCATCAATAAGCAACATAAAGTACCTTTCACCTTGAAGACTTTTTATTCTGGATGGACCACATAAGTCAGTATGTATCAAGTCCAGTACTCCATTAGAGTTATACTATTTTCTCGGGAAGGAATTTCTAGTCTGCTTTCCCATCTGACGTTCCTTGCACATAGTGTTAGTAGGCTTTACTAACTTAGGAAGATCTCTGATTGCTTGAGTAGAGATTATCTTGACAATGTTATCAAAGTTCACATGACACAACCTCCTATGCCATAACCAGCTTACATCAACTTGAGCAATTAAACAACTTTCACTAGCAGCACTCAAGTGAAAAATAATACCTCTTGTCTTTGTACTTGAAGCTATCATATTTCTAGAACTTCCCCTTATTCTGCACTTACCATCCTTGAACTGAATATTTTAATCCTTTTCTACCATCTTTCCAACACTTAACAAGTTATGCTTTAAACCTTCTACATAAAGAACATCATCAGTATTGTGCTTACCACCAAAAGAAATAGTGCCTCTGCCATGAATCACATAAGAAGTGTTGTCTCCAAATCTTACAACACCACCATCATAGTTTTCCAAGCTTACAAATTTACTTTTATCACTAGTCATATATGTGAGCATCCACTGTCAATTACCCACTCATCCTTTTCTTCATTTTCTTTTGCAATAGCTTTCTCAACATTCACATTACTAGTAGATTCAGTGGACACCTGACCATTTTCTTTGATAGCAATGAATACCCATTCATCTTCATTTCCAGTTTATTTATCAGATTCATCATCAGTGACACCTTCTTTAGCATAATAGAATTTCTTTTGAAATCTAGTCTTATCAAGTTTATACTTAGAGACTCTTTCAGGACACCTTGATGCAAAATGACCTATTTTACTGCAAGAAAAACATTTGATAGGTAACTTTCCTTTGTACTTACCATGACCTCTGGCTTCTCTTTTCATAATCAATGCTTCCAGTTCTTCTAATTCTTTTTCTTCATCTTCAATATGTTTCATCTCATCTTCATACTTGAATGTCTTTTTGGAACTCTCTCCTGGATCATATCTTTGCTTTCTTTTCCCAGATATAGTAGCCTTGAATGCAGATGTGGTCTTAGGAGTAGATTCACCAAATTCACTTAACTCAAAGGCAGCAAGTTTTCCAATCAGTATGTCTCTTGTCACATTTTTCACCATCTTGAGTTCATCAATAGCATGAGCTTTTGTTTTGTAGGAAGGGGGCACAGATCTAAGTATTTTAGCCACAATCTCTTCTTCATCCAAGACTCCACTGACACATCTAATGCTCATCACCAGTTCATTTATCTTTTGAGAGAAAGAGAGGATGTTCTCATCTTCACTCATCTTCATGTCCTCCCACTTTCCTTTTAAACTCTGTAGCTTAGCAACTTTCACTAGTGCATCTCCTTCATACAATGTTTCCATCTTTTTCTAGATCTCATGTGCAGTCTTTAGACCTATCACATTTGTCATCTTTGATTCTGTCAAAGCACTCAACAATGCTTCAATAGCCCTGCTATTTGTTTCAGCTTCTTTTATTTCATCAGCAGTAGAGGGACCATTCTGAGGAATAGTATATGCATTCTTTGTAATCTTCCAGAAAGGATCACCAATACACTTCAAATGACATTCCATTCTAATTTTCCACAGAAAGTAGTTTTCTCCATCGAATCTAGGACTATCCTTCTTGTAAGATGCCATCTCAGATCACTTCAAGCTGTTAAGCTTTCCCTTCAGAGGAACCTACTCTGATACCAATTGTTGGAAAAACAAGGATAGACAACTGAGAGAGGGGGGTGAATTAGTTGCTACCAAAATCAAACTTATTCAACATTAATCAAAATTTAATCTTAGATCTGATAATTAGCAGTGCAAGCATAAATCAATAACACATCAGAGACACATGAACACAAAGATTTTATACATGGAAACCCTGTTAGGGGAAAAACCACAGTGGATGTTAGTCCACAAGATTATACCTTGTTAAAAGTATAATGAAGAGTAAATAGGGAATGCACATACATTCAGGCACACTGTCTAGAGTTGATTGCTCAGAGGAAGGCTCGTTGCCTTACATACAATAATTAGATTAAATCCATCTGATGAGGTTGAACTAAGAAATTAGCTTCTACAAAATCCTGATGACAGTTTTGGTTAGGCACACAAAAACTTCTACACACTCTAGTCAAAATCTTCCACACTCTGCTCAATCTCTTTCACACTCTGCTCTATTCTTGAATGATTTGATCTTTAATCACACATGTACTTCACATACACACATCGAGCATACACCAAAATGAGGAAAACAATCGCTCTTATATATCCGCTACACGGATTTACATCAACTACTCTGTCGACCACAAATAAAGAATACATTAAAATTGTCGGCCTCAATACATAAATAAATCTTAATGCACACCAACACAAGTTAGTCACAACATAGTGAGGACCCAAATAAACACCTTCAAACACACCAAACAATAAAGTATTAATCCATAGAGATCTGCAACATGCTATCACCATCATGTCGGCCAAGAACATGAAAAAAATTATAACACAAGGAAAAATATTCAATCATGATTACTCTGATTAGTGTGGACGTACTGAATTGATAGAGAACGATCTAGAAACATTATTAACCATCTCAGAAACATACGCGACAACCAAATCCACCAGAATTGAAATCACATCTTCCATAAACACTTGCTACAATAATTGAATAATTGTAGGAACAAAGATCTTCATAACTTTCCCAATTCTTGATGTGTACCACTAAAATTTTTGGACAACATACTAGATAGGCTCGGAAACAAACCCTTTAATGTGCGACACCTGAAACTCAACGTACAAAAATTTTCACCACTTGGATCTTCACAACATCACAGACTACCTGCAATATATTTTTTACAATTTTCTCAATCTCCTCGACATATAAAGCCTTCAGAATCACCAATGCTAATAGTGTTCACATCAATGACAACCACATATCAACAATGCAACCACAACATCCAAAAATACCATGGATACAAAGTATCACATCGGAAAAAAAGAGAAATATTAATCCTATTCAAAACCAACCAAATTTGAACTCATACACTAAGAGGAGCTAATCTCGAGGAGATAGAGGTCGAGGTAGAGAAAGGAGGAGATGAATGAATGCCACATGTTTCAAATGTGGTAAACATGAAAACTTTGTGACAAAATGTTGGGGTGATAGGAATAAACCCTGTGGATTTTGTGGAAGTATAGAACATGGCATATTCAATTGCAAGAAATCCAAAACCTATTATAGAAATATGACACCAAATCAAAAAGTGATGAGCTCAAAAACCTAAATTCATCTAGAGGAGCAAGATTATTAAGAAGAACACCAAAGGAGCCCAAGGAGATAAATGAAGGATATCGCAAGGAAGAACCTACAGAGACTACTAAATTTGTCAGAGAAATTCCTACCTACAATAAAGCAACGATAATAACAAGACAAGGAACCAATACCACAAACGACAAACAAGACATGACAAAAGAAGAAACTACCTCAAATGAGGAAGTATTCCACCCAACTAAAAGACAACATGATCACATAGTAAAAGAGACAAAGAAAACTATCATAAGAAAACAAGAGTAGGAAACAAAATAATTTTTTTGTAAACAAGAAGTGGGAATACTTAAACAACTAATAAACATATCTAAACAATTTAATCTACTAGATAAATTAAAGATTTTTTCTTAAGTATTGGAATAAACAGAATAAAATACCACAAATTAGAACCATAAATAAGAACAATAGACAATGGAAAATATGACCAATTTTTATTACAATAAGGATATACCATACAAAGATAACCAATGTCATGGTGGACTTACGAGTCGATATAAACATTCTCCCAAAATGGGTGTGTGAACAAATAGGAAAGCCACAACTAGAATAAAAACCCTAGAATATCAACCTAGCAGATGGCATAGGAATCAAAACCCTGGGCACATAGGCACAAGTAGAAGTCAATGTGAAAGGAGTCAAATAAATAGTATATTTTGAAGTAGTTTCCATCAAAGAGACCTTTTATTCATTCAATGCCCTACTAAGGTGGTTTGTAAATGTTAATGAAATTGTGTAATGGAATAACTTGCACAATAGAAGAAGATGATATGAAATATGCTACAAATACTTGATAATAACTGAGAATAACAAGCCACTTCAAGGGGGAAAACCTCCAAATATCTCCAATGAGAACATAATTCACAATATGATGATGAAATAAGACTCATAACCTCCTATATATACCTATTTATGCCTGGGATATCACTTAGGCCAACTTAGACACCCCTATATAAGCCCTAGGGTGACCTAACTAACTAAATAATAATATAATAATGATAACATGACTTAATTATGAGCTAAGATAGCCACAAGCTGACTATTCATAACCTAATGTACACCAATATTAAGGGTGTAGCATGCCCCCCTCTTCAAAGAAGCATTGTCCTCAATGCTAATCAAGTGTGGATTCTTCTGAATGAACTCCTCATCCTCCCATGTGGCATCTTCAACTGGTAAATTCTTCCATTGGATGAGATACTTAGTAAGAGTTCTATTCCTTAGCTTCTTTGTGCATGTTTGATGAATGCACTTTGATTCCAAAATGATTATTCCTTCTTCATCGAGCTCTGGTAGTACTATTTGAGTTGAAATATTATGCCCAATTACCTTCTTCAAACAAGAAACATGAAAAAATGGATGTATCTTTGTTGTTGGTGGCAAATCTAGCTTGTAGGAAACACTACCAATATTTTGCATAATTCAGTATGGCTCATAATACCTTGGAGACAACTTATTATTCCTTTTTTATTCCTTCAGTGAGATTTTATTATAAGGTTGCAATCTCAAGAAGACCCAATCCCCAACTTCAAAACTTCTTTCACTACAATGTTGGTCTGCCTGCTATTTCATTTGATTTTGTGTCATGGCTAAATTCTCCTTGAGTCCTAAAAGTACATGTTGATGAAGCAAGTGGTCCTCTACTACCTAAAATCTTGGTGACACCTTTAATGATGATGTGATGGAAGGAGGATGATATCCATAAAGTTCCAAAAATGGAGACATTTTTGATGAGTTATGAAAAGAAGTGTTATACCATCTTTCTGCGAGTGGTAGCCAATCTACCCATTGAGATTGTTTCTCTGAAGTGAAACAATATAGATATCCTTCCAAACACTTATTAACAACCTTAGTTTTCCCATCTGATTGAGGGTGGTATTAAGAGCTATGATCCAATTTAGTACCCAAACATGAGAATAAATCTTTCCAAAAGTGACTAGTAAAGATAGGATCAAGTATCATTGACAATAACCTTAGGTGTACCATGTAGCTTTTGGATATTCTCTAGAAAAACTTTTTCCACTGCACTTGCTGTAAAAGGATCTGATAATGAAATGAAATGTGCATATTTAGTGAGGCAATCAACTACTACCATGATCACATTATGACCTTTAGATTTGGGAAGCCCTGTGATGAAGTCCATGAATACCTCTTCCCAATGCTGGATAGGAATAGATAAGGGTTGTAAGAGACCTGGTGTCTTAATTGTCTCCCCTTTATTCCTTTGACAAACCAAAAATTCAACCATAAATTTTTGAACATCACCTTTTATCCCTTCCCCAAAAAAATATTGCTTGACCCAATGATATGTCTTCAAAAATTCTGAATGACCACCAACTGGAGACTCATACAGTTTTGTGAGAATATTTTGTTTAAGAGTGGGATTCTTGCAAAGATACAAACACTCTTTATACCAAAGAGTATATCCCTTCCAACAAAACTTATTTGAACAACTAGGATCACTTTTTAATTTTTGAATGAGATTACTTGTTGCAACATCATTTTGCCACCCTGCTTTGGCTTCTTCCACCCAATTTTCTTGTAATATTGAAAGGGCAAAAAATAAGGCTTCATCTTTCCCATCTTTCCTAGAAAGTACATCTTCCACAATATTTTCCTTCCCTTTCCTATATACAATCTCAAAGTCATATCCTAACATCTTAGTGACCCATTTTTGTTTCTCTTCAGAAGATAATCTTTGTTCCAAAAAATATTTTAGGCTATCATGATCTGTCTTAACTTGAAGTTTCTACCCATTAGATAAGGCCTCCATCATTTAATTCCATGAAGGATCGCTACCATTTCCTTCTCATAAATAGGTTGGAATTGATTCTTACCCTTTAATTGATGACTCTCAAAAGCAATCGGTCAACCTTCTTGCATGGGAACTACTCATATCCCATTTCCAAAAGCATCACATTCAACAATGAATTCCTTGGTGAATTCAGGAGTGGAAAGCACTGGAGTTGTACACATGGCCTCCTTCAATCTCTCAAATGTTGCATTGGCAGATTCATTCCAATGAAAATAATATTTCTTCAATAGAGCGGCAAGGGGTGCTTCTATATGACCATAATTGTTCACAAATATTCTATAGTACCTTGTCAATCTCAAGAAACCCCTCAGTTTCTTAATGGTTTTTGAAATAGGCCATTCCATGATAGCCTTAATTTTGTTAGGGTCCACCTTTACTCCTTCATGTGAAACTATGTGTCCCAAATACTCGACCTCCTTAAGACCAAAATCACACTTGGATGGCTTAGCATAGAGTTGATGATCTTTGAGTATTTGTATTTCTTGATCTACATGTTGCAAGTGTTCTTCCCATGTCTTGCTATAAATCAATATATCATCAAAGAACACTAATACAAACTTTCTCAAGAATTTCTTAAAAATGGAATTCATCAAACTTTGGAATGTAGATGGTGCATTGGTAAGATCAAATGGCATCACCAAAAAATCATAATGACCCTCATGAGTCTGAAATGTTGTCTTACAAATATCTTCCTCCTTAATCTAAATTTGATGATAACCTGATCTAAGATCTAACTTGGTAAAATACATAAGCTCCATTCAATTCATCTAGCAAATCATCAATGAATGGAATAGGAAACTTATCTTTAATGGTGTACATGTTGAGCACTCTATAATCTGAACACATGTGCCAAGTTTCATCCTTCTTACATACCATCACCATAGGCGAGGAGTAAGCACTTTGGCTATGCTTGATAATTCTCACCTCTAGCATCTCCTCAATAATTTTTTCTCACTTTTTTGTATGTGTGGGTACCTATGAGGCTTGATGTTTGGTGGTTGGATCCCTATAACTAGTTGTATAGCATGATCATGATCCCTCTTTGGAGGAAGTACTTTAGGCATATCTCCAAGAACCACTGAGTGACTATCAGTTATTGCTTGTAAATCTGGGTGAGTAGGAGCATTAGATTGAGAGACTTCTAATGAACATAGTTGGGCCACAAATCCATTCACTCCTATTTTAAGAAAATTTTGAATTTGATGAGAGATTACCATCTATGGGGACGTTTCCTTCAATCCCCTTAGCTCTAATACCTTTCCTTATGATTGAAATCTCATGAATAATTCTTGGAAGTTCATCTCAATTGTTCCCAATGTAGTAAGCCATTGTACTCCCAAAAAATATCTGTTGCACCCATGAATATCACATACATTGGGGTATAAATTTGATAATCTCCCATGGATAATTTAATGCTATGAAACTTCCTAGAAAAACTAACTATACCACCATCTACAATCAAAACTTGAAACTCTGGAGTTGGATATATAAAACAATTTAGACGAGTAGCCAAATTTTTGTTGATGAAATTATGAGTACTCCCTAATTAGATCAACATTGTCACTTTCTGCTTCTTTAAGAAACCCACTACCTTGAGAGTTTTTGGAGCACTGAAACCTAAGAGTGCATGAAAATAAATGATTGGTTGAGAATCATGTGACTCCTCATTTGACTCCCTTTCATCCTCTAATATGGGTTCATTTTCTTCTTCCTCACTTGGACCTTCAATATAGAACAATTTCTTTTTGCCACATTTATGTCCTTGACTGTATTTGCTATCACAATTGAAACATAACCCTTTTTCTCTTTTCTCCTCAATTTGTTGTGGAGTCAACCTAGTAGGTTGAGGAAGAGAAGGTGTTGAATATTCTCTCTTATCACATTAGCCCCTTGCTTCTTAGGAATCAAATACTTATCCTCTACCCTGCATGCTAAGATAAAATACTCATTTATAGAGGTAGGACCAAACATGTGTACCTCATGTTGAATGTGATCCTTGAGACCACTGAATAATAAATCATTCAAGTTCTCCTCTATAATTGTATCCACTCTTAAGGATAGATTTTGGAATCACTAAATATAATCCTTAACTGATCATGTTTGTTGAAGTTTAGCTTTTTTTGCTGAAGAAGTTGTTTCTCACACTATTGCTATATTGTGCTTGGAGTTCCTCCATAAAAATTGACCATGAGACGATGAGACCCTTTTTCCTTTGATGAGTACAAATCCAATGATACCAGATGAATTGATCTAGTTCTAGATATAGGGAAGCCATCATGACCTTTTGTCCATTTGGGACTTGATGTACTTCAAACAAATTCTCCATTTGGTTTATTCATGTTAGAGGATCCTTTCCATCGAACTTGCACATATCCACCTTTGGAAACAAATTCCTAGATCCCATAGGAGTATTAAAATCTATGTCAATATTAGCTGACCTAGAAGTTTCACCTTGGTTGCTTGAGAACTCATTTCTTGGTTCATTCATATAAGTGCTTAACATGCTTCATATATTTGATATATCTCCTCTTAGGTCACACATATCCATCTTCATTGAGGAAATTTCTTCCTTGACCTTACTGAGTTCCTCATTGGGATTAATATCCTCTATTTTTACCCCATCCTTATTCGAAGTCTTCCCTGGTGTGACAACATTCTTTTTGCCCCTTATTCTAGGCCCTGTCGTGATGGGAACCAATAATTTTGAAATAAATCACACAAATGAAACTTAAATTCTTTGAAACTTTTACTATAACTTACTAAGACCAAAATATCTCTCACCTAGAAAAATCTACAAGAAATAAGTAGATTTGTAGCCTTGAGAGTGATATTTGTGGAAAATCTAATTTTGCAATAAATCACTTATTTATTCTTCAATTTCTCCAAATTTTGGACTGTAGGTTCCTTTCGTATGTCTTAAAAAACCCAATAAAAATCAAGCTCCAATTTGGTAGGATGTGAGGTATATTTAGATTCCAAATAAATTGTGTAGAAACCCTAATTCTGTAATAATTCGCTCAATTCTGCTCCAATTCCTTTGAAATCTTGATTGTAGCTTTTTTTAATATGGCCTTCAAAAACCCTTTAAAAATTAAAAAAAATCACCAAAATCTGAAAGATATGCTCTTCCCATAATTGCCTCCAATATTGAGAAAATACCTTGCCTCTACAATGCCAAGATCGTGCTCTGATACTACGTGTAATGGAATAACTTGCACAATAGAAGAAGATGATATGAAATATGCTAAAAATACTTGATAATAACTAATAATAACAAGCCACTTTGAGGGGGAAAACCTCCAAATATCTCCAGGGTAAGTGCACCAATCTGTGACACAATTTAGGTGCCAAAATGAAAAAATGCCCAAAAAAAGGCTGAAATAAGCCATTTGGCGCATGCCAAATGACTTAAGTTTTCAATTTGGTGCATGCCAAATTTGGCATGTGCCAAATTGAAAACTTAACATAAAAGCCAAAAAATGGGTTTCAAACCCTCATTTCTCTTCAACCCGTGGCTTGACTTGGAGGATTTGAGGTCTGCAACTCACACTTGCCAAATCTCATCCATTGTTTGCATCCTTAGCTTGCCATTTTCCATGAGGATGCCGCCAACACATCGAAGAGGTTGAGGATTGCAAAGAGGTATGGATTTTTATTCTATTTTTTTTGAATTTGATTAAGAATGCAAATTTAAATAGGTTTTTATAATAAAACTTTTCTAACTACATTTTGCCAAATTGTAAGCTATGACACAACTGAACTCCCTTAGCTCCAAATACATTATAAAATGGTCTAATTGACCTTATTGAACACAAAATACTCAACATTAACTAAAATCCTAGCATTTGACCATGCTCACTAAAGATGAACTTTTTGACAAAATTGAGCTTACAAGGTGCTCTTGCACCTGAGGCCTGAAACATTGATTTTCAATAAACCCTCCTTGTTTCAAGAATAGAAAGGCCTGAATCAAGGGTTTAGTGTTTAGATGCATTAGAGAGGGTTCTAGTGACTAAGATATGATAAGATATGAACAATTTTCTTTGTTGTGAATGCTACAAGAAAGTGAATGTGAATTGGTCAGTTGAGCATTGAATTGAGGTTTTTGAGATTGAAGACTGTTTGAAACTGATCTAATTGTGATTGTTGAAGGTTTTGTCTCCCTGCTCTACATCACAAACCTATGGTATAAGTTGTTGCCACCTAAAAGAAACTAGAGAATCTTGTGTTTATTGTTTTCAAAACCACATTGTGATTGTCAACAAAGCCATGAAGAAGATGAATTCAAAGAAGGGTTTGTGATGCTATATCTTATAATTATTCACTAGATTTCTTTGGAAATGAGGTAACTTAGAAAGACAATAAGCATTCTCAATTACACAAAATTTTCCTTTTTTATTTATTAGAAAGTTAAATGGTATGAATGAATGAAAAATTTCATTAACAACTATGTCAAGTCACTTTAATTTATCTAAGCACGTGTGATGAAGGTGATTTTTGTATGGAACAAAAAAATTAATGAAAACTTGCATTAACATTAATGAAAGCTATTAGGTTTTCCAAATTAGTTGAAAATAAAAGTTTCCCCACAACCATCACTAATAATGAATTTGAATATCTTATTTCATGTTTTCCATTTTATATCTTGAATCTCCTAAAAGTTAAACTTTTACATGCAGACATCCATCTTATTTAATGTTGAATTATATGTATAACAATGAAGATTAATAAAATCATCAAATGAATGGTCTAAAAATTGTGAAAACAAAACAAAAAAACTCAATATAAACATCTACCTAAAATGAAATAGAGTGAATTCCCCTAGCCATGCTAGAAATGGACTACTATAAGCAATGCAAATAGAATTCATAAGTAAATTTTTGTTAAGTAAATGTCATGTTTTTCAATTTTTTGTTCTTCAAACTCATAAAAATTAAACTTTTTAATGCAAATCCCATCTAATTCAATGTTGAATTCTATGTCCAATTTTTATGATTAATAAAATCATTGAAGAAATTTAGTTTATATTGTCAAAACTAACAAATATACTAAATATAAATATTTCAATATTACCAAAATGAATATATTACCTGAGATAATGTAAAATGATGTAGAAACTTCAAAATTTCTTCTTCTACATTGTCTACCATGCAGATTGGTGGTAAAAAGGTGATGGATAAAGCGTAGATTGGTACAACATGAAGTCAACTACATAAAAAAGGCGTTTCTGAATTGGATAAAGCGCTGAACCAGACAAATATAGAAGCATGTGGGCCTGAATCATGGGGTCAACCCTTGTTTTACAATTTCAAGGTAAAACACATTTGGTGTTTGTCAAATTTGGAGAGTTCCAAATGTGTTGTTTCGAAAGGCAGAGATTCCATAGAGACAAAGGGAGTGACACTCAAGATAGAGAGATAGGTGATAGGAGTGAGATAGATTAATCTAGGTAGCGTGGTAGTGACTGAGACTTGAGAGCAATAGAGACTTGAGAGGGATAGAGAGTTATCTAGTTATAGTGGGGAAAAATACCTGACAATGGGAGAGGGATTGGGAGGGATGAGACCTAAGAGATACAAAAAGACCAAAGGGGGAGAGAGAGAGAGAGAGAGAGAGAGAGAGGGAGTGTGGGAGAGGGAGTTGGAGTGAAATATATTTGTCTAGGTAGGGTGGGAGGTAAGTGATACCTGACAAAGAGGGACTGTGAGAGAGGGCATTGGAGTGACACATATTAGTCTAGGTAGCACGGGAGGGAGTGAAACCCGAGAGAGAGAGACTTGAGAGGGATAGATTTATTCAATTACGGTGGGGGGAAGAACTAAGAGAGGGAGTGGGACCCTTGAACCGTAAACCCTATACCATTAACCTTTAAACCCTTAATCCCTCAACCCTTAAACCCTAAACCCTTAAACCATAATTCCTTAACCCCTATACCCTCTTAATCCCTCAACCCTCAACCCTCAACCCTCAACCCCTAAACCCTAATCCCTTA